>JAOYMU010101026.1:0-12196 GCA_025802295.1 Psammodynastes pulverulentus | reverse complement strand
GAACAGAGCTGGAAAGCAGGTCAGTGGGGTGGGAAGGGAAGGGAAATTTTGCAGTAACCTTCCCTCAGGAGTGGGGAGAGAATGGAGATCTACAATATCCTTCCCCTGCCACACCCACCAAGCCACGCCCACCAAGCCACGCCCACAGAACCAGTAGTAAAAAAAATTAAATCCCACCACTGGTGCGCACTGACTCGATCACACGCAGCATTGAAAAGGAACACGTAGAAGCACAGCTGCCTACCTTCCAAGTCAGCAACGGTAAGTAGAACAGCGAGAGGGAGAGAAATCAGCCGTAACGCGCGACTTAGATCAGCTAGCAAGCAGGAAATAAAAGACAGAATACGCAGGGATGGGCCCAGCTGATTGTTCACCGAACCGGTTCGCCCGAACCGGGCCAAACTGGCAGTATTCCACCTCTGCCTAACCATGCTTACCTGGGTGAATCCTTCTACCAGGAATCATTGTTCCTGGATTACCCGTCAAAGGGTGGAACAATATGACAAGGCCGCTTCGTAATATACCACTTGGCTCAGATACATTATTTGAACATCCAAGCTAGTCATGTGCTGCTTTTCACAGAGCCGCCCGCAAATTGGCTCGTGGTGGCGATCCCTAGCTGTGGAAATGGCCCGTGGGAATCCTTCAGGCTTGCTCCGCGGTAGCTGTGCTGCCGATTTTTTTCCATAAACATTTTACAATATTGGCAAACGTGGCTATCCAGAGCTCGCTCTCTCTCTCTCTCTCTTGTATGGAAATACGCATCTTTCTATTGTATATGCGATAACATTTGGTAATTGAGGAAAGAAAATAAAAGGAAGAAACTATTTTTGTTCCGGTGCTTTCAGTTTGGAAGATTTATCTTCATTATTTGATCATCCAACATTTGCAGCCACGGGCTTTCTATCTCCCATCAACCTCTCTCTCTTTTTATGCACCAACAGGAAAGACCAATTTTATAAGCCCATTTGAAGATAACAGCAAATCCAGGGGTTGTTTCCTAGGAGACTTCGGCCTACTGGCTCAGCTTTCTTCATCCAGTTAGTTACTAAATCATTTTTCCCACCCTTTTTCACAAGCAACACCTTTCCTCAACGGTACAGGGACTTATCTGCCTTCATTATTTATTTATTTGTTAAATTAAAGATATGCAAATGATAGAATGAAAACAAAAATTACCACATTTACTGTTTTTCAAGAGGGATTCAGTCAAAAAGGGGTTGCCAGAACTTATGGTGTGGAGTCGATCTCATTTTGGAGTCCTTCGGAGCTTTTCTCTATTTTGCAAGGACCCCAGCTAGGGTGGGCTTCAAATAATTGAGCAACCAGTTGCTGGGTGGGTGTGGCCATGGTGGGTGTGGCCTAGTTGGCCTCCTGCACCATGCTGGGAGTGAAAACGGACTACGGGGGGATCTTTTCACCCTCCCTGGGCTCCGGAGGCTCCCTGGAGTTTCCGGCCTTCCGGAAGGCCCGTTTTTCACCCTCCCTGGGTTCCAGAGGCTTTCCTCGAGCCTCTGGGAGGGTAAACGGTCTCCCCTGGGCTCCGGAGGCCCTCTGGAGGCTGGAAACAGGCCGTGTGGGGACTCCTGGGAGGGACAGGGTAGGATGGGCAGGGCCAGCCAAGGGTGGGAACTACCAGTTCGCCGAACTAGCCAAAACATTAATAGGTTCGCCCAAACCGGTGCAAACCGGTAGCAGCTCTCCCGTGACTCCAGCAGACTGGTAACAAATTTTCATGCAGAGAAACCAACCCAGAGAGATATTTGAAAACCAGCAGCGTGGAGCATGTGCCGGACTCCTAAGAAAATTGCTTGTGCCGCTGTGGTTCTGTTTATATTACCTTTTAATTATAAAATCTTTCCCGTTTGCACGCAAAACCAGCGGGTCACTCTCAGCTTCCCACTGATTCTTGTCTGAAAACTCATTAAGTGACAATGGTCCTACTGAGAGGGACAACAGAATAATAACGGGCGTTATCTTCCAGGCAGAAGGTTTAGCCATTTGTGCGCCCTCTGTAACGTTCAGGAAATAATGGAAATATCAAAACCTACCGCCGATGAGGAACACATAAAATAGGTGCTGTTTTAAAAGAAAAAGAAATGAGATCAGATTTGGAATCAAACAATTTACGCAGTTGGTCCTTCATTCTCTGTGAATTTCATCTCCGTTCTTCCGATAATCACTTCTTTGCGATGTACAGATACAACGTTCGACTTGCAACGTTCAAAGTTACGACGGCATTGAAGCCATCGCGACCATTTTTCACGCTTACAACCGCTGCAGTCTCCTCCATGGACATGGGATCAAAATTCAGATGCTTGGCAGCTGACTCATAGTCTCGCATAGCAGCAGAAATTTTGGGTTCGATTGTGGTCATAGGACAAGGAGTACTCGTATTAAAATTGACGAGAGGTAGGTAAGATCTCGCCTTGAACCAGCAGCTCAAAAGTGAAACCCGCCCCGAGATGCAAACAAAACGCCACCCAAGATTTTGTAATCAATTTATCTTTTATTTTGTTCGTTTTACTATTGTCAGACCGTTTTTAAAAGATAATTTATCTTTACACACAGAAAGAGAGAGAGAAAGAACGCAGGGATCCGAAAAGCAGTTTTGAACATAAAAACAGTCAACTTCAGATCACTTACACTTTCCAAATTTAAAAATAAATACACCACTTTTTTTTTTAATACATTATAGGCTTGGTTGCTGGATAAAATAAAACAGCAGGTGTTAAAATGTCGAAAAAGGAAACCCATGGCAATGCAAAAATCTCCTCCTGAAAGGCAAGGACCAAGTAAGTTTGTTCTTTTACCCATCTACGTCTCATCGGTCAAGGTTTCGGTCTAAAAATACACTTACATGAAAATTGTATGGATTTTATGACGTGATGAAAAATGGCTTCTGAACACACTAATTTCAGAACGAGTTGGGAAATGTACTTTTAAGTCCGTGGTTCTTGACCTGTGGTCCGCAGGGCCCGGGGCATGTGGTCGTCACGGGTGTGTGTGTGTGTGTGTGATTCGTGAAGTCTTGAAGATATGTTATGATTGAAAAATCTTAAGTCTTGGGGGTCCGTGGCCAGGTTCCTTGGCCACACAAGTTATTTAAAGGGGGGTTCATGGTGATGAACAGGTGAGAATCACAGATTTAAGTGGTTCTCAGTCAGAGAAAGAAACACCTGTAATGACTTGATATCTATTCTTCTACATAAAATGAGCTTTTTTAAGCATTGTACTTAAATCTCGAACAGTCATATGTAGCCTTCTAATCTTCACGAAATTAACACCCCCCCAAAATAGTCTATATATTCATTTTTATTTTATTTTATTTTATTTTTTGGGGGGGGAGGGGAGGAATCCAAAAGAAGGAAGTATGCTCAGCACACATGCCCAGTTCTCGATAGTTAAAAGATATTTAGCACATACAAAAAAAAAGGTTTTGATATAAACTAGTTTCTTAACACAGACTTTTTTTTTTAACCGCCTCGATAGAAGTTAAAGATTAGGAAATATATACTAACAAATCCGGTGGCTAAAATAGTTTCATATACAGTACTTTTGAACAATAGCACTTGGTTACAAAAACACTACAGTGAGGATTATTGGCACATTACAAAAAGAAAACAAATTGTGGATGTGAAAAGAACCAAAACGAATAACTGCCTAATAAGATTCCTATGTTAAATCTACACCGTTTTACAGAAACAAAATCATTTGCCCCACCCCATTGTACAGTTCGTCCGTTTTGTTGCGATTCAGCCATTCTTACACACCAAGCCGCGTGAAAACTGTACACAAGGCGATGAAAAGTGTTAGGAAATCACATTTTCAAATGGCAAAATGGGACTTTATTTCAATCTGAAGACCCTTCAGAATCTTCTTATCATCTGTAGCTACATTTAAGCTGTAAAGTTACCCGCAATACCACACTTTTTTTAAAAAAATAACCCCCCCAAAACTGATAAAAGCACATATATCTACGGGAGATTCTCAACCAACCAGTGGTCCCAAAAGTGTTTCCACCCACCCCCAAAAAAAGCAACTGGACTTTTGTGTTTTTTCTGGACGTCGTTTCGCTTCTCATCCGAGAAGCTTCTTCAGTTCTGATTGAAGTCAGAATCAGAAGCGAGTCAGAACCAGGGATGGGCTTCCCAAAAATTTAACAACTGGTTCTCTGCCCAGTTGCTGGGTGGACGTGGCCATGGCGGGCGTGGCGCAATCGGCCTCCTGCACCACCCATTTTTCACCCTCCCTGGACTTTGGAGGCTTTCGTCGAGCCTCCGGGACGGTGAAAACGGCATTCCCGGGCTCCGGAGGCTCTCTGGCCTTCCGGGAGACCCGTTTTTTGCCCTCCCCGAGCCTCCGCATGCACCTTGCACTTACTCGCATCTAAAACAGGGACTTCTGGGAGGAGCAAGATAGGTGGGACCAGCCAGGGGGTGGGGACTACCAGTTCGCCGAACTGGCCATAAAATTAACAACCGGTTTACCCAAACCGTTGCAAACCGGTATCAGCCCACCCCTAGGTCAGAACTGAAGAAGCTTCTTGGACGAGAAGTGAAATGTCTTCAAGGAAAAAACCAAAAGTCCAATGAGACGCATCCAGAAAAGAAAGAAAAGAAAAGAAAGAAAAACCCTGCACCAATCAAAGTGATGGTTAAAGTGCTTCTCAGGTCTGTAATCTTCATATCAAAATAAAACTTTTAATACATTCTGTCCAATTTCTTAAACACTGATTTTATTATCTCTCGCGCTTTCCTGTACATAAGCTTAGGGGGGGTCCTTCCAGTTATAGGAAGACCCTGGAATTTGCTGGTCAGCCCATGTGGATGATGACCACACTGGGGAGGAAAAACCTGCTTTAGATTTTCCAAACCAGGATCAAATAAGGATGATCAGGGATACGAGCAAATTGGCACTTTTAGCAGTTCCGCGGAAAGTCACGGAAGCTGTAGAAAAAGTTATCTAATGACATTTTCAAAAGTTTTGTTTACATCCAAAGATGCCGCGGTTAACATTGATCATTAACTCTCCCGCTGCCCAGAATTAAGAACTGAATCCAGTCAATCCAAAAGTTGGAATTTTGGGGGTGGGAGGTGGGTGAAGATTCATGTTTGAATCTTTCCAATCCTAAAACGTGGTTGTTGTGGTGGTGTTTCATTTAATGACCCTGTAATCCCTCACGGGGTGGAGTCAGGGCAACCGAATGGAGCTGAGGGCTTACTGGCCGGATGCTTTTCCCTGCCAATACGGAGTTTTGCAGCAGATATATTCTTCATTGTGCTCAGAGAGAGAAATATCTGCCTCTACCTAGCGTCGAACTCACACCCTCCCGATTGTGAGGCAAGAACTCTACCTCTAGGACACCGCACCACTCCAATCTAGCGGGGTTAAAAACCTGCCACTCAAAACAGTGAGCCTGTTTATGATAAATGCTTCCAAAACAAGCTTTGGCAGATAACCACGTTTTTACAGACAGATGAAAATAGCCAAGAAAACAATGCACGTGGGCCACTCAAAAAGCCGTTGGAACGTTGAAACAAATCAAAGGATTATGATAAATTAAACAGAAGAGTAGAATTCAACTACCTAATCTGGAGTTGGTTTAACTTCTGTTACTTTCTAGATACAAGAATATCTGGTCCTGTTTAGATAATGGTCAAACATGATTGCCTGCAGGCGATTTAAGAACCTGATTCATCAAACAGATCTTCCCCTTTAGTGGATTGTTTTTGATAGATCGAGACAAAATGATAAATAAAAGCAGCAGCAGAAATATTAAAATGTTCTCTACTAAGCACACCCACGTGACGCTATCGCGCCTTTTGAAAACAGACTTCGAAATCCAACAGGCTTTCAAAAATAATTAAACATTAGAATGCGTTGTGCTTCAGCTTGTTGTTTATAACATTATTAAAAATAGACAATTTTTGGTTCTACGAAATTAATTCAATATACTCTTAAAGTCTACTCTATTTTGGAATACGTAACGTAGCTTCTCTTGAACTTAAAAAGTACCGCGTGCAAAATATAAAGAAAAACCTGGCTAAATAGAAGTTATTCCACCTTTATTCATTCGTGTATAAACATAGATTCCCAAAAATAAAACACCCAATTTGTACAGGGCTTATTTCAAGTATTCATTTTAATTCAGCAGTATTATAAATAACTCTTGGTTACGAAGGATCGTTCTTAGCGTAAATGACTAAGGCAGGGCTAAACGATAAAGCAATATCGAAAGGAAGACACACCCCAGGAATCCTGGTTAGAATACGGGGGCAATAGATCTTGTGCTCTTGTTAGCGAGTTGAAATATACCATATTTTTTTCGGACTATAAGATGCACCGGAGGTTAAGACGCACCTAACATTTGGGGCAGGAAAACCAAGAAAAAACATCTTACCTCAGCTTCTGCCTCCCAGCAATTTGCCTCCTTGCAGCAAGTAGCAAACAGCCTGTTTCAGTTTCACTTTTGGTTTCAGCACAGTCTAATTAGCAGGTGGCTCGGCCGTTTCAGGCTGCAGGGATTGCTGCAGCCTAATGGCAATCCCCGCAGTCTGAAACAACTGATGTTCGGAGCCGGATGCAAACGACCATCAGCTGCTTATGCTAATTAGGCTGTGCTGAAGCTGTAACGGGCTTTTTGCTGCTTGCTGCAAAGAAGTAAATTACTGGTGGGTGGGGCTTCTGCAACGTTCGGCGTATAAGACCACCCAAATTTTCAACCACTTTTGGGGGTAGAAAAAGTGCGTCTTATACTCCGAAAAGTACGGTAATTTGTTTTCAACTTCTAATAGGGGGAGGATAAGGGAGGCATCAGACTTAGACTTTAAAAAGACAAAAAATTCGTAAGGAGACAATAAGCTTTCAAAGGATGCATGACTGGAACGAAAGCCAGAGAAATTAAAACGAAGATTAATACTTTTCGACTTGGGACAGAAGCTTCAGCAGTCTGGAAAAACAAGCAAGCCAACATAAACGGTAACGGAATTTGCGCAGCGCGGCATGCGGCTTTCTGACAATATTTCACATTTTCAATAACCGGGGAAGCCATGCATAAAAGAACTATTGACGTCCCCAAAGAAGCAGCAGAAGAGAACACGCATTATCCCATTTGGCTTTACACCCAAATCTTTCAAAGGGGCCGTTTTCCATGGATCCGTTTCCCACGCGCTGGACGTCCTATTTTTTCTTCTTCTCCAGGTTAAGGCTTTAGGCAGGGAAACCAGTAAAAGGCATATATATATATTTAAGGGCAGCATTTTGTAACTGGACTTAAGTTACTTTGTGACACCGGGCTTGTAAATTCCGTGTCGATGCCGCGAAAGGTCAGGACACGACGGGTACAAAGGAAGAAACCAGTTTCATCTTAAAAGCAAACCTGGCGTCATTTAGGTAGGAGCAAGGGGGCTGTCGTGACCCACCTCCCCAAACACGACTAAACCTCTGACGTGAACTCAAAAGATTCCTTTATTAGGAGCGCCAGCAGCCCCGGCTAATAAATCTGTCCGCCAGGGAGATGAATAGTTGTCTGCCACATCTATTCATCTCCGTCCCCTGCCTTTTCTCCTCAGAGTTAGGGTGGGGCTTCACTAGCAGCGGTGGCTCTTCCGTTCCAAGGACCGGCCCATAGATTTCCACTGCTCTCCTCTCCTCTGCATCCGCGCATCAAGCACTGGACCCAGTTGTTCCACCTCTTCCTCATCAGCCACCTCCAAACCTGGGGGTTATTGACTCTCCATCTGAGGGATGACAGACGGCCCAGGCTCCGCCTCTCTCTCTCTGCCAGCTCTATTCCCTCTCCCCCCTCGGAGCTCCCAGGTTGCCCTGATGCTGACCCTGACTCCCACTTCTCCTCCGATTCGGCTGCTGGAGGTGCCGGTAGGCCAACAGGCCATAACAACTGGCGAGTGGGATGAGCAATGTCAGGATGCTAAGCCCCGCCTTTTTTCCTCCAGCCCAAAGGGGCGGAGCTTGGGCTTTCATCCTTCCCGTTCTTAGCAGCAGCCGATCTTTATAAAAGATGGGGAAGCTAATTACTTTAAGGCAACACTGTCTCTTTATTTGAACTGGAACGGAAAAGCTTTCTGAAACATCGGAGTTAGCTTTGACAGAACCGCGAATCGGGTCGGTGCCCCTTCATTTTTCGTAGTTTTGCGTTCCGTAAAATACAGTAGAATTATGAAATAAAAAATAAAGTTCAGCCAATAACTTCTTGGCTGAACTTCCGGAAGGCTCAAAAAAAAAATAATAGTCCGGCTGTTGAAACGGAATAACAGAGTTAGAAGGGACCTTGGGAGATCTTCTAGTCCAACCCCCTGCTCAAGGAGGAGACCCTATGCCTTTCCAGATAAACGGCTGTCCAATCTCTTCTTGAAAACCTCCACAACTGAAGGCAAGCCAGACCCTATATTATACCATTTCAAAGAGGCAACTAGGAGAAATTAAAAGCAATTGTAGACCTCCTTGATTATAACAATTCCCATATTTGATATTTCTCCCCTAGGCATATTCAACCCTACTCATCGCAGGTCATGAGGGAAGCCATTTTCCTCACGTAGAATCTAGCTAAGATGAATGCCTCTGAGGCCCACCGAATCTAGGAACGTAATCTCATATATGAAGACAAAAAAATAAGATTGACTTATTCCACATGTTAATTCCAGGGATTCCATTTAGTTAACTTATAGCTACTTAAATCCAGAAACACGGTTTCTCATACAGGTAGTCCTCGACTTACGACCCAAACTGCGGTTTCTAAGATCAACATTGGAATATGGCAGTAGGACAGAACTGAAGAGAATTCTAGTTTCATCTTCATAAGTAGGTGAATGGTTTGTGGGTCAGTCTTCCAAATACAGTGGAACCTTGGGTCGTGACCGTAATCCGTCCCAGGACTTTAGTCGCAACCCGATTTGGTCGTGACCAGAAGCACGACTGACTGCGCATGCGTGGACCCCCCAAAAATGGCGCCAAAGGGGAAATCGCTGCGGCAGGTAAAATCGCTGTGGCTGTGTTTGGTCACTATCCGAAGATGTGTTTGCGACCAGAAGCAAAAAATTTCTGAAATTTCTGGTCATCACCCGATTTGGTCGTGGACAGAAGCGTTCGCGACCCGAGGTTCCACTGTATTTTATTTCATTTGTAGGGGTATCTGAACTAGTAAGGATATCTGTGTCAAGATTGAATCGCTTCACTCCTTCTGAGCTTCTATCGCTCTTTAACTTGCCACTCAGATGGGAGGACAGGGGACGGAATGCCAAGTTTTCGTCTACGGACTATGGGAGCCAAGGTCCTTGCTGCAGGTGTTAGACGGAGACACGGACTGTTCTCATAACAAAAGGAAGCTTTATAATTGGACCGTGTGAACACCCGTGGGCGGGGAGAAAGGGAATCCCTTTCTTACTTTAACTAAGTGAGAGCATTTGTGCAGGGAAAACCAGACCTGGTTTTGCTTCTTCAGTTCCGATACGCTGTATCCACTTTCAGGAATTCAAAGATCCCGAAGAGTGGCTCCTTCTTTTGGGTTCGCTAATCAGGCCGTTGACAATTTGAACAACTAAGAGTTGGGTGTTCTGCTCCACTGCCAAACCTCAGGCCAGGATTAAAGTTCATTGCCTGTTTCAGAAGCCAGGTTTAAAACTTCCCCAAGTAGATTGTTTCTAGCATGTGGAGGAACTGACTTGTAGGATTGTAATATCAACCGTTGAAGCGAAATTGCTATTTACTAAAAAAAATGAAGAACTATTCCTCTCTTCACTGGAAATTTTGGCACATCTGAAATAGTATAGGGTTTTCTACCTGAGCAGGGGGTTGGACTAGAAGACCTCCAAGGTCCCTTCCAATTCTGTTGTTATTCTGTTTAACAAATGCCTTTCATTCTGCAAAAAAACCATCGCAAGTAAAATCTGAAATCTCAAGACGGACAACCAAGCTGGACCGCAAGAATCTGATGACAAAATTATCTTGGGGGCCTCCATGGAAGGCGGCCCATCTCTTCCTTCTTAAGAAAAATGAAAGCCATCGCATTCCAGGTCATCCTTCTCCGTTCCCTCGCTCTGCTTTCACTCTAAACTCGAATCAATTTGGTTAATTCAAGGCCAAATTGTTGGCTTAGAAGTCATTCTGACGAGGTTGTCGACATTGGCTTTTGAGATTTGTAGGATTAAAAACAAAAAGTGAATTTCTAGCAATCAAAAGACCAGGAAGACGTCCAAGATGAAGCAAAAATCTTCTCCATGGGCCTGGTAGAACCACAGACCACAAATCATTTAAAATGGTGCAATCCTAAAACCTCAGCTCTCCTTGTCAGTGGTGGGCTGCAACCGGTTGAACCGGTTCTGTGAGCGCGGAACTTCGCTTACTTTCTAGGGCAGCCCCGGTAAATAGAACAGCCGAGGCGCGGAAATCCGCTGTGCCGCGCGAATCAGCTGAGCTGAGGAAGATGGAAATATATAGGACAGGATAGGGCAGGGGCGGGGCCAGCTGACGGTCGGAACTACCTGTTCGCTAGAACCGGTCGGAACCGGCTGCAGCCCACCACTGTTCTTTGTGCAAAGTAACGTCGGCGGGAAAGAATGACTTCTAAAGATAAGCGCATCCATGGAAAGCAAGCCGCAAAGGAAGCCGCTTTCTCTCTCGCACATGTCAGTTGTCTTTTTACGAGGAGTATGAACGTTACAATCAGTTTACAATTTTACCCCCCCCCCAAAAGGACCAGACTCTTTCCCTCCTTCTGTTTTACTCCTAAAAGGCGGGATTACGTTTGTTCCCAAGTCTCGGGGTTCCAGGTTAACTGCTTTTACGAATCGCCTGGTTTCTGACTTCGTTGTTCTTTTTGAGCATTGTAATTTTTCGAGCTGGTCAACTAAGACGCCACCTCATCCCTCGACTCTCGTCCTGAAGTTTTCAAGGACCTCAGCAAGCATCCAGAACAGGAACCCTTTTAAGACCTCAGAGAATCACTTCCACTCTGTAATCTCTTCCCTTCTTGCCAATTCTTCTCGGCGATCACCTTTTGGCTAGCGGACAAGAGGATGTGGGATTTTATTTCTATATTCCCCCTCCCCCCCCAAAGGACATGGTTTAAAAATAGGTAACCGTTTACACAGAGGCAGTAGGAAGGAGAAGCAGACCAGAAACAGGTCAGTGAGGTCTCATTCAGAGCAGCTCCTTCAGCATCCCTCAACCAAGGCTTTCGAAAGATCTAACCGATCGGCGGCCGAGATTTATTCCACGTCGGAGGCGTCGTTGTCGGAAAGATGGTAATTACTTCCCTTCACCCGGATGTACTCGATATACCTCCCATCTTCCGATTCGGGAATGCCACATGTACATAGCGAAGTCTCAAACAAGCATTCGATTTCCTCCAGTTTTTTGCCTTTGGTCTCGGGAAGGCAGCCGTAGAGAAAAAGGAGTCCCACGAACGCAAATCCGGCATAAAGAAAGAACACTCCTGGAGTTAAAAGCAAACAAACAAACAAACACGTCAACTCGCACAGAGTTAATATATAGGGGTTGTTGTTTTTTTTAAAGAACGTTTTTAAGGCAACGGGTCTCAACCTGTGGTCCGTGGATCCCTGTATATTACAGTTAGAAATATTAAGAACATTTTAAAACATTTTAAAACAATAAAGCAACTTAGGTTGCCAAGCCAAATAATTGAAAATGAGAAACTGAAAGCTCAACGTATCCAAAATCAAAAATCGTTCTGGGTCTTGTTTTAAGAGTAAAAATTTAAAAAAAAATTACTTACCATAATAGGTCAGATATTCAGCTGTGTGCAGGAACGTCAGTGACACCAGGACGTTGAAAATCCAGTTGACGCCAGAGGAACACGCGTTTCCGGTACTTCTCGCCCAAAGGGGATAAATTTCAGAATTGACGGTCCAGGGCATCGGTCCCATTCCTTTCGACGCGGAATTGAAAAAAATAACCGGTTAAGTAATTTAACTTTAACGGAGTATTCTTAAATGATCTACTAAGGTGGAAAGTTAGAAATGATTAACATGGGTGGAAGGTGCTCTGAATCATATTTGCCTTCTGTGTAAATGCACGCTGGGAAGAATATTCACCCTAATATACATGGTTCTGGATTTGTGACCACAGTTGAGCTCGAAATACAGTTGTTAAGTGAATCATGCAGTCGTTAAGTGAATCCAGCTCCCCTCCCCCCCCAACACTGCTGTTATATCTA
>JAOYMU010100932.1:0-12245 GCA_025802295.1 Psammodynastes pulverulentus | reverse complement strand
CACCAGATAACTGCTACCTGCTTACCAGCAACTTTCAGATTGTTAACTGTTAGGAGGGCATCAAATGTTGCACATACAACAGATTGTTGAAGATGGAAAAAAAGGGGGCAGCAAAGAAAATGCACTGAAGCTAGCAGACATAGCATGAAGGTTTACTGAGTACTGGAAAGACTCAACTGGCCTAGAAGAAAGACCAAATGAAAAATGCAACAAATAGGGCAAATGCTATAATAAAGAAGACCAGCTTGCTGGTTCCTGACATATTTAATTGAGGGTACTCAGTGCAGCCCAACTTTATATCAGCTCAAATTGGCTATGCAAACAATTCAGGAGTGATGATGATGATGATGATGATGATGATGATGATGATGATGATGATGATGATGATGATGTATTCTGGAAGCTAGGTAGTAAAGGAGATGCATGCCTTGTTACACTACCTCTGGTCTGTTATGTTTATTTCCAGCTGCATATAACTAATGTTTATCACCAAGACTAACAGCATTTTCTTGTTTGTTTTTCAGATGCTTCCGTTTCAATGCCTCATTTCTGCTCTCTGGAAGCTTCTGAATGCAGCTTGTTACAAAACTTCACACTATTTCAGATCAAATCAATGTAAAGCACAATTCAAATAGAAACAATTAAACTTGCAGTGGCCTACTCTACAAAAGAGCATTTTAGTTCCCATTTCCCCAGTTAGAATTCACACATCTTTCTGTTGTGCACAAATACAGACAATATAAAAGAGTGATAGGTGACACCTTTACGATGCTGCAGCCAAGTTTCAGGTGTTGAATTGGATGAGTGAACAAATTGATCTGCATTTACTAAATTAATGCTGGTCAAATTCTCTCACAGTATTTTCTGCCTGTTGTCCTTCTGTCTGACAAAAGAGAATTTACTTTAGACATTCCTGCAAATCACCAACCTTGTCCTTATTTGGTTATGAGTTAGCCATAATCTCCGTTTTTTTGTTTTTTTTTTAGACAGTCATCTCTACAGCACTCTGCATTCTCCCTAGCTTCCAAATCATCAGTTAAATCCAGAGGAAAAACTATCTGGATTTTGGAAATATTCCTTCCATGGAGCTTTTTCAGGACTGCGCTCTTTCACTGATAAGGGAAAATCCTGCCATTTGACAATTACAGGTGGGCCTCATTTAGCAGCTGCCTTGCACATCAATCAAAGTTACAACCCTGGCAAAAATGTAATCTTAAGATCTATAAAGTAAAAGAAAGCTGAAGTGAGATCATAAGCACAGTCCTGGTTTCACTTATGCTTCACATAATGACCGAGTTGCGGATTCCAGTTGTAGTCATTAAACAAGGACTACCATTACAGTACTGGAGAATTTCTTCTTCCCGTGAAAAACTTCAGAGAAATTGCCCAGAGAATTTTTGAAAGGCCATTTGTGTCCTGCTCTTTATCAAATGAGAGCGGACTTCCATTTAAAATACAGTTTAAAGTATAAAACAGCAACTGGAACTCCAAATTCTACTCTATAAGGACACAATATCATAGTTGTCAGTGTTCCAAGTAACATACCCCAGCGAACAAAACTCAGAGGCAGGTAGATTTCTCAAAGAACAGCTTTATTGGATACGCCATATTGGCACATGCTGGTGAAAATCAATTCTATAAAAGTTCCCACAGTTTTCACCTAACTAAAAGTAGAAGTTTGTCACTTTCTCAAAACAATCAGTCACACGGTCCAATCAGGATACAGTCCAGTTTCTAGGTGACCTCAGTCCCCTCCTTTCAAACACCTGTTGAAATGTCCTTGGTTCCCAAGAGAAAGTATTTTGTTTTGGCTACAAACCCCAGCTATCTCTACTTCCCCCTCCCTATCCATTAGCTCCAGTTGTGGCAGCCTTGAAGCCTCAAAATGGCCTCCATGAGGTCAGCTTCAGGGTTGACAGGAGGATTGAAACAAAAACAAAAACAAAGCTGGATCCTTCACTCATTTCAAATCCCTGCCCGGTGCCCATGAAGTCATATAAATGGAAACAATCTCCTGAGTATTACAGGAAGATGTCACTGCCCAGAATACAAGAGAAACGTACCGCAAAGCTTTGAAGTCATCTTACTTGGATGGCAAGAACAAACCTCAATATTGTTCCATGAATTATAGATGAAGGATGATCCTCGTATTAAGGGAGATAACAATACGGTCCCTCTTTTTTTTCTTCCTATGAATTTTCATTTATTTTTTAATGCTATTCCTTTCCATGTGCGACTGCAAACCTTTCACTTTTTCAGGAAAACCTTTTACTGTTCCCAGGTCATTTCGGCCAACCTCCCGTTCTTGTGTTTGTTGTTTAGTGGCGCTTTTATGTTATTGTCCTTTCCACCCTGTTTTCTTATTGTTCATTCAGTACGATATTCTCCTAATCTGGAAATGAAGTCATGGCTTTTAAACAATTAGTTTAAAAAACAGAATTGATTAGAAGGAAATAAATGCCTATAAAGACAGAAAAGAGAAAACCAAACATTGATTCCAAAGGACAGTTCATAAATAGTTCAGACATTTTGGTGCCTTGAATTAAGCATCCAGACTGTCAACCCAGGGAGCGTAATGATACACAGCAAGACAGATCAAAGACTAGAAATCACTTTGTTTTCTCAGCTTTGAAAGTAATTTCATTTACACTATTTTTACATTAGTTTGCCTTACTGCTAGATCCAAAGATTGCATGAGGTACAGCTTTGCCTAATGGCAAAGAGGAATATGGGGTTTGAAAAAGGCTTTGCTGTTAAATACCCAAAGTAAAAAGGTTCACTAAACATCTGGTGTCAGCGTCCAGGTAGTATGAATAATTCAAATCAAATACATTTGAAATGATTTTTTAAAAAAAAAAAAAAACTTTCACAGAATAAAAGAGTTTTACGAGACTGCGTAAGGCCCCTGTGGTAGGGGAAGAATACTTACCAAAACTACTAAGATTTGGGATTTAAAAGATGCAAATATATTTTCTCAAGTGTCCATGATACTTTGAATATTATTTTGATTTGGTGACAGTCCCTACAACTTATGATATATTCCTAAATCCAATATGAATGCAGCAATGTGTTGAAACTGACAATCTCTTTTTTTTTTAGTTTTAGTTTTTGCCCTGTCCAAGTAGCAGCATATGTTCACCACCTTATATATTTCTGTATGTGAAAGGGGATTTTGCTCCTCATGTCGAATTATCCTGTCACACTCTAGTGATCCATAAGGAGAAGTTAATTCAATTTTAAAAAGGCACAGGCAGCTGCTTGAATCAGAGGTGAAGTTTATTCCTGAGAGCATAATACACAATCGGCTGACTGGAAGTTGGCATTAAGTCTCTCTTAATTACTCCTTTTATAGCAGAGTTTTGCTTTCATTTTGGAAAGGAATTCTCTCCAGGAATTCAGATGTTACAGATTAACAGAGTTGGAAGGGACCTTGTAGGTCATCTAGTCCAACCCCCCCAGCCAAGCAGGAGACCGTACACCATTTCTGACAAATGGTAGTTCAATCTCTTTTTGAAAGCCTCAAGTGATGAAGCTCCCACAACTTCCAAGGACAAGCTGTTCCATTGGTTGGTTGTTCTCACTGTCAGAATTTTTTCCTTATTTCCATGTTAAATCTCTCCTTGTTCAGTTTCCATCCATTATTCCTTGTCTGGTCTACAGGTGCTCTGGAAACTAGCTTGACCCCCTCCTCTCTGTGGCAGCCCCTCAAATATTGGAAGACTGCTATCATGTCTCCCCTGGTCCTTCTCTTCACTAGACTAGCCATGCCTAGTTCCTGTAACTGTTCGTCATATGTTTTAGTCTCCAGTCCCCTGATCATCCTGGTTGCTCTTCTCTGAGCTTTTTCTAGAATCTCAACATCTTTTTTGAGAAAATGTCTGAGAAAATTTTGAGAAAATGTCATGAGCCGGGTTATCCAAAGGGAGCACTCTGTCATCGGGTACTCTGCTGTCTTTGTACTTTCTACTTATTTAAAGGAGGCAATCTTTGGGAGGGAAATAAATTGTTAGTTAGTTAGTTAGAAGGATCCCTGACATCCTGGAAGGAATGTTCACCTGAATAGACTGGTGTCACCTACTACATTTTAATCTTTGTGCTGAGCCCTTAACAATTTCTTACCTTTTGTCCTGCTTGTAATATTTAACCTTCTGCCCTGGTAAACCACGGGAAGACTGAAGAGGGTTTGCTTTCCTTTCCTTAGTAGTGTTATAACCTGCCTGAGATTCAAGATTTAATCTTGATGAAATGAGCTACTATGAATATCTCTTTACATTTTTAAATTTGGATTTGACAGGCGAGTGTGTTTGTGTGTATAGCACTTAGGCTCCCCTTTCCTGACCTCATTCTCTGGGGGAAATAGAATAAATATGCTAAAGGGGGAGGGCACTAGAGAATGGCTCCCTTTAAATATCAAGGTCATCTTTGTGCTTCATTTGTGAATACCTTGATGTACCTTGATCATTGTTCCCTGGATAATTCTAATAAAGTCAGCAAGTTGTAATAAAATATATCTGGTGCATTTTTTTTATCATTATTATATTTGTGTCTTCAAATCAGGCCTGACTCCTGTTGATTGCCAGGACAAATCCCTGCACTTTTTTTCTCAATGTTTTCAAAAGTGGTGTTTGCCTCACCTCCTTCCTAGCACTGAGAGATTCTGACCCAAGATCTTCTACCTGGCTTTGTGCCTAAGGTAGGAGTAGAAGTCACCCCTTCCTAATCTCTAGTCTGGTACCTTAACCACTACACCATACTGGCTCTCATTATGCATCCTTACCAAATAGAGATATATTCATTTCACTGCCAAGGATATCTTAAAGATAAAGGTTTTCCCTGTCCAGTCATGTCTGACTCAACAGGATGGTATTCATCTTCATTTCCCAGCTGAGGGAGCCACCATTGTCCAAAGATGCTTACAAGTTCATTTAGCTGGCATGACTGTATGCTGAGGTGCATGGAATGCTATTACCTTCTCCCTAAAGTGGTACCTATTTATCTATTTGCATTTGCTAGGTTGGCAGGAGCTGGAGTGAGAACAGGAGCTCAACCCATCACATGGTACTTGAGTCTTAAACTGCCAACCTTCCGGTCAACAAGCCCAATGTCTTAACCACTAGGCCAGTCAAAAACATCTTACCAACTACTTTAAAAATCAGCAATTGATGTAGGAGAATAAGAGGCACAACCTTGGGGCGGAGTCAGGAGATGAATCAGTTTGGAGTCATTATATTCCCACAAGCGATACAAGTCCAGCCTCCGCTTTTTTGAATTCTGTTAACTTTTACCTAGCACCAATTTAGAGGTCTTATTCTTTGTACCTGACGATTACTGCCTTAAAGAAAAGTAGAATTATTATAGTAGAAGCTTTCATGGGTTTGATTTTTTTTTTTCATGAAGGCATCGCCATAGTTGCCCAGCATCTCAATGGATATTTTAATCTGACACATCTGGAAGGTGCCAGATTGTGTGGAAGACTGACAGAGAGAGAGTAATTGATTTCCAAAAATGCTGTCTTTGAGCTCAGATATCTCTTCTGTGCATTATAAGTTTCATGGGAACTACAAATTATAAGCTATCAAATGATCATTGCAGAAGCTTGGCTACCAGGTTAATAACACCAAGCTAGCAAGAATTTCATTGGGATTTAGAAAATAGTCCATCTTGTATCATTAAATGTTACACTAGCATGAGAGTGATAATGGGTTCTTGGAATCTCAGTGGAAGCTACAGGATATTTTGATATATATTGGAAAATGCTATTAAATGATTGTCCTAGATTATCTATGCTTAAACCTGCAATTTCTGATAGAAGAAATTACACTTCAGTGGTATTGGACCTATTTCAAAAATTCGTATTTCCATGCATTTGCAAGGTAACCACAGCTCCAGGACAAGATTGCTTTTGAGATTCCCTTCTCAGAAAGTTTTCATTCTTGCATATTTATCACCTTCTTTTCGGTTACATGTGAATTTTGTTGTGTCACTGCATGTGCCTCCAAATGGGTAGAATGGTAACTTGGAACATTAGAGGAGTAAATGATAAAGAACACAGATTAATGAATGTAATGATATAAATAAAAACAGACGTGTTATGAGTCTGTGAAACTAAGAGAAAAGGGAAGATCTATTCTATCTGAATAAAACAGCTTTGCTTATATGGAGTGGAGCTAATAATTGCTTGCAGCAAAGTGAAAATATAGGTTTAATTATGAATAAAATGGCTAAAATATATGTCAAAAAGTATGATCTGATATTTGTTCCTTTACTAAAATCAGAAGATATCCATCACTTTGATAACTTCGTCAGTCCTCCACAAAACTAAATTCTCCTGCAATTAAATGCTGTGATATTCATTTAGTGAGTTCTGTTTTGGAATCACAAAAATCTGTTGATCATTCCAGGGATTGAGAGATATTTGTCAGAGGAAAATAAAAATGGCTATAGACTTACAGATAATTCTGTATTAACACTGATCTTCAGTGCTCAGATAATACTGTTCTTTTCTCTGCTCCAAGACCAGTTGCAATTTCTAGTTTAGGATTTATTTTGTTTTATATTTTTCAACAGCATAGACTCATAGATTATTCATATATTAATTCTACACATTCTTCTGGCATAGACAGTGCATCTATTTTTATGATCTTATTGATGGTGATTAACTAGTGGGCAGCTATTTAGGGAGATTGTTACATAACTTTACTGGATGTTCTTATTTACATTTATATGTCAATCCCTTAGGTTTTTATGGGAATAATGTCTTGGATGAATTGATGCCAAAAATGTCTTCTTTGGAGAAACACTGACTAAGTCAAGTATATAAGCCATCACAAGATGCTACAAAATCAACCGCTGAATGTGTAGGTGTGAAACACTCTTTAATTGTGGAGGGATATCAAACTTCATTCTTGTATGAACTAGTCTAAACAATTAAATCAAATAGACTCTTGAGCTGAATATTTAGCTAAGCAAGCAAATGTGTTGTTTAGTATCATTTGGAAGGGGAGGGAATCCTTCTAAAATTTAGGGAGATGATTTTACGATCCAACATCTTAAACCAGCATTAAATTATCAAATTATCAATGCAAAGCTTGTGATAACTGTCTTTAAGAGACAGGGACTTTGGCTGTCTAGACAGGATCAGATATCAAAGTCAATGAGTTTTGCAATTTGATCATTTTGTTTTTCTTTATATGGTTGGCACCTATCAGAACTTGACAGGCTGCAGACATAATGATTACAACAATAGTAAGGATAAGTGTACCAAGTAGCATTATTAGTCCATGAATGACTTTGTAGCTACTTATTTATTTTTTCCCTGATGTTCCCCATGAGATGGAATTGCTTAGGAGTTTAATAACATTTGGTTGGAAGGTGAAGTACTCTTAAGAGTCCATTGTATTAAAATTTATTGCACTATATTCGGTACTGATAGGACAGTAAAATGGAATCCTTAATATGTACCAGGTGTTTCTTCAAACGAATATTAGGTGATCTCTCACAAATGCACTTACATTCGGCACTAATGGCCAAGTTAGACATGACACAAATTACTCAACTGGGAATGTTGGTTTATATTTCTATTTAAAAATAAGAGATTGGGAACATGATCCAGATTGGAAGTGGATATTACCAATCAGTCAATCTTTCCCCATTAAGAAAGTCAATAAGGACTTGTTTTCACTGCATATAATCTGAATCTGGGATGGAATGGGTGTCAGGCTATATTGTACGCATTGAAAGACAAGTCTTCATCAGTGTCAAAGAAATTTATGCTCATTGCAAGGAGAGGGTAAATCTCCTTCCTTCTGGCATGAACTACGGAAGTAGTTTGATCTGCTCATTTATTTTAAAATGTAAAATGCTACCTACTGCTATTTTGTGGCCACAGCCAACTTATAGACATCTAAAATTCAAACTGCAAGTCAATCTGACCATTCAAACCATTAAAAAAAATATTTTAGTATAAAACTTTAAACCTAACTGTGAACCATCATTTGGAAGGGGCCCATTCTTATCTCCAAGTACAAATTGTTTCGTGGGCTAGAGGCCACTAAAGAAAAATCAAGGACAGTTGTTGGTGTTAGTCAGGTGTCAACTCTGAAGCGAACCTGGCTGAAGCTATCTTTTGCTGCCTCATAGTTGCCACGAACCCTGAGAGGGGGAAGGGAGAGGGGAAGTAGATGGACCAGCTAATAGTTAAAACAAAAAGTTTTCCTATGGGAACCAAGGTCATCTTAACAGATGGCTGTGGAAGGAGGAGAGGAGTGACCAAGCAGCCTGTCAGCTACTTCCATTGGACAATGTGACGAGTGACATCTGGGAGGGGGAACTTTTGCTTTTTTAATTAGGAGAAAACCGTGGGAACTTTCAGAGTTGGTTTTCACCGACTATGACAATATGATGTATCCAATGAACATGTTCTTTGGGAAACTACCTGCCTCGGAGTTCTGCTTCCAATGGGTGTGTTACTCGGAATCCTGACACCAGGTTCATAATGAACCTGTAAATGGGGTCCCATAAATGAACTAAAGGCTGTGAGGCTATTGTCAGTTTTTCGAGACTATTTCAACAGGGGAAAAATGACATGATGTCTCCTGGGAGCATAGTCTACATCTATCATTCTGCAACTATGACAAATGATTTCAGCATTGTCCCAATAATATTACCTGCAAGAGTGTATGAAGTCATCAGAATATGATGACTTGAGGGAGATTTTACCAAGATGCATACTTTCATGTTTGCAGTTAACTGAATCATAGCTGATCACAGTGATCAAATCTGAGCTTGAACAATAATTTATTACATTTTGACTACTGCTTAGGGACACTTACATCAGAGCCTTTTTAAACAAATATAGTCCTATTGTTACCGTTCTAATTTTGCAGCTTGCACATAGGGGAATAAACAAAAATGTTACACAGTAGGTATGAACTTTCCTGCTTTTGAAATGTCATACTTTTAAGGCACCAATTTATCTGCCTTACCTGTTATTGGTACAAATAGCCATTGACTGTTAATGGGTCATTTTTTACAATAAAGATTCCCTTAGAAGTGCTATTTTAGTTCTACAAGGAGTGTACAGATCTATTTATTATGCATTTATGCTTTGTCTCTAACTAATACCTTGCCGTTGGCTCTTCAGAGGAATATCTATGTGATATTAATCAGGGTAGACAACTTTGATTACAAACCTGGGGGTAGGGAAGAGCAGTTATGGTAATGTATAGAAAAAAGCTTAGGGTGAGTGGGTGGGTTGGGGAGTCCATATAGAAAATTAGGAAATCTTTGTTGTTCTAATTTGATATCATTTCAATTCTTCAGAGCAGCATAATGGTGGCAATATTAATAGTAACAGTGAGATTACATAGACTGCAAAAGACAACATAAAATGAATATATAAAAGATCAATACAAAAAAAATAGAAGCAGAAACCTCATTTTGGTTCTTTTGGATTCTAGATCAGTGTATGATATGTCTCAGGTTTGAGTTATTACAGTTACAACTTGTAGGTAGGTAGGTAGACTTATTCCATTCCATTAAAGTAAGTCTTCTCATCCTTTCTGTGTTTTCTAGCAGAAGCATTTGCCAAAGGATCCCATGCAGTACTACTTGCCTTATCCTCTGCCCATCCTGGTGCTCAAAGTATTTAAAGGATTATCTCTGTAAGCAGAAATGTTGGGCAAAGGGAGAATATCTGAAGGTCTAACCAGCTACTACCATTATCTTTGTGAAATGTTACTACTAATTCCTAATGGTAAGATCACACTTGGAATACTGCATCCAGTTTGGGTTGCCATGTTATAAAAAAAAAGATGTGGAAAGAGTGCAGAGAAGAACAACAAAGATAATTAGGGAACTGGAGGCTAAAACATATAAACAACAGTTGCTGGAATTGGCTATGTCTAGTCTAGTGAAAAGAAGGGCAAGGGTGACATGATAGTAGTGTCCCAGTATTTAGGAGGTTGCCACAAAGAAGAGGGAGACAAGCTATTCTCCAAAGCACCTGAAGGCAGGACAAGAAGCAATGGATGGAAACTAATCAAGGAAGTCATTGTCCTTTCAAGCAAAAGACCATTTGTATTCACCCCAAGCATTTTTCACTTTAGCAGTCAAGGTAGGTCAGTCAGTAAGGCTAATTTATATGTTGCCGTCGTCCAGAGATCTGCTTGACCTATTCTATGTCTTTTCAGCAATGTAAGAAATAATCAGGCTTTCCTATCCTCGGAACTCAAGGTATGCTTTCAGATCAAGGATAGTAATATAAGATTTGTGTAAAGAGTGATAGGAAGCTTATTTCTCTCCAGATTTTGCTAAACTGCAATTTCCAGCACCTTAATCAATGGGGAGGAGGCTGGAAATTAAAGTTGAACATCATGTAGAAGGCAGCTTTGAGTAGGGCAAAAGAAGATTGAATCTCTTCCATCTTCTTCTGAAACCACTCTTGCTTCCCACTTCTATATCTGAAGATCTGAATAGGAAATTAGCCATAGATTAACTCATCCAGGAGTCAGACAGTACACAAGATTCTGTTTATTATTATAAACCATGGTTGCAAATTGTAGAAAAAAGTTCTTCCTGATCCCCCACTCCAGAAGTTTGATATGTTAGCTTAACATATCGAACCAATCAGATTTATGTGTAACAGAGGCAACTTCTGCTTTCTCTAAGATATTATATTGGTTTATGCAACCCATAATAGATCCTGGCAGCTCTTACCAAAGTGAGCCACCTCAGAATATTTAAAGATTTAGATTGAGCTCTTTCAGTGACTTTATTTATATCCTCTGCCTGATGAAAGGAAAGCAAAAAACAACAAATATATGACCACATGAATCCATTTGGAGCAATCTCAAAAAGTGATACATGATATGCATTTAGATGAGTAATCAAAACATTAAATAATATAATGTTTGCTACAAAAAAATACAGTGGAGATATGAGCTGGGGTATCCAATGTCCACATCTATTCCTCTCAATGTGTATTTAGAGTGGGTTGTCATCTATTAATAACTGATTGATCTTGTTCAGTGTTGAGTTATTGCTCATCATCTCAAGCACAGAGCAAATCTAAAGAAAACACAAGTAGATTCATTACTAACATTTCTGAAAAGAGAGAACTAGGCCAATTGTCTCTGGTATGTTTTACCCTCTGATTCATATAAACATGCAAAAATAAAAAAGTCTTCCCAAATTATTAGAATATCAGTTGTGTTGGAAACAGTTTTCATTTATGATGTATTTTGCATCCAAGCTGATTCTATTATCAGTGAAGAGAAGCCAGGAGTTATAGTGTCAGTTGAAGCTTCACATTTAGCTTCGCCTCTGAGACTCGGAGAGCTGTGCTAAATTACAGCATGCAGAAGACCAAATGCAGATTTTAATTCACTGAAAATAATTGAAAGGTAGCCTCTTAGACTGCTACTTCTCTCATTTTTTTTCATCAAGCAGATTCTCTTCAGACCAGTCAACATCATTTGGGACATAAATGACAAGGATTAAAGATAAACCAATGGTGTACAATTGGTTCTTCCTTAAGTCTTGTCTCCCAAGGAAGCCATTTTATATTCAGGAACATAGCTTTGTTGAATATGGAATGGGACAACACACTGGAGCCAACTTGATGCAGACGACTCACCCTGTCTATTTCACCCTGGCTAATTATCTGTAGCCAACTCACTACGGGACAACTCACTATGGGACAATTCAATGTGGGATAACTCAAATGTTGTGGTCCACCAGTGGCCTGGCAGCAGAGTCTGACAGCGAAGAGGTTGGGGAGGCTGAGGAAGGCTCAGGCAAGGGCTCTGCATCCGACGCAGAGATAGAGCCAGGGCCATCTGGCAGTTATATGCGGACTCCAGAGCCTCCAGACTCTGACATAAGTGAGGCAGAGGAACAGGCTCCCCCTGTTACCAATGTGTGCATGCACAGAGCCGCCAGAAGGCAAGAACAGTTGGGATTGAAAGGGCAACTTTCAAAGCTTAGAGATGATTGGCCCCTCCTATAAGACATAAAAGAAGGACAAGGGCACAGAAGCCTTGGCAGGAAGCAACGTTGTTTATTCAGTTTGGTTTGCACTCTGAAGCTGTGTGTGTGTTGTTGGGACTCCAGTTGGTTTTTCACAAGCTAATTGGCACTTAGGTCGTTGGCAGCCATTCAAATAAGATTAAGGTTTATTAGCTTGTTCTTGAAAGACTGTGGCAGACTGCTGTTGACTTATTTCTGCACTGTTTTGGACTTATTAA
>JAOYMU010100924.1:0-12253 GCA_025802295.1 Psammodynastes pulverulentus | reverse complement strand
TTTTCAATTCAATGTATAGAATGTGAAGGATGTGTGTTTGTGTTTGTATTTTATTTTATAGTCATATGTACACTGAAAAAGGTATTTAATTTCATTGTACAAGGAACAATGACAATAAAGTGAACTAACTAACTAACTAACTAACTAACTAACTAACTAACTAACTAAAACACTGGAGCCCTATCTAATAAAATATGAGAAAAATAAGGTTTTACACCTACTGTAGGCAAGCAAAAAACAAATGCACAGATATAGAATAGGCAATATCTGACTCGGTAGTATCTGTGAGAGGGATCTCGGAGTCCTAGTGGACAACCATTTAAATAGGAGCCAGCCGTGTGCAGCAGCTGCCAAATAAGCCAACACAGTTCTAGGCTGTATAAACAGAGGGATAGAATCAAGATCACATGAAGTGTTTAATGCCACTTTATTAATGTCTTGGTAAGACCATACTTGGAATAATGCATGCAGTTTTGGTTCCTTGTGATACAAAAAGGATTTTGAAGTTCTAGTAAGAGTGCAGAGAACAAAGATGATTTAGGGTCTACGCTGATGTGGCCCTCGATGAAAATGAGTTTGTCACCCCTGCTCTAGGAGGTCCCTGTGTCTGTTCAGATCTTTGAGAAAATCCTGAGGATGTTTTAGTTAGTTAGTTAGTTAGTTAGTTAGTTAGTTAGTTAGTTAGTGAGTGAGTGAGTGAGTGAGTGAGTGAGTGAGTGAGTGAGTGAGTTAGTTGGTTGACAGGCCATTTCACTCTATATATATTTTGTAATAAAAATCTTCAGTGAAGGTTGATTTTCCTACAGGAATATAACATTGAAATCTGATGAAGCAAATGTATACGACTGTCAAACTGAAACAATTTCCAGCACAGCTGCGTGCATGCCGTAGGCTGTAGGATAATCTCTATCCCCAATTCCGGCCCACAGAGCTCTGCTTCCACTTCTCTCTCTCTCCCATTTTTGCCCTCAGGAAAGGAATCTGCAGAGCTGCCCATACCAAAAGGATTTTTGAGGATGTTCTGGCAAACCACTGGTGGAACTCCAAATAAGCTGGAATCGGTTGTTTTGAAATTCTATTTGCGTGTTTTTTTTTAAAAGCGAAACCACTTGTCTCATCTTTTAAAAGAGGTCCTGGTCTCACAGTTTAATATTCTACCTGTTTATTCAGACCTAAGTTCCATTAAATTCATTGAGGCTCTTTCCTAAGTAAATTATATAGGCTTGTAGCTCAAACCACTGGCTGAAAATCAGTGGACCTTTGCAATGTTCCATTAAACTCAATAGGATTTATTTTCAGTAAGAAAATTTAAGGACTTGTCAATAGGTGGAAGAAAAAGAAAAAAGATTCAGTGTAAGCCAGAGAGCAAGCAGTCATTTTTCAAGAGATTGCATCTTGTAGGATGTAATAATAGTTGAAGCTATTCATACTGAAGAAAGAGTAGAGAAAGAGAGAGATGAGGAGACAACCCATACCCTGTTGGGTCATCATATCAGAGAGATTTCCTTTACCTGAACAAGGAAACAGAATGACAATGAGTAGGCAAAAAAGCAGTGAGAGCAGGAACAACCTCCAACTTCCTGCTGACTTCCTGACTGAGTTTCCTCATGGGCATCAGAAATCTTCCTCCCTCCCTCCCTCCTTCCCTTCTCTTTCCAGAATACAGGTAAGTGGCTCCTGCTGGGTGGGGGAGAAACAAGGGATTGCAAGACTGGCTGGGAAATTGTCACAGAACATTGAAAATGAAGATCATGTGACCGCAGCAGCAGCAGCAGCCAGTGGTACTGAAACAGCCACAGAAATATTCATTCCCTCATGAGTCATCAATTCCAGATTGGGATATATTCTGTAAGGTAGACCATTTGAAATATCTTGGTTCAAATGATGCCCCATTTCACCCAGTTCAAGGTCACGATAATCAGACTTTGAGTAAAACATACAGATGAATCCTAGCCATGGTGTAGCCTTATTGGACTAAAGAAGGAAGAAAGATTGGATCCAGTGAAGCAAGTAGCATTTCACAAAGAAACCAATGATTTCAAATAGAACTAAGTGCAACAAATGAACTCAGGCTAATTAAACTGCAAAGCGGCCTCCAAGATAAGGATAAAATCGTATGAAGAGTCTTATTAGATTAAAACCAGAATTCTGTCTCTTCCAATGTACAAATGTCACTGCCCCTCCAGAGATCCACTGGCCAATGAAAACTCTTGTCAACGAGATGGAGCTACGACCGTAACCCTGTTGCTTTTCCCCCCTCCCCTTCAGGAACTGATTGAGAAGCCTCAGGCTCTCCGATATTGGAACTCATTAGCAACTAGTGATATATTCCAAGAATGTGTGCGATTGATTTCTAAAATGACCTAAATCAGTGGCCGTCACTTTGTTTTATATAAGTGAATTCCACAGTTCATTTATGTGCTGGATGAAGCTGTACTTCTGATTACTCAGTTCATTGGACGACTCTGAGTTCACCGCATATTATTTTAATTGCTCCACACCATGCCTAATTTGTCATATTTCTCTCATGTCCTCCTTCTCTTTATTCTAAGTTGAAAAGCCCTGAGGATTAGTACTTTTCCTCATATGGGAGTTTCTCTGGTCCCTTGATAATTTGGCTTATCTTTTCCTGCAGCTTTTCCACTTTTGCAAAATGCTTTTGGAGGGGCACTGGCAGAACTGTACAAGCACAGTTTTGCCCAATGTAATTAGCACCCTAGATTTATACCATTATTTTTATTTTATTTTTCTTTTCTTAATGTTCGTCTGCAGTAAATTTGTCTTTTTTTGAGAATCGGGACTTCACACTGATATTCCTGAGCAATTTGGTTCCTGTTATTCCCATCACAATTCTCACCTGTCATTCCCTGAAGCAGCAAATATCACCTTTCATCATTAGGTTAACTCTGGGGAATTATTTCTCACAATTGTATGCATTAATTTGTGACAGTCCTGCTTCTCTGTGCTTTTGTGATAGCTGAATTAAACTTCTTCATTGATGCTGGGCTGGCTCAAAGCTTTATCGCATTCTGAAACACCTAAAATCAGCATCTGTAGTCAGTTGCAGCCATTTTGGATAAAAAGGCATTTTGGGGAAAAAATGCATGAGATTATTCCAAACTATCATTGTTTTTCTAGAAATTAAAAAAAAGTTCTTATTTTGTATTTCCGAAGTTATTTATATTGGGATGTTGTGCAAAAGAAGAAAGCTAGCTAAGAACATGTAGATTGGACATTCAGACCTGTTGTGATTTCTAAACCACAAAACATCTCTTATAGGCAGACTCTAAATCTGGCTCAAATGCAGAACATACAAACCGCTATTCAACAGTGGCTGTGTGTACATTGAGAGCTTATTCACTGGAAGCAAATTCCTTACGTGTCCAATCACACTTGGCCAATAAAGAATTCTGTTCTGTTTTGTTTTGTTTTGTTCTGTTCCTCTACTCTACTCTACTCTACTCTACTCTACTCTACTCTACTCTACTCTACTCTACTCTACTCTACTCTACTCTACTCTGTATTCCATTCCATTCCATTCCATTTTTCCTGCATCGCTTCTAGGAACAGGAGAAATTGCTTTCAAGATCAGCCAACTTTTCTGTCTGTAAATTTATCTTTCATTCTCTCTTTTGGTAAGGGGAAAAAACTGACCCAGAATAAGGGTGAATTATAGAGTGCTCAATTCTTCTAATCCATCTGCATGAAAGAAATGTAGACTCACAGCAGTCCTGCTGATATCATCCTAAGTTAGAAAGGGGATGAAAAGAAGAGACCAGAGACAAGTAATCAAAGGAGCAGTGAGGAGAAGACAATGTAGAAGACAATTTGCTTGATGTCAAGAAAGGAGTGATAAAAAGAGGGGACAGTTGGAAAATAGGGAGAAACCCCTGCTAAGCAGAAGGTCTCTTTCGTTCTGAAGCCCTTCCTACAGTTCAGCACCTGATCCCAGAGGTGTCAAGATGAAATGTAAGACCATTGAAAGCAATGTTACAAGAATATTTTGAATCAGTATGTTTTTCCCCCAGTAAGAAATCCTTCAGAGTGGGGTGTAAAGTAAAGGCAAACAATTTAAAAACAAAGCAAGATGGGAAACGAACCCAAATATTTCTTTTTCATTATTCCCTGTTTTATTTTTCTGTGGTCTCTCTTCTGTTCTGGAGATCCTGTTGATGTCTTACTATTTTTTCTTCTTCTTCTGTTAATCTTTTCCAGCTCAAACTATTTTTCTTATTTCTCCCAATCAATGTAACATCTAGAAACTGAACTTAGCTGACTTCCAGAGGAAAGGGAATGAACCGTTTCTTAATTATTCAGTCAAACAGTTTTCTATTATCTAATTCAGTCTCTCTCTCTCCCTCCCTCCCTCCTTCTCTCTCTCAACACACACAGACACAGTACTAGTATACTTATTTTTGTTTTTGTTTAGCAAGTTGGAACATGGTCATTTTGAAAAACCAGGCAGAAATAACACCTATGAGTCTTTGCTTTTATCTCTTATCCTGCATCATGAAATCCATAGAAAATCTGTCAACAAAATGCATTTATCTGTTCAACACTCCTGTGCCAAGTAGGAATGAAATGGTTGCTAAGGGCATTAACTGTACGAGTGCCACCAACCTACATTTCTAGATTGAAGTTCAAAGTTAGGGTTTGCTTTCTAGCTTGCAATAATAATACTAAAAGGAGTCCTTGAAGAATTTGCAATCACAGGCATTAGTACTGCCGTCTCTATTTTCATTTTTCTCCACTAGGAATAATCTAACCAATGTGGTTATTTTTTTCAATGAATTGCAGCAACTGAATATTTGAACAAATATGAACAAATATGAGTATTTGTTGAATATCTTGCTGTTATGTAGCCTGTTATGGCAAATCTCTTTATACACTGTCTTTTCAGTAAGCAGCTTTTTCATAAATATACCACAATCGAAGAAGAGGAGGGAATATTTCTGAAAATTCCAACCCATATTGTTGTCTTTAATGAAAGGTGCGGTATGTCTTGTTTTAAACCCCTTTGACCTTATACTGGGAAAAAGAAAGTAAGAACAAAACATCGTATATGAAACTATATATTTTTTAAAAGTGCTCATTGCGCTTTCCTTCAAAAAATGATTGCCTAAAACACCCGACTATGCAAACGATGAGATTAGAGGGGATCACCGCTAGCCACAACGACATTCAAAGGACACAATGTTCATGGTGATGTGAGAATGCAAGCTTTCCCCAATGTGGCATGCAAATAAATCAGTAGAGTTTGCATTCTGACACTATCATGCATATTTCCTCCAATTCAGTTTCAATTTCAGTTTCATCCCTAGTGCCACGTAACGTGGTGAGCTCCCATTACTTGTCCCAACTTCTGCCAATCTAGCAGTTTGAAAGCACGTAAAAAATGCAAATAGTAAAATAGGGTCCGCCTTTGGTGGGAAAGTAACAGTGTTCCGTGTGCCTTTGGCGTTTAGTCATGCTGGCCACATGATCACGGAGACGTCTTTGGACAGCGCTGGCTCTTCAGCTTTGAAACGAAGATGACCCCTAGAGTTGGGAACGATTAGCACATATATGCGAGGGGAACCTTTACCTTATAGTCATAGACTGGTACAGTATCCCTCTATTCCCCTCTGTGGATCTCTAAGAGCGAAATATATAATTAAAGTATGGACATGTTTTCATTTATGTTTATGTACACATGCATACTCAAATAACAAGCAACAATGGTCATTGAAAAGGCGATCAACCAGCAGAAAAAGCAATTTAAAGACTCGACTCTTGACATTTGTGAAACATGTATTCCTTTAAAATGTCAGAGAAATGATACTGCAGTGCACCAAAATTGCAAATAAATAAATAAATAAAAGATTGAAAGCAAACAGTGAAGAAAATGGTGGCATTCTTTTTTAATTAATCATTTTTTTAAAAAATAAAATAAACAGGCAGATAAAAAAGAAAACACATATCGTATTATACTAAATGGACAGAGAAATTGCAATAGTAATTTTTAGTTGTACAGATAGTGCTCAATATATTGGTGATAAAGAATTACCAATAAAAAGCAGAATGCACTGAGCTATTTTTAACAAAAAGGATTTTAAAGCTCTTTTCAAATCTCTGAGTTTCATGCTAGTATTGCCACTGCTTTCTTATTTAAAGATAAATCATTAAAGAAAGAAAGAAAGAAAGAAGGAGGAGGAGGAGGAGGAGGAGGAGGAAGGAAGGAAGGAAGGAAGGAAGGAAGGAAGGAAGGAAGGAAGGAAGGTCTGCTAAGAATATTATTGAGTAGATGTGATGTTTCTAACTTCCACTTTGTTGTACTCTATGCTTTATGTTTTGACCTTAACACAGTAATGAAGCTGGTCAAGTTCAGCAGATCCTGGCTAAAGTGTAATCCTAAGTATCTTAATCTATTTTTTAAGGGAGGTAATCATCCTTCATTACTGTGGAATAATCCACTTGGACTGGAAATTCTTGAGCTTATGTCCCTAATGCTGGATAGTGATGAATCCAGGTTTAACTCTGACATCGACTAGTTATACAAGCAGGAAACCTGCCGTGGCCTTTAGCCATACATTTCTGCACATCGCTGCTTGTCACAGGGCAGCAGTCAATAGGAGCCACACGACAGTTGGACATTCAGTAACTGGTCTTGTTCCAGCCAGAGACTCCATTATGAGAAAGCCACACCAGTAGAATCTCTCAAACAATTTTCAGTTGTTAAACTTGTTACAAGATTGTGAGAAAAGCATAAGCTCAGACAGATTTCACAAAGGAGGACTGTAATTCTCTGCATTCAAAAGATAATGTTGCTTGAATTTAGGGTGGCAGGAAGAAATAATTAATTCCCCAGGTATGTTTGCATGATTACCATTGTCTACATTACTGAAAAAAAATGTTTGTTGCTTTGGATTTAATTACATGATGGAATGTTTCTAGACTACAAATGTTCAGAGTGGGTGTTCTTTAAAAAAGAGTTTTTAGTGGAAGATGAGGGGACGGTGTGGCTCAGTAGCTAAGACGTGAGCTTGTCGATCAAAAGGTCAGCAGTTCAGCAGTTTGAATCCCTAGTGACACGTCATGGGGTGAACTCCCGTTACTTGTCCCAGCTTATGCCAACCTAGCAGTTCGAAAGCATGTAAAAAATGCAAGTAGAAAAATAGGGACCACCTTTGGTGAAAAGGTAACAGCGTTCCATACGCCTTTCGCATTTAGTCATGCCAGCCACATGACCCCGGAGACGTCTTCGGACAGTGCTGGCTCTTTGGCTTTGACCTTGAAACCACTAGCACATATGTGCAAGGGGAACCTTTCTTTAGTGGAAAATGCTTTCTCCCAGTTCAGGCACTCTCCACTTGCAAACTAGTTTTCCCTAGTTTGGCCAGTGGTTGCATGTAGGACTGTCTGCAATCAAAGTATACCACGTACTGTTGATCTATATGGTCTCTCCCCAACTTCTGACTCATGGCTGCCTACAGGGAACAGTACAGGAAGGAGGTGTTCACGGATGCAGTTGTGGCAACATCTGTCATTGCAAAAATAGACTTTTGAAATTTGAAATGGCCATAGCTGGGAACAATGAATGCCCAGGCCAAATGTTACATGGCTTTTGAAAGCCGACCATTCCCAGGGATGAGGACAATGTAAAATAGTACTGTGATCAAACTGAGGGGTTTTTTTTAGCATGGGTCTGCAAGCCCATTGAGCTCACTGGTTCTCTAGATACTGTTTTGCCAAGTTCCTCACTACTCCTTAAGGGGAGACTTTACTGAGCCTCAATGGGATGATCATACTTGGCTAATGTACGGACTTCAGACTGGTGGCTGGCAGTTGATAATGCCTGTGTTATTTTACATTGCTGGCGAAGCCAAAACTTGCAGCTGATGAAAGAAAACTTCAGTGCTCGGGGCAAAATGGCAAGAGAAACCAAGAAATGGAATACTCTGCTGTCTTATTACTAGCCTCCTGATGTCTCTTCTGAGCTGTGTCCCATATTTGAAGAAATGTAAATGATGTGCAAGAATAATCTTGAAACACTACCCTTTGTCTCTCTAACCTCAAAGCTTCAGTTTTATCTTTTAAAATTGGAACAGTAGCCTTTGCCTACACACACCATGTTTCCTGCATCGTACCTTGAGAAAAACTCAATAAGAATGTATACTAGGATGGGCAGTTAATTAGTTCTTTCAACCAGAAGTTGTACTTTCCAAAACTTTGGCGCTCAGATGCACGGTAATTGGCTATCAATATTACAGCATGAATCTGCACTGCAATGAGATCAATATCATGCATCATTGTCTAATGTACCAGGAGGAGGGAAGTCATCAAAGACATTCATACTGCCTAAGGGTAAAGCAAAAAATTAGCTACTAATTACATTCAGACCTCAGAGGTCCATAGCAATTACATTTGATGACCACAGCATAGGAGACCAAGGAAGGGAATTACGTTGTGTTAAAAATGGCCCATAAAACACATCAGAAAACACATACCTACATACCTACAGAGAGGGGTGGGCTCCAAAAATTTTAGTAAGGGGCTCACTGCCCTGGCTAAAATAGCTGGGTGGGCGTGGCCATAGTGGGTGTGGCCTAATCAGCCACCTGCACTACAGCAGGGGGGGCATTTTCACCTTCCTTGGGCTCTGGAGGCTTTCTCCAAGCCTCCAGGAGGGCGAAAACGGATTCCCGGGGTTCCAGAGGCCCTCTGGAAGCTGGAAACAGGCCCGTTTCTGGCTTTCTGAAGCCTCTGGGAGGCTCTTTCCCCCCCTCCCCAAGCCTCCATGTGCACCCTGCACTTACCTGCATCCAAACTGGGCCGCATGGAGACTCCTGGGAGGGGTAGGGTGGGAGGAGTGGGTAGGGAGGGCCAGCCAGGGGTCAGATTTGGGGGCTCACCAAGCCCTGCAGAGTCTTAGCTAGGGGATTGCCCAAGCCCCTGTGATCCCCCAGCAGCCCACCCCTGCTATCTGTATGCATAATCTATGGACGTATATAAAGGTTTCTCAGCTGTTTACTCTACTTTATAGGGAGTCTAGTCATTTCTCCATGCTAGCTTTGAGCTGTGGATGTGGCATCTTAAAATATATCTGGCGGACACCAGGTTGGATGATCTGTATTGCAGGCAGGAGCATAGCTATGGAAAGAAAAATAAAATCGTCCGACTGAAGAACAAACAAAGGGAAAACATGCAGCTTCTCTATTGATTTTGGCTTTTCCAGACCACTTCAGTATTTTTAATATATCTGGGATGAAATGATTAAATATATGTTGAATAATCTCATTATGACATTAAACTTAATCATGTTTAGCTTTTGTCATGGCCCCGGCCACTGAGGTGTGGTCCTTCACCACTGGAAAGAAAATGTTGCACAAAGCTACTGTACAGGTTAGCACTTGCAGTTCAGGGGCCCATCAATACCCCTCACTCCCATCCTGCCCTTGATGGTGGGAAGAAAGAAGAGAAGAAGCAGCTCAATGGGGAGGGGGCTTCCTCAGCCAAAGAAAGACAGATCCCTGAGCCTGGGAGGTGATGAAAGAGAGGATGCTTGGGTCAGAAGGCATTTGCTGCTGCTGTGGGTTGAAGCAAGGAAAGGAATTCAAGGGCCTCAAAACATGGTTTGGGGGTAGAAATTGCTGAATAGAATAGGAAGAGACAAAGCCCCACTCAACCACATACCATACTTTCTTTGGGGAGCTCAGTCACTGCTTATTTTATTCACACAACCATTCCTGCAGCACCATCCACCCAGTGACTTCCATGGCACAGGGGGACTGGAACATGGATCTCCCAGTCATAGTGTAGTATATTATGTCACTCACCATCTTAACAGAAGAACAGAGTAACAAGAGTTCGAAGGGACCTTGAAAGTCTTGGAAATCCGGTGCGGTGGCCTAGAGGTGGAGGTCTCGCCTCACAATCAGGAGGCTGTGAGTTCGATCCTATGTAGAGGCTAATATTTGGAATAGACTCTCCTGCTCGAGCAGGGGGTTGGACTAGATGATCTCCAAGGCCCCTTCCAACTCTGTTATTCTAAGCTTAGCCTTATAGTCCAAATCCTGGTAACACTCAAAAACAGAGACTGATTATGTGTGTGGGGGGGTTTCTGATTGAAGGAAAGGCAAGCAATGATGAAAAAAGGGGCAAAAAACCAGTACCTTGATGTTTACATTATTTTCCATTTTCTCACACTTCTTTCAGATGTTTGGATAAATTTACATATTTGTCTAAGGAGCCTGTTCCACAATGTTGTATGCTAGGTTAATATTTTAATATCATTATGCCAATTCTACAGAGGAGAGGGAGGGAGGCAGGGAGCTGAGTATAACCAAAATAGTAACTTCCCCCAGGCTTTTTAATTTGTTCATAGCCAAAGTTGAAAGAAAAGGAATCTGAGATATCAGCTACAGCTTCAAAGTTTCCTTAAATCTTTCCGAAATGCAGTTCCTTGCCCCAAGACAATACTTTGGGACTTTTTGCCAATGGCATTGCTATTACTAATTGCTTGCTACCAAAAGAAAGGAAAAGAAAAGAACCTTTCTCAAATCCATCTACTCTCTTATTAAGAAGAACCTGCCATGAAAAGATATAAAGAATCTGGGACAGTTAGATTTAATATCTCTATATGGAGATTTTCCATTGTCCATGACAAATTGTATATTTCAGTGACTGGAAAACTGCCAAGCTTTTGCATTTTTACCAACCATTGTTTTCCCCCCTTTAAAAAAAAATAGTTAGAGATTTGTTTTTATTAGTTAATATATTTATAGCAGCAACTTGGCACCGAGTACAGACATTGCTATAGGGAGAAAAACCTTACAGTTAGCTGTACTCCTGAGTGCATCAGAAATAGCGCTACATTTGAAATAAAATCACTATTATTTCAATAGTCCCTTTGGTTCACTTGGAGAAAAGTTCACTTTTCTGTGTTCAAAGAAAGGTTAAGAGCAACTTATTCTGTGCATGAATCAATTTTCAAAGACAAATATAAGCAAACCTACCTTTAAGCGATAAATCAACACGTATAGAGAAGGTGTTAGTTGTTTAGCTGGAATCCAACAGAGTCCTATTCAGTAAATAAAGTGTTTTGAAACAAAATCTGTTTCTATGCTGTGCAAGTATAGAAACATCTCCCTCTAGTGACTCACTACAATAATGGTACAGATATGCAAATTAGCCAAGATCCAATTTGAGATTTAAGGGTAGTAGGATTCAGTTCAAATGTATGATTCAGGTTACAAAGGCAACAAGATTCAATTTGAACTAATTTGAGATTCTGTTTGATAAAACCTTCAGCTATAATTTATAATAGGAAAGCATCAGAATGCCCGAAGCAACTTCATTTTTGGCATAAAAGGATGTAAATAACAGTTAACATTCAGATAACTTCAAAAGTATCACCACAACATTATATTTAGAGGCACGCGGGGGGGGGGGACTTTCTGGCAAAAAGGCTATAGAAAAGTTGAATTGAATTATCCAGAAATGGCTAACTTAAAAATTGCTCTAAATTAAAAATATAAAAACTTTCAGGAATTGAGAATGAATTAAGGTCTGATTTAAGACAGACAAGTCCACCCTCCTTCCCCTCTGATTTTCTGACCTAGCCTGGATCATTGGAAGGCTGGCATTTCAAGGAACGTGGTATTATATGAAATTGATGCAACACTGGAAAGACTGAAATATAAGTATGTGTATACATACTATTATGCATGTACTACAGTGACACATCACGACAAAAACAGATCGGTTGAAGAAAGGAAATGGACCTGGAGGATGTGTGAGGAGATAGAAAAATAATGAAATGGGAACTGAATCAACTGGACAATGAGAGACTATTTTTACAAGGTCTGAAAGAAACAGACTGCCATCAGACAAGCCCATTACTGAAGTGAGAGATAGGTGGAAATGATCCTCAAACTCAATTGTTTTAAACCTGTTATGCTCTGAACACATGAGAAAGCACTGTGTGCTTAAATCCCTGTTCGGTCAGCTTCCAGAGGGATCACCTGTTGAGAAAAGGCTGATAGTACTTTCAATTAACCTTTTAGTCTTATTTTTACGGAAAAAACCCAATTCACTATTCCAGATCCAGAGCAAGGGGACTGATCCTTGGCCATGCTGATGAAAGTTGATCAGTCCTGAATGCCTTCCTGTAGTATTAGAACCAACTGGCCCAGTGTCAGTGTCTAAACCAGGGGTGGGCAAACTTGACAGTTTTAAGACTTGTGGACTTCAACTCCCAGAGTTCCTCAGCCAG
>JAOYMU010100921.1:0-12253 GCA_025802295.1 Psammodynastes pulverulentus | reverse complement strand
CCTCCCCAAAGAGGTTCCCTCCTGAATATGAGGCTGATGCCAATTTCCATTTAGTCTTAACATCAGCTTGCCAATTGTGAACCCATAGTAGTCATCTGAAAGCTACTGCTGACCCCATGGCCCTAGCTGCAAACCTGGCTGAGTTCAAAGTAGCATCCGCTGAGTGTTCTACTGCAGCGACTATTTTATTTATGTCCTGATGGATACGGGTTTCCCCCGGTGAGATCCTTTCCCTGAGCTTTCTTAACCATGCTAAAGTCGTCCTATTAAAATAGGACGATGCCGTAGCAGATTTAATAGCCCAGACCGCGGCCTGGTGGGTTCTGCGGAAAGTTAGTTCTGCCCTCCTGTCCTCTGGCTTAAGGCCTTCTGCTACCTCTGAAGAGAGAATAGTCGATGAGGTCAAGGAAGCTATAGGGGTGTCTATAGTGGGCAACTCTAATAGTTGAGAGAGATTTGCCCCAATGTTGTATAGCCTCTTATCTGTGTTAGATGGAACCGTGAATGCCCCCGGCTGAATCCACTGGTGCTGAACTACTTTAGCAAAAAGCTTAGGAGAAGGAACTACCTCTGGTTCCTCTGAGGGTTCGGAGAAAAGGCGATCTTCCGGATCCTGGAGTCTTAAGTTAGGACCTGCAGCCTCCGTATCCCCTTCTAAATGAATGGTATTTCTAGCCTTAAATAGAAGTGATTTGAATAGAGCTGGGTGAAATAGCCCAGTGAAGGCTGGAGCTTCAGGGGGCAATCCTTCGTCTTCGGAACAGGCCTGGTCTTCCTGCTCCTCATCCTCCCTGTAAGGGCCCCTGTGTAAGGGGGGGACCCTGCCCCTTGTTCAGATTGCCTCTCTGAATATCTTTCATATGTCATTTCCTGTTCTGAATGCTGAGGAAATAAATCAGCTGCTACATACCTACTCTGATGTCTCTGGTGTTGCAATCCAGCAGCTATGCCTTTGGCTACAGCCTCTGCAATAATTTGCTGCATCTCCATAGGTATTCCCATATTTGATGACTCTGCTGGAATGTAAGAGCGTATTAGTCATTACAGGGGTTTTTGGGCTTATAGAAGGGATAAAAGGGATCACATCCTCCCCTTCTCCCTCATCTGAAGATTACTCACCAGCACCATCTGGTGATAAGTCTCTCTGCCTGGAGCCTGTACTAGCATGTTGATTAATAGGAGACATGGCTCGTGAAGTAGAGGGCTGTTCCAATCTCAATCTAGATTGTTCCTCTCTTTCCACTCTAGCTATCTGTTTGTCAAGTGCTTCATGTAATCGCTTGGCTGCTCTTTGTTCAGCTTTAGAAGGTTGCAAATGCTTTGTTTTACACTTAGCTTTGCTAGGAGCCTTAGCAACCGTTCTCTGGGAAGGCTGGTTGCGTTTACCAGGTTGATCCTTGGGGGGTAGATTAATCTCCTCCCACGTGGCTTTCTTATTCTGCCATCCTGTTGTTAACTGCTTGCAGCCTTAATAATCAATTTAAGAATAATTCAATTACTGTCCCTTTAAGAAAGCCTCTTCTTTGCTTTTAATGCTCAGCAGGGAATCCCAGTTAACATTAGGGGAATAGGAGAATGATCTGCGTGATCGACACTCTGCCCACTCACCAGCCACCAACCTTCGTCTTAAGATAATCGAAGCTCAATGTCCTTTAAACTGGTCCTCCTACCAGCGCTCCTTAATCGATCCGAAGGCTTTGTTATGGTAACGGCTTGCCCGGCAGACCGGGAGAAGCCGCGCGTGCCCCCAAGGATCTGTGACCGCCTGCTGTTCGCTATTAAGCGAACCGCTGAGCAGCGGCCCCGATCGGAGCAATAAAAACGCCGATTTCCCTGCGCGGTTCATGGAACTTCCTTTCCTTTTTTTACTGAAACTTTCAATAAAGAACGTTTTTTAAAACTATTTGTTTGAGAGAGATTTTTTCTGTCTGCAGGGCAAGACTGAGAAAACGAAACTGGGGGCGAGAGCCACGAGGAGGCGTTTTATACTGGAAGATCGGCTCAGTCACATGGGTACAACTGGGAGGATTAACCCAAGCTGAATTCTCCAATCAAAGTATGCTGGAGAACATTGATTACTATTCTAATATTGTTTCTGATTTGTCTGGTTGTCCCTTTTGATCTGAGTGTATCAATCTATCTATCTGCTATTATATTTGTGAATATTTTATAATCGGCATTCAATAGTGATATTGGCCTATAATTTTGAATTTATTGTCTGTCTCCTCTTTTGACATTAAAGATATATATGCATCCCTCCATGAATACGGTAGTCTTGCTTCGATTAATGTCTCATTATATATTTCTAGCATGAGTGGTTCTATCGTGTCCCCCATCTTTTTGTAGAATTCTCCCGGTAGCCCATCCAGGCCCGTTTTTGGGGGTTTTTTTGTCTTTTAATAGCTTGTTTCAATTCTATTAAAGTTATCTCCTTAGATAGCATTTCTCTCCTTTCCTCCATCTCTAGTAGTATATCCTCACCTTCCAAATATTATTTTATTTTATTTTCTTCTACTTCTTCGCATTTGTAGAGGTCTGCAAAATATCTATATGCAATCTTTTTTTTCTGCTGCCATATGTTGAAATTCCTCATTTTCATCTTGCAACTGATGTTTCTCTCTCTCTTTTTTTTAATTTGTGGGCCAGCCACCTCCCCAGTTTGTTTGCCTGCTCAAAAAAAGTTTGTTTCCCTCTCTTTATGCTCCTCACCATTTCTTCCTGATCTATAATACTTGTATTTTGCTAGCATTAATTATTCTTTAATTTTTCTATCATAGTTTTTTCCCAATTGTAATTCTAAATTTTCAATTTCTTCCTGTATTGTATTCTGTTGTTTCCATTTTTCTTTGTTCCTCTTTCCCATACAGGCTATTATAATCCCACGTGAGTATCATGGTAACCCACAGGTTTTGTAATGTTGTCTCCTGACTCTTATTTTCCTTAAAAAATAATTCTATTTCTTTTACAAATTTTTGCATAAATTCCTGTTTTTTTTAATATTTGTAAATTGAGAGTCCATCAATTTCTTGTTTTTTTGTCTACCTCTCCAAGTTATTTTGAGGGGGTTGTGGTCTGCCCATACGTTTGGTAGTATTTCAATTTTTTCTATCTCTTTTGCTTTTTTCTCCATTCATCCATGCCATGTCGATTCGGGATCATGATTGATGCGGATTGGAATAAGTAAACTGCTTTTCTTCTAGGTTCTATTTTCTCCATATGTCTATTAAATTTAATTCTTCCATCATATTGGAGCATGTTGTTGGTAATATTTTCATTTTCTTATCATTCAAATAGTCTCTTTTACTATCCACTATCACATTGTAATCTCCTACTATGCATATGTTTTTATGTCTTGTTTCAATGATTGTTCCATGTAATTTTTTATAAAAATCTCTTTGGTGTTCATTCAGGACATATATTACCACTAGAAGTAGTGGATTCCGATCAATCCAAATTTTAATTATTAATATTCTTCCTTTCGGGTCTACATAAATTAAATTTGTCTTTACCTCCTCTTTAATATATATTGCTATCCCTTTCCTTTTTTCCCCAGCTAATGCTGTATACAACTTTCCTAATGTGGGGTATTCTAGTTTGTCTTTTTTTTAATGTGTGTTTCTTGTAAGCATACTATATTTACTTTTTCTTTCATTAATTTCACCAATATACATTTCCTTTTGATTGCCGCATTCAATCCATTAATATTTACTGGTATTAGTTTAATTTCTTCTCCCATCTCTATAATTATCTACTTGTCTTTGTCTTCTATTTCCCCTTGTGTCTCTCTGGATTCTTGTTGCTTGTTTCACGTCTTCCTATTCTTGTTGTTCTTTATCTTCTCTACCCCTTTCTTCTCGTTCTCGTTCCTTTATTCCTTGTTGTTGGTCTTCTTGACTTTTGGCCTCTAGGTCTTCCCTACTGCTTTGTTTTTCTTCCGATCCTCCAATCTGTTCGTATAACTCCTGGGCTTTCTCTAACGTATTGATCTTAATTTTTTTCTTTCTACGATACCAGCATTCCCTCTGGAACTAACCACCTGAATAGAATGTTCCATTTTGTTAGGTGTGTCGCCAAAAATCTATAGTCCCTCCTTTGTTCTCTCACCCTCTTCAGGACTTGCTTCAGGGTTTGTACTTATTTTCCTTTGTACACCATCGGCTCCTCTCTCATTATTTTATAAATTATGTCTCTCACCTTTTTTCTTGTGAACCTGATGTGCACCTCTCTTGGTAGTCTATGTCTTCTAGCCTAGTTTGTGCTTACTCTGTATACGTTGTCTAGTTCATTTAGAATCTTGCACTTATCCCTCTGTAAGGTTTCAGCTATTATTTCTGTCATAGTCATTTGTATGTCCTCTTCTTTTGCTTCTATTACGTTCTGAAATCTAAGATAAAAGGCTGTGCGATCCATCTCCAGGTGGATGAGCAAGTCTTCCAGATCTTTATTTAAAAGTTTTCATTCTTATATCCATTACCTCCAGTTTTCTCTGGTTTTTTCTTGCTATTATTTCCACTGCTTTTATTGTTTGCTCATTTTTTTCTATTGTTTGTTGAATTGATCCTATTTTTTCATCTATTTTCTGTATGTCGCTTTTCATTTCATTCTTCATTTCGCCCATCTCTGTCTTTATTTCACCAGTGTTTTTATTCATTGTTTCCTGTAATTTGATTATAGTTTCCTGAATTGCTAAAAGTGTTGACTACATTGTTGGTGTGTTGTGTGTTGTGGTTTGTTTCTCTTCCATTAGCATCCCTTCTATCAACCTTTGGATTAGTGGGGAAGCCGTGGGAGCCCTTGGGTTTGCTGTTGGTTTCTTCCTGCCCTCACTGCTGTAGCAACACTTGTCATTTCCTTTAATATTTTACCTAGTTCTTTTAATATATTATATACGTTTTCCCAGTTTAACATCCAATATTATAAGTATCTTCCTTTGGTTTTTATCTATTACACCCTTTACTTCCTTATATATCCCCAATATTTTTCTTTTCCATCTTTCACTCAGCCTGTTATCACTCTCCCCACGACCTCAATTTATTCTACCAATTCAAATTTACTTCTTGCACACTATAAATCAAAAACTAATATTTTACTTCTAGTTGTATCAAAAATTTCCTTAATTATACTACTATGGTGTTATATAAATTTTACAGTATAATTACAATATTATAGATTATTTATATATGTTATTTTGGGTTATATATATACTCTATACTCTGCAATTAATCAAAAACAAAATAAAGCACACTTGTCTTATACAATAAATATAAAGATAAAAATAAATATTTAAGTATATTAAACACTTATTGTTATAATTCTTCTAAATGATTCTATTGTTTTAACCTGTCATTTTGTATACCCGTAAATTAGTCGATTAATCAGTAGATCCTTAATTCATTAGTCACTTATTTCATTTAAATACTTCACCATTAATTTCCCCTCTAGTTCATCAATGTTTTATTCTTAGTTCAATCATTTCTGTTTACTGCAAAAAGTCTATTCTGTGTAGCTCCTGCCGATTCTATTGCATCAGCCACTTCCGTTCCTGTCAATCTCTGACAGTTCTGGGGGAAGTTGGTTACAAGTCATGCAGTTTTGAATCCCCTATTTCCGCAATTCTTCTCTTCCTGATTAAGTGGCCAAAGTTTTCTTTTCCGATCGCAGTCGTTTAGTTCCTCTCCCGATCTGATCTTCAAAAAGCACTTAAATATGCCTGCAGATCTTCTCTTTCAATCTCTGCTCTCCTCCACCAAGTTGCCACTTAGTTTACAAGCCTCCACTCACTCTTTCCGAGGCTCCCTGTTCTGCCTCTCTCAATCCACAATCTCTCTCTTCTCGTTAATCTTTCTCGCCACTTTCACCTTATACGCTCCAAAAAACTTGATGCCACAATCTGTCTCCGATTTCTTCTTCTTTCAGCTGGGCTGTCATGACCTCAAGTCTGCCATTAATAGAATGGCAGACACTACAGGTCGGAATAAAAGGGGTCTCTTCGTCGTAGCGGGTGGTCGCCCTCCATTCCATTATTCCTTGAGTTTCCCTCTATCTTCACACGTTCCTACAAAACTTGTGTGCCCCGAAGGATCCTCCAAACATTCAGGGGGTGAAAAACAGAGTCCTGTTCTTCTTTCATTGCAACTTCGCAACGTCACCACCGGAAGTCTCTGATTTGGAATTCTTAAGGGAAAACTTTTTGAGCATTTAAAAGAGGGTAAAGGTGCCATCTACTGTCCACTTGATATAGATGTGGAGAGCCCTCCTGATGTCCAAGGTGTGCCATTTCTTCTCTAGAGCGTGAGTCGGACCTGGACAGAAGTCCGGTAAGATTAATTCCTGTGCTCTGTGAAATAAGGAATCAACCTTGGGAAAGAATGAAGGGTCTAATCACAGGACCACCCTGTTAGGATGAAAGAAATACAAGTCTTCTATTACTGAGAAGGCTGCCAATTCAGATATGTGTCTTGCTGAAGTGATGGTCATAAGGAAGGCCACTTTGCAGGTGAAGAAACGCAGGCTGGCAGAACACAACAATTCGAAAGGCACAGAGGAGAGAGCCTGTAGAACCTTAGGGAGTTCCCAGGTGGGATATCTGTGTACGCCCGGAGGCATTAAATTAGTTGTGCCTCTGATGAAGCTGCGCACAATAGGGTGTTGGGCAAAGGACTCCAGAACCCTGCAAGATAACACAGAAGACAAAGCTGCCACTTGTCTGAGTATCATATTGGGCGACAGGACTTTGTCCAGCCTTTCCTGTAGAAAGTCCAAGATCTGGGCCACTGATACAGACACAGGATAATAGTAGCTTTGGAACACCAGCCACAGAAGGTTTTTCATGTGGAGTCAAAAATCTGGTTGGTAGATGGCCTCTTAAGAGGCCTGGATGGTCTGTATCACTCGGCTGGAGAAGTTATCCAGCCTCAGGGCTCTCCGCTCAAATGTCAAACAGTTAGTTGGAGTCATTGCAGTTCTGTGTGAACAAGAGCTCCCTGAGGGAGATTCTGTCTAGCGGAATCCTCCAGAGCCTGGATACGGATAGGTTGACCAGGTTGGTGAACCACAGTCTTCTGGGCCAGTCGGGAGCCAGAAGTAGGACCTCTGCTCTCTCCGCCAGTACCTTCCTGATTACCCCTGCAATGAGAGGAAGCAGAGGAAAGGCTTATAGCAGCCCTCAGGGCCATGGAATGTGGACAGCATTGACTCCTTCTGCCCCTGGTATCATATATAGGCTCCTAGGTGTAGTAGCTGGTTGGTAGGAGCGAAATGGCTCTTCTTGTAATTGATTGAGAATCCGTGATCCTGGAGGACCCAGATTGTGACATGTAGATCCTCTGTTGCCAGGAGGTGAAAGGAGGACTGGATCAATATGTCATCCAAATGCTTGTTTAGTCTTTTTAGGTCCAGAATTGCTACACACACACACACACACACACACACATACACGGTCTTTGGGACTACGCAGAGAATGAAGTAAAACCCCTGTCCCAGCTGGTCCACTGGGACTGGTTGGATGGCTCGAATGTCCAACAGGTGTTGGATTGTGGCCTCCATGAGGGTTATTTTTGTTTTGTTTTTTGAGATGGGAAAATGAATGAAAAACCTCGAGGGTGGAGAGGAAGTCGAGGGTGAGACCTAATCTTACCTTGTTCAGGACCCAAGCATCTTTGGTGATTTCTGGTGTTTTAAACAAGGCAGGGCGAAAGAGCCCTGTGAAGGCCGGGGGGGTCTGGAGCCACCCCTTCCTCCTCAGAGATCACCAGTTCATTATACTCCTCTCATCATCCGAGAGTGATTCTTGGCTTTGCATGGAGGAGGTGGGAGAATGAGGACTGCGGAGGACCCATTCTCTTGAAACCTGGGGTGCAGGATGCTGCCCTTGGAGCAGGAAGATATCAGATGCTACAGCTGTCTGATGGCTTTGCTGTATGCCTGCAGCAATGCCCTGCGCAATAGAGATCAAGAGCCTCATTTGAGAGATCTCTGGTTCTTGATTTTCCCTTGGGCGGAGTCTTGCCGCTGTGGGGGCAAAAGGTAGCCTCTGAGATGAGGAAAGGGCTTTTGCCCTGATTCGGGCAGCTGCTCCTTTGATACCAGATTTTGGCGTTGAGCTCTTCTTTGGGGCTTGGGGTTTGGCTGGGAAACCCAGTTCTTCCCTAGTTATGGTTTCTTCGTGGTTGCCTGTTGCCGCGGAAAACTCCATTTAATGGATCTGGCCCCTCCAAAGAATAAGGCAGACTCATTTTGAATGGAAACACTGCTGCCGCAGCTAAATAATCGCTGCCAACAAGTATGCACTGGGACCTGGGCAGTGACTCAAGCCCCCTCCACAGGCTGCAGAGAACTCCTAGGGGCCTTGGCTCTATTGGACCGAGCCAGATAATGGCGGCTATGCTGATCAGACCGGGGAGCCTGCCTGTCGGTTTCCTTTCCCTGCGAACACTGGAGGAAATTGATTGCCTTCCTGTTGCCCAAGTGAGAATCCAAGGAAGGGAAGGTCTGCAGAAGACTCCATTTTATGGATTCAGCCCTTTGAAGAAAACAGGCTCATTTCAAGTAGGAACACTGTTGCCGCGGCTGATTGAATGCCACCGAGTATGCACCCAAGACCGGGCAGTGACTCCAATCCCCTCTACAGCTTTCCTGCTTGTCCAAGTGAGAATCCAAGGAAGGGAAACTGTGTTTTTCCTCTTCAAATTTGAAGGTTGGACTTAATCTATAAGTGTCTGTCTGAGCTGAAGACTTTTTAGCAGAGACTAACTTGCACTTGAATTTCATGTCCGCCTGCCAGTGACAGAGCCACAGTAGTCATCGGGCTGTCACAGCTGAGGCAATGGCCCTGGAGACAAATTTTGGGATTCTTGCTTGCATCTGCCTGAGCCAGAGCAAGGAAATTCTATTTAAGGAGGCAGTTGTAGCCAACTTGACTGTCCAGGCAGCCACCTGATGGGCTTTGCGAAGTGTCAGTTCTGCTCTCCTGTCCTCTGTTTTTAGGGCGCCCTTTGTGTCATTAGACATGATAGTGGAGGATGCGAAGGCCACCACAGGCCTATTACCAGCATTTGTAATGCCACTGTGAGATCGGGAGCCAGATTATAAAACCTCTTTGTCGCTCCCACTCAGCCATTGGTAAGGTCCTGGCAGTGCCCATTGACTCTAGACAACATCCAGGAACAATTTTTGGGATGGATTCTCATTATCTGTGGCAGACTCTGAAAACAGTAAATCATTGGGGTCAGACAAGCACAAGGCTGAATCTGATGTGGCTGGGTCTGCTCCTATTTGAGCTGTGGTCTTGACCTTGTACAAAGGCATCTTAAACAGGGCCAGGCAGAAGAACCCTGTGAAGGCGGAGTCACTCCTTCATCCTCTGATAACATTAATTCCTTATGCTCCTCATTGTCTGAGAGAGATTCTTGGCTGTGCATAGAGGATGTAGGAGAGTGAAGCCTGTGAAGGACTGACAACTCCCTTGGGATACCAGATGCAGAATTCTGCCACTAGTGTGAAGTGTCATCATATGCTGGAGAAATCATCTGATGGTTTTGCTGCATGTCTGCAGCAATGCCCTCAGCAATGCCCTCAGCAATAGCCTGATATCAAAAGTCTCATTTGATTGGAAATTTTTGACTCCTGAGTCTCCCTAGGACAGAATTCCGCTGCTATAGAGGTAAAAGTAGCCTTTGGGGCAGACTTTACCCTTTTTTAGAACAGGTTCCCAATGCCCGTCTGGTGAAAACAGACTTGGGGGGGGGGGGAGTAAGGAACATCTTATTGTGTTCTGCTATTGGGATCTGTGTCCAAGAAAGTTACTCTCACTCACCATCTGGTGACCAAGACAGGGAATTATAGTTAGTTGTTTGCCTGGCCTCACAGAGAAGCTGCAACGGCTTTCTGAAAAGGGCGGGAAATGGCAGTTTCGTCCCTGGGGAAACTTTCCTGCTTATGTCGCTCTGCTTCCCTTTCAGCCTTGGCAATCTCTTTATCCAAGGCCTTCTGACCCCTTCAGGTATCCTTGGCCTTAGAGGCCTTTTTGGAGGAAAACACTTTTGCCCTGATTCAGACCATTGCTCCTGTTACCGCCAATTTGGGCACTGAGGAATGTCTCCTTGGGGCCTGGGGCTTGGTAACCCCACTACATCCCCACTCACAGTTCCTTCACGGAAGATGGCTTTTGCTCTTTAACTTTGAAAAGTTGGAGTTAATCTATAAGCATCTAGTCGAGCTGAAGACTGGGTCAAAACCGGGGACACAGACACAAGAGGCGTGGCTACGAAAGATTGATAGACTCAATCAAAAGAGCAGAAAGGCAGAGTTAACCCATTCCTCAGATTCTCCTCCGCACACTGGAGAATGTAAGAAGAGGAAGTGACTGTTATTATCTATAAAGACCCAGAAAGGCTCCAGAAAGACCTGAGATTTATCAGATACAAAGTATATTTCACAGCTAGCTATGGATATTGGTGAGATATCCAGAGACAATTTGTGAGGATATCGAACAGTTCGAGCTGTGGAAAATTGAAAAAGAAGGGGAAATATCCATTGTGATCTTTTTATCTAGGTAGTGTTTGGAAATGAAAGCTGAGTGATCTGGTGAGTTTTGGGGCCCTAGTGAAATTATACACTTTAATTCTTAAAAGGAAATATTGCGGCTCCTGAGATGTAAACCATATGGTATAAATAAGAGATACGACGACAATTGTAGCTACTGAACATATAGGCATGGACGGTGAAAATACAAGCTCTTGACTGAGGAGAGATACACATATAAATAAACCCACTAAAGTGAGACTAAGAATCAGCTTAGATTGACACTGGACATAAATGAAATTTCTATTTTTGGCTAGCACAAAGAAGTAGGCATCTCAGATCTCTGCCAGAGATTAAGGATTATAATAATAGGAGTGTGGACAGGCCTATGTGGATTATAAATTTAAACTGTCAAAGGAAGGATAGAGGAAGCATCTACCCTTAAGAGAATTACAAGTAATCAATGAACTTGATAGGACTATTAATTCTGTAGATCACAAAGATATTTTTTATTAAACAGTGGTGATTGAAAATTTGTGGGTTAGGGTTTGGGATTGTGAATATATAGATACTATACCAGAGAACTGAAGAAGGTGTATTTGGGGGTGTGGGAAATAGTACTTCTCTGTATAGATATAATTCCTTGTCTTTCCCCCTTTGATAACCTCTTTTATGAGTGGTAGAGATGACAAGTATATTGAATATGTCCAAGATAGGAAAGAAAACCTCATCTACACCCTCATCAGCAACATCAGCAGCAGCATCAAGCCCCCAATCAAAGATCAATAGAAAGCATGCTAGGTTTGGAAAAATCAAATTCCCTTCAGAGTATGCAAGCAATGCTACAATCAATCCAAGAAGCCATGATCTAAAGTCAGGAAGCTATGTCAAAATACCACAAAATTAAGAATGAAATGAAATGCTGCTGTACAGAATATCTGTGGTTGCCAGAAACCACTTTTCCTTTGTAAAGGGGGAGAGGCATCTTTTATAAAAACACGATGGTATGTCTCAATGGTCCTGGATTTTACTGGGCTTCACTTGCAAAGCTTTTCATATTCATCTCCTCTTAATTTCTTTATTGTACCTGTGGAAGGAAAAATCAGCACTCTTGCTGATGATGGGCAAAACCCCTAGTAATGCGGTTTGAACTTCCTTCGGAATCGGTGTGAGATCTGCAATTGTCTGCGGTCCCACACTGAGCTCTTCCCATCAGACGGCCCCTAATGGGGCTGGAACCACTCTGGAGGAGCGGTTTGGAAGGGGGGGACCACCTGGTGGGTAGAGAGGAGCAGCTTCTCCCCTCCCTGCCATGGAAAACCCACTATCTCGAGACGGGTCGGAGCAGCTGTAAAAATGGCAGCCACAAGGAGTCAGCCTGAATACCTAAGACATTGCAGGAGAGTGAAGAAGTGAACGGCGTGAACCGAGTGAGAATTTTGTTCTTTTTACGATTATTGCCCCCAATGAAAGAATAAAGAGGAAGACACATTGAGGGAAAAAACTGGCAGCATTGTAAAACTTGTGGGGAATGGCGATTACAGGGACTAAAAAAAAGAAGCTGGGACATTTGGGAAGCAAATGGACGGAAATAATGGAACTTATCAGAAGATTTGGATAGGCATTACTTACATGTTGAAAACAACTTAAGGAGATAAAAAGAAGGAAAATACAACAAAACTATTGAATCATCGGTAAATTTGGACTTAAAAAACAGAAAGAGAAATAAGGT
>JAOYMU010100795.1:0-12339 GCA_025802295.1 Psammodynastes pulverulentus | reverse complement strand
GGAGGCATATGGTAACAGCAGACGGTCTCGCAAATAACTGGGCCCTAAGCCATGGAGCGCTTTAAAGGTGGTCACCATTTAATTCTAGGTAAAGCAAAGGAGTTGTGGTGGAGCAGTAGCTGGAATGCAGTATTGCAGGCTGCTTCTCTGCCCACAGCCTGGAGTTTGATTCTAACCAGCTCAAGGTTGACTCAGCTTTGCATCCTTCCGAGGTCAGTAAAATGAGGACCCAGATGGTTGGGGGCAATATAACATTGTGAATCACTTACAGAGTGCTGTAAAGCACTATGGAGTGATATGTAAGTCTAAGTGCTATTGCTATTTATGGTAGACTCTTCAAAAAAGGAAACAAAACTCTGCTTTCCTATATAGTGAGGTTTTCCAAATAAATGTCAAGTAAATATTCTTTTTCAGCCCTAACTGTGAAGCTTCTTCTGCTACAGGAGTTGTTGGAGGACAGAGGAAATCAGAATGCCTTTTCTCTTTGCTTATATATTACTAAAATTCTTTTGCTTGCAATTTTTAACTTGAGAAACAAAGCATTGTTGGACAACAATATTTGTTCCAAGGTACCTCAAATGAGCTAACTTACAAAATGCATCCAAAATATGAGACTGAAATTTCATAAATTTGTGGTTGCTGCAGTGCTGCCACCAGTTCAGTGGACTGATCCTGTCCTAGCTTTCCAGAGGCCCCTACTGTGGCCACTATATATCAGATAGACCTGTCCTTACTCTCTGGGTACACTCTGGGTCCCACCACTGGCTGCTGGAGAATGGTTAGCTGTGTTCAAACTGGCAGGAAGTTGGAAGTCGCTCCCATTCCCATTGCTTTTTTGCCTATTCTGTTTCTGTTTATGTAAGGAAGAATCCCTGAAATATGTCACGGATTGTCTAGTTGTCTAGTTTTTACTAACATTCAGATAAATGGGGTATCAATCACCTGAATGATTAATCCAGGAGAAGACACCACGAAGGATTGGAGAACACAGGTTTATTGTGCACAGGTTCAGAGCATTAACATGGCAAATTCTGAATCCCGAGCTACGCCCAGGGTGTGAGTTTTATTCATCATTCCTTATCAGACTCCACCATCTCTTGCCCCTCCTCCACTTTCCTGAGGCGGTACCTTTGTCTGGCAAAACATGGCATACAAAAGCAGAAGTATATAATATACCTGCCATAACGCTCCATATATGGATAGTATCTTACACCATCTACCACTCTTGAGAAACACTTCTGTTACTTATCCTGGTAGCATATTTATATTTAGTAGCATATTTATATTTAGGGTACATCAGCAAAATCCCTGATATCACTTCCCTTTAGGATAATTACAACCTTTGGCACACATACTTATAAGCAAACAGCATATAATAAATGAATGCATAGAGATACAATTAAACAACTAGAATAATATAGATATAAGTACTTTAGAACCATATAAACACCTTAGAATTATATAAGCACCTTAGAATCATATAGAGATATAAGCACTCTGCCACAGTGCTACTTAACCCATATTGCACAGTACCTGCTTCACTTCCTGTGGCTGCAGCCATCAAAGTTGGCCTATCAGAAGTTGCCATTTCACGGCTCTGAGGAGGCATCCTCCCTCTGTCTTTCTCCTTCTTGATGACCACGATGGCATATCTATGGAGCCTGGCCTGATGGAGCGCGTTGAGGACATCCCCATGGACAGAACCCGCCAAACCAGTGCCATTGATAGAAAGAATGAGGTCACCGCGGTGAATTTTCCCCTCCTGGGAAGCCACCCCTTTGGAAAACACCCGATGGACCTTCAAGAAGACACATTAGGATGAAGATTGTCAATGCATCAAAGAACAGTTAGCAGATTTTAAAAAGGTTCTCCTTTTTCCCAGTTTAACTAATTGATTTGTGAGTGCCTTCCAGTCAGTCTTGGCTCTTGGCAACTACCTTGCAGTTTTCTTAGCAAGATTTCAGAAGTGGTTTGCCATTGCCTGCTTCTTAGGGCTGAGAGACAGTGATTGGCCCAAAGTCACTCAGCTGGCTTTGTGCCCAAGGTGAAACTAGAACTCATGGTCCCGTTTTTTTATAAATCTTCACACATGAACAGAAGTTCAGTAATGTGCCTTTTGAATTGTTGGAAGAAATGTGAGATAATAGCCAATTCAACAGAATCTGGCTCCTATTATTAAGAATACCAGCTGTAGCATTTCATTTGTCAATTGCTATGAAATATAAAACACCCAACCTAGAGCAAAGCACAAATGTTAAAGGAACAAAGCCATGTTGAATGATCAGCTGATTAAAAATGAAGGCCAATAAATCTAGTGACTACATAAATTGGCAGCCCAATTTATTATGGAAAACTTCCCTGATACTGTTAGTTAGAGACGTAGCTTTTGGAAGCCAACCGTCATGTATTTCAGAAGGTTAAGAAAAGGTAAAGGTACAAGTTGCCCCTGTCTAGTTTTGTCTGACTCTAGGGTATGGTGCTCATCTCCATTTCTTCATAAGGGAGCCGGCATTGTCTCAAGATATTTTCATATCTAACAATATTTTCTATGTTAACGACACTTGGGTGAACCAGTGCTTCATGTGGCCAGAGTGATTATATGTCAAAGATGCACGGAATGCTGTTATCTTCCCACCAAAGTGGTACCTATTAATCTACTCACATTTGCATGTTTTTGAAACTGCTAGGTCAGGGGTCGGCAACCGTAAACGCTCAAAGAGCCATTTGGACCCATTTCCCACAGAAAAGAAAATACCGGGAGTCACAAAACCCTTCTCGCGCCTGACTATTTCCTGAGCGGCCACAAAACTAGCATATGTAGTTGAATTAAATGTTTTGTTTTCTTCTGAAACTTTTCTTTTCTTGGATTTACTCATGGTTGGCCTATTGGGCGTCGAAAAGTACAATAAATTGTGTGCCAGCGGGTGTTGCACATTGACAGTTATGATGCATATTTTGAGAGACAGGGAGCCACAGCAAAAGGATGAAAGAGCCACATGTGGCTCCAGAGCCACAGGTTGCTGACCCCTGCTCTAAGGTGTGCTCTCTGCTGGCAAGTTTTTCCATTAGGCATAAGAAATTCTATTTTCCCTGAAAGACGGTAACAAGATTGTGGGTGAAGAAGGAAGCTGAGTAAGAAGTCTTTTGCTCGCTCCAGTTCTGAAGTATAGAGAGATTCCTTTTTTATGCTTCTGAGAAAGTGTGTGAGCCACCCATTCGATAAGAAGACCTGTCATCTTCCTCGCATGACTTAAAGCATCTACAAAAGGAAGGTCTTCTGCCAAGAAGTAGAAAAATAAAAGTTGGAACCCTGCAAGGGTTTTACTGAAGCATTGTCAGAAAAATTCATGTTGCAAAGTGAGACATTTAACGCAGGAGGACCATTATGAATTGGATCTATCAGGTGGGCCTCATCAAATTGTGACTAAAGCCAGGATGTTCTAGGAAGGAAAAGATAGGCTTTTGATTTTCCTTTTTTTTAAAAAAATGCTCTATTTTGAAATGCTACAGTTTTGCAATGAAATGTCACCCTAAAATGTCAGGAAATCAAAATCCATGGTGCATTTGAATACAATTTATAGCAGTGGAAACATAGAATGCCCAAATGTTGCTCCAAAGTCACATTAAAGTGTTCAAACAATTTGGTCTGATTGCCAGGACAGCACACACCATCACTCTAACATCACCTTCAGACCAATAGTTCACTTTAGGTACCCTTCTAGCCAGATTCTGTTTGTATAGCTCCTCTATCAAGTGAGAAAGAAGGTATGATATGAAGATTCCACACATACATTCCTATGGATTTTAGCCCTTTTCATAGACTGATAACACTGGAAGGAACCTTGGAGGTCTTCTAGTCCAACCTCCTGCTCAAGGCAGGAGCCTTATACCATCCCAGTCAAATGGTTGTCCAGTCTATTTTTAAAAACCTCCAGTGATGGGCCTCCTCCAACTTCTGGAGCAAGCACAACCCCAGGTGGCAAACTATTCCATTGATTAATTCTCTCACTATCAGGAAATTTCTCCTTACTTCTAGGTTGGATCTTTCTTTAACAAGCTTCCACCCATTATGTCTTGTCCTGCCTTCAAGAATAAGTCAATCCCCTCATCTGTGTGACAGCCCCTCAAGCAGTGGAAGACAGTTATCATGCCCCCCCCCCAATTCTTTTCTTCAATAGGCTAGAAATATCTAGCCTATTGGCAAGGAAGTAGCAGACAACAGAGAGAAAGCAGAGCTGCTTAACTAATTCGTTGCATTGGTCTTCACGCAAAAAGAAACTATAGCTCAACCTACCAAAAATGTAACTGTAAAAGGCAGACCAGAAATAAAAGTTAAAATAAGCAGAAAAATAGTAAGAGAACACCTGTCTGATCTTGATGAACACAAATCACGGGGACCTGACGGATTACAACCCAGAGTTTTAAAAAAACTGGCAGAGGTCATCTCAGAACCTCTGCACCATATCTTTTAAAAATTCTGGAACTACCAGAGGACTGGAAAAGAGCTGATGTGGTTCCCATCTTCAAAAAAAAAGGGGGGGGGAAACAAACCCAGGAAACTACAGACCAATCAGCCTAACATCAATACCTGGGAAGATACTGGAAAAGATTAAAAAAACCAGATCTGCCAACATCTAGAAACAAGTAAAGTAATAACTAGCAGTCAGCACAGGCTTGTTAAAAATAGATCATGCCAAACCAATCTTACTTAATTCTTCAACATAGTGACTAAATTAGTAGACTAGAGAAATACTGTGGACAAAATATATTTAGATTTCAGCAAGGCATTTGACAAAGTAGACCACAATCTACTTCTTGGTAAGCTAGAAAAAAGTGGGCTAGATAGCACCACCACCAGATGGATTCGCAACTGGCTGACAAACTGTATTCAACAACTACTTCTTAATGGTTCTAAGTCTATATGGAGGGAAGTAAGCAGTGGGGTGCCACAAGGCTCTTTCTTAGGCCCAATACTCTTCAATATCTTCATTAATGACTTAGATAAGAGAATAGAAGGGGAATTTACCAAATTTACAAATGATACTAAGCGGGCAGGAATAGCTAACACCCAAGAAGATAGGCTCAAGATCCAGATGGATCTTGACAGACTAGAACACTGAACTGTATCTAACAAAATGAAATTCAATGTAGAGAAAAGTAAAGTCCTACACTTAGGCAAGAAAAACCAAAAGTATACATATAGACTGGGTGAAGCCAGGCTTGACAGTAGTAACTGCGAGAGGGATCCTGGAGTCACCGGGACCTGTCGGATTACATCCCAGAGTTACAGGGATCTTACAGCTTTTAATTTTCTGAGCTAATTCATCTTTATCCATCAAGTCTTATCTTGTGTTTCTTTAGTTCCATAAGTTCCTGTATTCCTTTTCTTTGTGGGTAATTTTGTAATTCCATGTCCAAATTCTTATATTCCCCTTCCAGTTTGTCTATTCTTTTTATTCTTTTTTCCCACATATATTATAATCAGTCTTCTCATATATGCCTTGACTGTGTCCCAAGTATTTTGTAGTGATGTTTCTTCTTATCTGTTCTCTTTTTTAAAGAAGTCCAATTCTCTTTGCATAAGTTGAATAAATTCCTCATCTTTTACTATTGATACATTCATTGTCCATCTCCCCCTCTTTCTCTTCCCTCTCCATATGGCTTTTATTGGGTTATGGTTGGCCCAAGTGCTTGCCTCAATGCTTATTTCCTGTGTATTCAGCATCAATTCTGTTGTTGCCCACAACGTATCTATTCTTGACCATGACAAATTTCTGTTGGAATAGAATGTGTATTGATTTTTCTCTGGATATCTTTTCCGCCAAACATCCTGCAAGTCCAATTCTTCCATCATCTTAAAAAATGTCTTTGGAAGTATTTTCCTTAAGTTTTTATTCTTCTGTCTGCATTACTATTGTATTGAAATCTCCTAGAATACATATATTTTCATATTCTAACTCTACTATTTTCTTGTGTAACTTATCATAAAAAACGTATTGATTGCTGTTTGGTGCATATATTGCCACTATTATTATTTTCTTTTGGTCTATTCTTATTTTTATGGCTGAGTATTTGATCCTTCATACATTAAAAAAAAATACAAAGCTAAAGGATAAACAAATAAAAAACAGATTTGAAAAAAGAAAAGTCTCAGGAAAGAAAAAGAGTGGAAGTGTAACAAAGAGGAAAAGAAGGAAAATTGAAAAAGGATGACTTGCAACTTTCTTTGGTACAGATATAGGTTTTGGGACTGGACAGCCTCCTGCACCACCCTAGAAGCCAAAACTAGGAGGAACTTCTGGGAGGGTTGGATCAGGGCCACCCAGAGGTGGGATTAGCCGAGGTGGGATTAGCCCAGTTCTCTGAACTGGGCAAAAAGTTAACCGATTTGCTTGAACCAGTGCAAACCGGCTGAATCCCATCTCTGCTTTTGCATACCTCTAGAAATAGCATACCTATTGCAAGACCTGATAGCTGATATGAAGAGAGAAACTGGAAAAGGCATCTTAATGATTTTTTTCTTATTAAAAAAATTAATTTCAGTTTCTTTCTGAGGAACATTCCCAAAATGTGTACTTGTTCTAATTTAACAAAGTAACATTCACATATGATGTTGATTTTTGACTAATTATGTTTCAAGTTGGTGTCTACTCTTAGTGACCACATAGATTTTCTTCATGAAGAGCCGTAACAGAGTTCATCCACCTTGCTGCTAATCATCTTGTTCTCTTTCTTGCTTTAAAGTCTTCTCCAGAGAGCTAGATCTTTGCATACATTGTCAGTAGCATATTAGCATAATTTGGGTGTGGTCTTTTGTGCCTCCTGTGAGAAGTTTGGTTGATTCATTCATGATCCATCGATTGTTCTCTTGGCTCTCCATTGAAGAATCCTCTCCAATACCAATGTTCAAGAGTTTGAATGCTCTTTTTATCTTGCGTCTGAAAACTCTAATTTTATTTACATATGTCAAATTAATCATTTCTGAGCAGTTATTTCAGTTTTTGAATTTTGTTCTGATGCAAATATCAGTATAGGATTTGAAAATTTCACATCATAGTTTAAAAAACAAAATTATTTAATTTCTGTTTTCATTTCATTTTTATTTTGATTTAATCTCAGCTTCTCTCTATCCTGATGACATATAATATTGAGAAACAAATATTCTTGAATTTCTAACCGTAATACTAGGCTGAATACAAAGCCGTATAAAACCATGCAATTGCAACTCAGTTGAAAGGAAAATATTAAATTGAGCAGAGCCATACAACATAAATATACTATTTTATTGTTAATTGCATTGTCTTATTAATTAATCAGCCTCTTCCCTAAGAAAGAAAGACAGAACTTTGTATTGAGTGTGCTATTAATTATCCAATGCCTAGATCATATTGCCAGGGTTCCGACGATCGTTCCAACTAAATCATGAGCCATGAGCCAAACTTCAAAAAACTCCAATGCGTTTAATTGGAAACAACATGTCGGCAAGACCTGTTCGAAGCTGAATCTGACACACCTAATTTACAACCGCCTATGATCCTGTTTCCCCCCATCCCCCTAGATGTATATTCCCCAATGAAATACATTCATGGCTGTATGTCATAAATCACATTCTCCTATAGAGAATTGCCACGGCCAACTGCCTGGTTGCTTCAGCAACTATCTTTAAAGGTATTTCTGGAATGTACTTCTGAGTTCCTTGGTGAGAGGCCCCTTCAGGGCTCTCCCTCTTTCTTTTATATGACAAATTGTAAATGGGGATGAGAATGGTTTTACAATTTGACATTCGGCTCCCCTCACTTCCTGAAAGCGATCTGTGCAAAACAAAAACAAGTTAAATGCAGGTATAGACATAAGGTTTGTGGCACCCACCACCCAGGTTTGGTTGGATTTGCTGCATGGAACCTCGTTATAAGGCGATCAGCTTGGATGTTCCTACTCTTCCTCCAGGGTGTCTCTGATAAGGGATAACCCTTCCACTTGATTAAATATTGGAGTTGTCTCTGGTGCCACCTCAAATTGAGGATTCACTGCACCTCATAATGGGTTTGGCCTCCTATGACCACAGGGTCTGGGGTTCATGGGGCAATGGCCTCAGGGTCAATCCAACCACAGGTTTTAAGAGGCTACTATGGAATACTGGGTGTATCTTCCCTAGCAATCGTGGCAATTTCAATTGTACAGTGACTGGGTTGATGATTTTACTATGGGGAATGGTCCCATAAACTTAGGCCCCAGTTTCTTGCTAGGGTGTCTTAACCTCAAATATTTTGTAGAGAGGTAGACCTTCTCCCCTAATTGAAATGGCTGTTGTGGAGTTTGATGTTTGTCTGCCTGTTTCTTATAAGTTGGCACCGCTTTAGCTAGTGCTTTTTTAAACATTTTCCCAAGTCTCTTTCAGCTTTGACATCCAATCAGTCAAACTTACTGATGAGGGGGGATCCCTTGGATACTCAGGCATTGGGACAAAATCCATACCGCTCACTACTTTAAAGGGGATTAGTCCCGTGCTACTGTGAACAGCATTATTGTACGCGACCTCTGCAAAAGGCAGGAGGTCTGCCCAATTGGATTGCTGATAATTCACATAGCAGCTCAGGTACTGCTCTACCATGGCGTTCAGTCTCTGCTCCCTCATTGGTGCTTGAAAGGCCGAGCTAAGACTCTGGGATGACCCAATAGACTGCAGGAACTCCCTCCAGAACTTAGCCATGAACTGGACCCCTCTGTCTGAGATAATTCTTTGTGGTACTCCATGCAAGCAGTAGATATGCTTCAGGAACAGCTTAGCTAACTGGTAGGCTGAGGGTAGTCAGCTGCAGGGTATGAAGTGTGCCTGTTTGGAGAATAAGTCTATTACACTCCAGATCACCGTGTTTCCCCCACTTTTCTGCAATTCCACTGTAAAGTCCATTGCGATCTCCTCCCATGGTCTTGTCGGCTCTGCTACCATCTGCAGTAGTCCAAGGAGTTTTCCTGCTACGTCACTGGCATCTGCTTGGATGACGAAAGGTTGTTCAGGGTCAGGATGCTTCAGCACCGGTTCTTTTGCAAACAGTTCTTTCAGTGTTTCAAATGCCTTTTGGCAGTTTAGGTCCCATTGTAGGAGTTGTCCTGGGCAAGGCTTCATTGCTGAACTCCCTGTCTTGAGGAGGTCCGTCTTGGGTTTGGCAATCTTCGCAAAGGAGGGAATGAATTGCCGGTAGAAGTTTGCAAACCTTAAGAAGCTTTGTAGTTGTCTGTGGGTACGAAGGGGCTGCCAACCTAGAACAGCTTGTACTGTGGCGGGGTCCATCTCTATGCCCTCGTTTGATACTCAATAGCCCAGGTAGTCTAACTGTGCATGGTGGAATTCACATTTTGACAGTTTGACGTACAGGTTAGCTGCTAATGGTTTCTCCAGTACCTGGCAGACCAGGGGTACGTGGTCGCTCATGGTCTCTGTGTAGATAAGGATGTTGCTCAAGTAGACAAGGACTCCCTTATAGAGGTGTTCATGCAGCACCTCGTTTATCAACTGCATGAACACCGCTGGGGCCCCTTGCAGTCTGAAAGGCATTACTTTTAACTGGAAGCTCCCTAGGGGGCAGTTGAATGCTGTTGTCCATTCATCTCCTGCTCTGATGCGGACTTGGTAATATGCTTCTCTGAGGTCTAATTTGGTAAAGACTTCCCCTTGGCCAGGTGCGATAGCATGTCCTTCATGAAGGGGAGGGGGTATAAATTGTGTACACTTAGCCAGTTTATTTCCCTAAAATCCACACATAATCTGCCTGATATTCTCTTTAACTTCCTCCGTTTATCTTGTTTTTCCTTAGGCAATGACCATGTCCATATCTCTTGGTACTTACGGGGTTCATTACAAATACTACCTCTTCTAACCCCACTTGCAGTAAACTGCTCAGGAGGTATACCTTTATTACACCTTTCAGATCTAACTTATTTATTTTTATTTTATTTATTATTACATTTATATACCGCCCCATCTCCGAAGACTCGGGATGGTTTACAACATAAACAAATAATATCGTTTAACTAAAACATCCGATCTAATTAAAATTCTACGTCTAATTTTAAAATCCCCTATTAAAATCCCCTGTGGTCATCCCAGGCCAGCCTGCCGGAAGAGCCAGGTTTTTAGCTCCCGACGGAATACTGTCAGGTCAGGGAGCACCCGCAGCGTTTGAGGTTTTTTTGGGGAGGGTTCTATAGTCCTTTCAACTGCTTACTTGGAAATAAAGGTACTGTTTTCAGTCACATGGTTCACAACTTTATTTTAAACCATAGTTTGCTTCATTGGTGGCTGTTGAGCGCCCTCCAGGGTAGGCCTATTGCTCAATTCATCCAACATACCAAACCAAAATTAGCTGCATTATGCTGGATTGCAATGTGGTTTCCAGCCATTGGTTTATGTGCATATGGGTGTTTGCAACTGATTGGCATTGATCTAGGTATAGTAACAAGTCCATACAGGTGAGTTTATTATCTTCTTGTGGTTGCTAACAGTCGTTGTTGTTCATTGACTTGTAGAGGTGGAAGGAGCCCTTAAATCAGAGGTCTCCAAACTTGGCAACTTTAGCCAGCTGGCTGGCTGGAGAATTCTGGGAGTTGAAGTCCACAAGTCTTAAAGTTGCCAGGTTTGGGGAACCCTGCCTTAAATCATCATCTCCAACTTACTGCAATTATTTTCTGTGGTTTGGATACTTCAATTGATGAAATCCAAAGCCATATTGACCTTATTATAGTTACTACTGACTCATTTCCAACTGGTAATCAACTACTTATTACCAAGCCAAGTAGCACCAATAATATTTGATTTTGGTTTCCATAATGGAAAAATTTGCATAGACTTCTATTACTTTTTGTCTGTTATTTTCATCCAACCAGACTGAATTTTCTGATAGGTTTTCTGATACGCATTCTCTTCACACCCCCATCTGAGTCAATGATAAAAATGTTGGACCATATTCTGAATTCTATGTTATCCTATTTGATATAAATACCATCCTTCAGTTGGATGAGAAATGATTCTTGAAGCCTCTGAGTGTAATTTCTATGCCCGTTAGCCAGCACGCACTTAACTAGCTTGCTAGCCTGAATGCCGTGTGGCATTTTGTCAAATGCTTTGCTGAAATCAAGTTATATTATTTCTACAACATGACCACAATCAGTTCAAGGCATATACCTTAACAAAAGAGATCAGATTAGCCTGGCAAGATTTTGACTTGACATTTTGGGGCAATCATCACATTATTTTCCAAGTAGGTATGGATCAATCGCTATCTAATTTGTTCAAGAAGCTTGTGATTCTATCATCCCACTGATTATTCTGTTGTGGTTCTGCTGAATTTGCTTTCATCCCTTTGGCAGATAGGAATAATATTTGCCGTCTTCCAGTTGTTTTGCACTTTTCTTTAGCATTTCTCAAAGATAATTTGTGAGTTGTGTTAGACAGATGGAAACTACATCACTGCCCCAGGATATAATACATCTGACATTGAGAATTTGGAGTTATACTGAGTAAATATTCCCTGCCTATGTTTATCGCTCTCACTTTTCAGCTTCTTTGTAATTTGCCTTCATTCTTCTCAAATAACTAACTAAAAAAATAATAATTTCATTGTATATGGTAGAATGACAATAAAGTGAACTAACTAACTAAAGAATATAATGCTGTCTCTTTGGTTCTAGACTACTTGAATATGTTGATTAGTGACCTGTTCCTCTTCCATCTCTTATACATATGATGATGTCGCTTTGATTGTTGTTCTTCTCACATCTTAAAGTTTTGTGAACTCAGATTGAATGCTTGAACTGCCTTCCTTTTTCTTTGCTTAAATTGTTTACAATTGTGCTTTTATAGTATTACTATCCTTTTTAGGAACTTTTTTTTTTACCTATTTGTAATCCTTTTCTCATGGATTTCTCCTGCTAGGAGTTCTACTAATAATTCTTCAAAGCTTACTAAATCCCATCTTTTTGAAGTCCAACATATACTCTTGACTACACTTGGCCATAGGTTCCCTTAAACTCATGAACTCCAGCTTTACATATTCTTTTATTCGCGTTCCTACTACATCTACTCCAGTAGTGGGATTCAAATACGTAATTTAACAACTGGTTCTCTGACCTAATGACCAGCTGGGTAGGCATGGCTGGGTGATCATGTGACTGGGTGAAGCTCAGGTGATAGTAAGTCTGGGCGAACTGCCAAGAACCTTGAGCTGTTACATGGATTACCCAAGAGGCAGTTTCTGTAAGCAGAGCAATAAAGATTAGGCTAGAAACAATCCCAGAATGTTTCCTTCCTGCCTTCCTTACAGGATTAGCCCTGTAAAGTGG
>JAOYMU010100793.1:0-12339 GCA_025802295.1 Psammodynastes pulverulentus | reverse complement strand
CGATCTGCCTAATTACAGGCAGCTGGCTGTTAGCAGAAGTCTTGCAATTACTACAATTACTGCAATCATTCCTCTGGCTAAAATTTGGAACATATTTATTTATTTTGATCCACCTTTATTGTACTTACAAGTACGTATCTAATACTCCTTTCTCCTCCTATTTTTCTCACTACAACAACCGTGTGAGGTGAGTTGGACTGAGAGAAAGTGACTGGTTCAAAGTCACCCAGCTGGTTTTTATGCCTAAGGCAGAACTAGGATTCAGTCTCCTGATTTCTAGCCTGGTGCCTTAATGCTAGACCAAATTGTCTCTTGTTCCTGATGTACTGTACTACTATTCACAGATATAATTATAATGAGATCTGACTAGGTTGACAGAGTGTAGCCATTGTCTATTATGAGATGGATATGTTTTTAATGTGAATCACGGAAAATTGTTATTTCCCTGTCACTTATCTTTTCCCCCCCTCCAATATAGGATTTTAAGAATGGATTATTTCGTGGCTTGCACATTTCTCTTTACACTGATATTACCAAGAGGTATGACTACTGACACAGAGAAGAAAACTTCAGATTCAGGATTGGAAATCTGTATCCTTCTTCCAGTTTTGGGTCTTGGATTTGAAATTGGCCATATCCGTATTTCATAGACTAGGAGCAAGATGGAATTGCCTACTAAATTGGGTCAATCTTGAGGCATCATGTGGAATCCGTCTGGATTCATTAGAGACCCTTTTGAAGGGTCTGCAGTGTTACAGATTTCCAGGGCTGCTATAATCTGCAGTTTGACAAAGAGTTATCTGGCCATAACAAAAGAAAACATTAATGTTTTCTCATTATCCTACCCAATGTGTTCCAAAATGAAGACCAAATCAAGTGTGTACTCATCCATATGTTTTGGAGCTACAATTATTTTTGATGATCCCATGGTTGTCATAGAATCCATTAATACTGGAAAACCTATCCCATCCCTCAGTCACAGAGGTTGAAGTCATCCCAAATTGAAAGTCTCAGGAACTCCAATATCAACCTGAGATGAGTTTCAGGTGCTCATGAAGGGCTACTTCTGAGCAGCTAGATGGTCAGCACTTTAGCCCATTTCCAGATGTAGGCACTCACAACCAATCATTTTTGGAGTAGTGTTCCTTGTTACTTCGAAGTTCTCATGAACCGTCACAAAACAATCTGGGTTTGGTGTTGTGACTATAGTAGGATCGGAGATCATCTGGCAAATTTCCAACATACCCATTTTTGTACAACCAAGTCTCAGTAATATGTATTGGGTTCATGTGTTTGTCTCCCATCTTGTCATAGATGAGTGCAATCTTATTCTGCATAGGTCTGGTATTTACCAATAAGATCAAATGAAAGGCACCTGATAATTCAGGCATCTGAATTTGGGTGACTAAGTATATTTCAGGTTGGCATTTGTAGATTTCTGTTAGGATAGGTGCTTAGATTCTATAGTTAAAATAAACAGCTACTTAGTGAAATGTTTATCTTTGAAGAGATATAATTAAAGGCAAAAAGAGAGGTTGGAAGATTATGCTGTGTATTATTATGTTGATGAAGCCATAGAACAAAATATGGGACTTCTGATCTGTGTGGTACACTTGACCAAGACACAGATAAGAAACTGTTTGAAGTAAAGCGCAAAGACCAAATGAATGCACTGAAGAACCTGATTGAACTCAATGATGTCAACCAGCAGTACAAGATTATAGACATCATGCTTAAGGGTCTTTTCAAGGTAAGCCTTGCTTAACTGATCCCCATTTTTTTTATTATAGCATGTTTCTTGAATATTCCTAAATCAGTACAGTATTAGGAAAGTAATGGAAGGTTTAGCCCCCATGTCATTAGATAATTGGATTGTGAGCTAATTCAACAGGGGGAGAAAGAACATTCGCCATCCCACAAAGCAAATTGCTGAAAAATTTAGCAGCGGCCTTTCTGAGCAGTTCTCGTTTATGATTTGGCAACCAAGTTTTTGGGAAGAGCAGCTCATGTCTCTTGGATATACAGGTCGTCCTCGTTCTATGACCATAATTTAGCCCAAAATTTCTCTTGCTAAGCAAGACAGTTGTTAAATGAGTTTTGTTCCATGTTATGACCTTTCTTGCCATAGTTGTTAAGTGAATCACTGCATTTGTTAAATTAGTAACACGATTGTTAAGTGAATCTGGCTTTCCCATTGACTTGGCTTGTCAGAAGGTCACAAAAGGTGATTATATGACCTCAGGACATTGCAACTGTCATAAATACATGCAAGTTGCCAAGCATCCAAATTTTAATCATGTGAACCATGGGAATGCTACAATTGTAAGTGTGAAAAAGGGTCATAAGTCACTTTTTTTAGTGCCGTTGAAACTTCAAACGATCACTAAACAAATAGTTATAATTTCTTGGGGACAGCTTAGAGTTTACAGTAATTACTGTCAATGTTTTTTATCAGCTACCTTTTCATGAGTTTCATCTCCATGGCAAAGGTTAATACAGAAGGACAATTTCAACAGCTGTTTCATCAATATATCTTGGCTGCATTCATTTAATACTTTCCTATGCCCTAGTTTGGAGCATCAAGACCTATTTCTTTCTTAGTATAAAAATACAGCACCCTGATATGTTTTGAATAATAAATTTTGACTGTAGTTGAGGAACTTTAGTCTTAATCTCCTGGCAAAATGTACACGGTACATATACTTCAAATACCAGGGCAGCCTCTAACCTGATGCCCTTCAGATATCTTATAATGCAAGTTCCATATTTCCTATCCAGAGGACATTGAATTTGGGTCAGCTGGATAAGATATTTATTTTATTATTCTGCAAATTATTCTGCCATGGCACATTTTCTAAATTCTCTAGGCTGTTAAAGTTAAATCAGTTAGGTATTTTCCTCCAACAGATTAGAAGGAAAGATTGGGCAAAGGGAATTAAGAAGGGACTTGTTGGTACACAATTCCTTGTTGGGGCAGCACTGATATAAATTGACATTAATTTCCGTTGTGATGTGCAGGTTCTTGAAGATTCACGAGCAGTACTTATAGCAGCAGATGTTTCACCAGATGGGCCATTTTCTCATGATGAGAAGATAAAGGATGGTACAAACTTTTTGCTTTCTAATCACAGTTTCTTTGTCCATTATCTTTTATGCATTAAATATATAGATTTCATTTCATTCATTTCTTAGATTTCTATCCCGCCCCATCTCCACACGGGACTCGGGGCGGGTAACAACATAAATAAAAACATACAACTATATCACAACAATTAAAAGAAAATACTATAAGTCAATATCAAAATTAAAAGACCCGATTAAAACCCTATTTAAAATTTAAAATTTAAAACCCGGGGGATTGGACCGGACGAGCTCAGGCCAGACCGGCCTGGATAAACAGGAGAGTTTTCAGTTTCTTTCGAAAGAGGGCAGGGTCGGTGGTAATTCGAATGTCCAGGGGGAGGTCATTCCAGATTTGAGTTCTTAAGCAATAAAGTTCTGTCATATTGGCTATTCTTTCTTAGTCACTTCTATTTTTTTACATTGTTATTTATAATAGTCATAAATTGTGGTCAGAACCCACATAAGTGTTGTATGAAACTTGAAACAGACCAGAGTCTTGCTATTTTACTTTAGTATGTGAAGGAAAAATAATATTTTAGGAGATGGCCAATAACATGATTGATACTTTGATTTTGAATTTCCTCAATTAAATCTCCATTTAATCCCGAGTGTAGATATAAATAAATAGATATCTAGGTATTCATATATAAATGTCTGTATTAAAGAAGTTATGTTCTAAGCCAGAGATTAGTGCTCTTTTTCTAAGCATTTAGGTAACATATTTGAATTTCCAAATGCTGCACTTCATTAGTCTGAATTAATGATATGCCCGTATTTTTATGCTTAATCACTAATATAGATGAGAATCCTTCTGTCTTTTCTTTCTTTCCCTTGATAAAGATTAGGAAAAATGTTTTATTTTAATTAATACTTATTCCAAAGCAATGTTTCAAGTGTGTTGAATAATTCAGTTGTTCCCAAAAACATGGAATTGGTCTGAGTTTTTCATTGTAACTCTTTTTTCTTAGCCTATTCCCATGTGGTGGAGAATACTGCTTTTTTTGGGGATGTCGTCCTACGTTTTCCCAAAATAGTGCATCACTACTTTGATCGCAATTCCAATTGGAACAATCTCATTCGCTGGGGGATCAGCTTCTGCAACCAGACAGGCGTATTTGATCAAGGTCCCCACTCACAAGTATTAGGATTGGTAAGACAGTATGCCTGCTTGGCACCTCCTCTCACTTTGTTTATCCTTTAGAATTGGGTAGTAATTTATTGAAATTGGGTTAAAGTTTGAGGAAAACAAATATTTGCTTGGAATGTTTCAGGATGTCGCTATAGAAAAAATTGTGGAGAAACTGCACATAGTTAACTGTTAATGTTAGATATAGGTATATTCTAATATGAATGGTTGTAATTTCTTAGCCAATATTTTAAATAGTCTTTTATATGCTGTTCTTTGCTCAGAGTTTTTTCTGATAGCTGGGCAGTATATAAGTTTGTTTAATAATAAATAAGTGCTTGTGTAGGCATTTTACATATTCTACTTAGATCAGAGTTCCCCAACATTTCTGGTTTTGCAGATGGGGGGGAGGGGATGTTTCCAAGCAGCCGGCAAGCAAGCGTGCGCACACACAGCTCCATTTGTGCGAGCAGCATGCACGTGTGCCTCCAGCTCACGCATATTCTACTCACGCAAGTCGAGATAAGCATGCTTCCACACGCTTGCCGGCCATTTCCGTGGCCGGTTGCAATTCCCTCACAGTGCACAGATTGGAGACCCCTGACATAGATGACTGGTTTACACAAAAGTTGCATACTTATTACAGCAGATAATTTGCTTTTGTAGTATCTACCTAGGCATATAGAAATGTACTGATACCATCTTAATAGCATATCTGCATGCTGTTCCATCCTTTATTGTGGTCTTCTGATTTAGCACATGTTTACTTTCTAAGCTAGGAAGTTGAAAAAGCAGTCAGGACAAAGACAGCAACCAATAACTTTGGTATTGTTTTGCAAAAACATTTCTTGGATAGGTTAGATTAGTAGAAGGAGATTGTTTTTTCCTCTTCATGTTGTATGACTACACAAAGTCTATTTAAAATCTTTATAATTTGCATAGCTGGTAATACAGCATAGATGGTTGTTGGATTAATAGGTCAGCTCAGAAGTTCCATGCAAAAGTTGGTATGCAGTATGCTTTATTTTACTGCTTTGAGAGAATTTGCAATTAAAATGCCAAATGAGAAAAGTAGATGTATTTTTACTTATTAATTAGTTTGTCTTTTATGAAGTCAAATGACATTTATGAATTTGTCCATCGTAACTCTGGGGGATTAACATCACATAAAAACAATTGAAAAAAACATTGATGAATTCTGAAGCAGATAAGTTCTTCAAGGGTGCATGTAGGGGCCAGGACTAAGAGGTTGGCAAGAAGGGGGGATAATAATATTCTGTAGATGAGAATTATTTTAATATATTTTCTTCCACAGATGGCTCAAGAGCTAGGAATTAGTGAAAGATCTCCAGATTACCAGAATCCCTTTAAAGCAGACAATTCTGAAGTAAGAGTCCATCTTATCTATTATTCCTATCTTTTTTTCTTCCTCTGGTTATTCACAACTTTCTTATGAAGGGAAGAAAGGGGCAACACTTGCTTGATAGCAGTTGTTTTTTCTTCACAGGTTTAAATCAGAAATTTTCTCTGTAGTAATCCTATGCAGCCAATCAAATGCATATTTGCTTATATTACCTCAAAGCAGCACAGACGATTACCTCCATACAGTTCTGCTTCAGATATTAGTTTGAGTTGGCAATAATGGTATGGTCACCTTGGAAACATATCTAAAGCTGGTCAATTTAGCACATAGGAATGTAGGGACTTCTCTTCAATATTTTTCTAAGCCACTTACTCATTTACTGCAGCGAGATGCAGGATGACTTTCCCATGATGTCCCTTTCCGCATCCATTATGTGCAAGGGAATACTATGACCCTTGAAACTGAGAATTCTAAAATAGACTTAATCTTGTGGATTTGTTTTCTCTTTCTTGTATGGAGTTCCATATGTTTGGGGCAAAAATACAGGGAGCCTAGTGTTCTAATTAGTAGCTAGTTATTATCTCCTGAAGATCACTGAAATGTCAGAGAAAAACCAGTGCAGCTAAAAGTAAGAGAGTGAGCAACCAACAAAGTGTTATCTACACTTTTGATATCAGAATCCCTAAACTCATTATGTTTACTTTTTAGTTTTTTCCTGGTGCTAACACATTCCAGAAAGCTCTTCGGGAGGAAGAGAAGCGAAGAAAGAAAGAGGAGAAACGAAAGGAAATTCGCAAGGGGCCTCGCATCTCACGCTCACAGTCTGAGTTGTAATTCTAATGTCATTTGCCCTATCACTGAGACTTTGGGAGTTAAAACATCTGAAAAGGAATGCCCCTTTGTGACCTCAGGAAAATGACAAGCTGTTGAAAGGGCAGGGCTTGGAAGTGGCATTCTTTCAACAGGACATTGGTGTCTACTAAATACCTAGCTAGAGACCATGAGGTTTCAGTGTATATTTCCTTATGGGAAGAAAGACTTTTCCAAGTATCTGGAATGTTTAGAGTATGTCAGGGACTGTTCTTCATGTGTATTTTTATCTCTCGTGGCTTTGCCAGTTTGTAATGCTAAGAGTTTTAGGAAAATGGAGCAAGAAGAGAGGGAATTAATTCTGTGGTATATGCCATGTCTGCCATTTATGACATGTAATACTATGTATCATTATGCAATCAGAAAAGTAATATATTATTGCTGCAACAGATTTTTTCCTGGGCAGCAAACAATTTCTTTGAGAAACTTTTGAATTCTATAGAGATGCACAAATTTGGAAATATTAATTAGAGATAAAGTACTCTTCAAACACTTTTTCTTTAAATTGTATGAAATGTGATTGGGAACTGGGATACATCAAAGATATATTGTTCCTTAAAATGTCATAATAATAACAATTCAGAGGCCCTGTAGGTAATATCAAGTGTTATCCGGTTGTCAAGCTTCCTTCATTCCATAAGGCTGTTAAAGTATTTTCTCCTAAAACAGAAGAAAAGCTTTTGGTTGAGAAGATGGTCAGTAAGGCTGTGCTCCACAAAATAATAACTTTACTTGAACACGACAATAAACTACCAAGGTAAAGTGAATCTGTGTGATAATTTCCTAATGCAGTATTACTATCACTACATGAATGAAAATTACTGAAAGACTTACAGAATTCCAGTGTCAGTTTTTAGTTACTAGCTTTGCAAGACTACTTTTGAATTTCATTTGTAGCACTGTATGGGTAGATCTAGTTGTAAACCATGTATATTTACCTTTATTGTCTGGTAATCAACTTTATCTTGATTATTATAAGATACCTATTTGGCCTTAGGTCTAACACTATAAAAAAGCAAAGGCTGACCATATGGCTTTTGTTCTTTTTGTTTGTTTTTACCATTATACCACAAAAAATGACCAGCAGTAAGTAGGGTAGTGAAAGTATTGAAGCATATTTTTGCTACTCCTATTGCCTGATTGTTTCACAGGAAGAAGTCGCCTTTTTTCTCAACATTTTCAAGCGTTCTATTGTAAACCACCCAGAAAGTGCTATAAAACACTATGGGATTGTATATAAGTCTAAGTGCTATTGTTATTGCTGTTGTTATTCTGTGAGGGCATACACTTGAAGCAGAGTTCAGATTTCACCATAACTATTACTTTTACACTAGAAATCAGCTGGTTTGGGTTCAAAATATAATTATTATTCTTTTCCCAATCAACAGTTCTTCATTGGTGAGTTAAACTTTGGATTTGCACATAGCCACACACATTCATTGTGTTGTGCATTTGGCATGAACCTTTACAGCATTTGGCAGAATGGGTAGTTTTTGTTAAGGACTGAAGTTGAGTGAAACTAGGAGATCTCTCTCTACATTAAGATAACTGGAATATTATACACCCCACACTTCTGATGGCATTGCCTAAAAGGTAGTTTGCTCTTGGCAGGGGATTCTTTTGTGTAGAAGGAGGGTTTCAGGGGATACTGCATTTTGACATGGCTGGAAATTTATTTTCTAAACAGAGAACCAGCTATGTTTGGTTTGGGGAAGTATATGTATTTAAATTGGAAATTGACTTTGCTTTTCTTGAATAAAACTAAAGTTTTTTAAAAACCCACTTCGACTTCTCATTCTTATGAGCTATGTCAGTGTGTCACAGGAAGAGGAGAGAAGGATTTATCATTTTTAGGTTGGGTAGTTCTTATATTCAGAAAAGGCTGCTTTAATATTGTTAACTTAGCTGATGAAGTAACAACATTTTTAATCAATTACATCTAATTTTATAAACCTTTTTTCTAATTGGCTTTGCAGTTGAAAACTGTTGCAGTTGGTAGCCATGCTAATCATTTTTAATTTAAAAGCCTAAGAGTATGCTTTCATTCACTGAACTATTATGCTTGCAAATTGTGGTTGAACCTAAGGCATTGGCAAACTAATATTAAGAGGGCCATGTAGTTAAGTACCAAGTCATGTAGGTCATTAAAAGTATGGATATGTGTCTTGAATCAAATTTAGAACAGCAAGTGCAACTCTTTCAGAATGAACATAATGTGATTCCACATGGCTATATCAGTTAAAGTCCATATAGAAATGCAAAATGCTAGATGGAGCTTGTGGACCACCTTCAACAGCCTCAACATATTTCACACCATAGTAGTCCAAACATAGGGTTGTTTTTTTTTTAGCCAGACAATTTCTTGCCAAGTAATAATAAATCTAATACTAGAAGCTGATGCCCAGGTTGCTCACTATTGTTCTATAATACAAGAGGCACTTGTGCTGCATGGACCAAGATTTTAGAATTTTACTATTCAGGGATATAGACATCCTTTGCAATCTCAATGGTACAGCTATGAATTATGTTTTTAGTTTTTAAAAAATGACCTTAAATTGAGGTTTGAGTTAAAATAATTACTTTTGATAGTTTTTCTTACTGTTCATCTTCAACGATACCTGGACATGTTGATTCAACAATATGAATTACTTGATTATTTTGAGAGCTGCTCTTTGTTGGCAAAATGTCAGTATATAACATAAAAATATGCTTTTTCAGTTTTTTCCTTTGTCTAAATAATACAATTATGCGGAATTTCTGCCAATTTCTGGAAGAGCAAAATCTTTTAATTAATTTTATTGTCATTTGGTATTTCACAAAAATATAAAATTGAATCCAATTATTTAGGCCATGTAGTCCAATCCCATATTTAGTGCAGGGATCCAAATTAATGCACCCTCAACAAATCACTGTGATTAAATACATCTAGTGAAAAGCCAATGGTGAATAGTTGGTTAATATCGGACCATGACCAGGGATATCCAGGTTAAAATTCATCTAAATTCATTATACATTTTTACTCCATGGATTTATCCAACCCATTTTTAAAATCATTCAGGTTAATGGCCATCACCACATTCTGTGGAAGTGACTTCCACAGATTAATAATGTGCTATATCCATGATTCCCAAACTACATCATTAACCACAGAGTATTCCAAACATTATACAATTTTCTCATAGGAACTTGTTTAAGGCCCTGAATCCTATTGGTTGCCCTGTACTGTCTTTTTCTAGCTGTGTTATATTCTTTTTCTCAAGTGTGATGGCCAAAATTAAATGTAAGATGTTACATGCATGTAGATATATTATAGTTTCATAAAATAAAATTACAATTTAGACAATTTTGATTTCAATTCTTTTCCAAATGATTCTTAGCATATACCGTTTTCATGGTTCAGTTGACTGAATCAACATTTTCATTTTGCTACCTATAATGATCCCAATATATATTTCCTTCATTAGATAACCTGGTCACAGTATATGTGAAGTTATATAAACTTTGCAAACTTGGCCACATCACTAACTAACCAACCTCTAAATCAAGAATGTGTTTGAAAAACTTTAATACTGATCCCAACACAAAACCTTGAGAGTCTCCATTACTGACTTTTGGTGAGGATTAATATCAATTTAGTTTGTATTTTGGGGATGGCACCACCGATGAGATTAGCATCAAGAAGCTAGCGCTGAACGCTGGATAAAGAATGAAACCAACCTATCTGATCTCCAGACAGCTTTTCCCCATGGCTTAACTACAAAGATGGATGTTTTTATGATTTGATCACAAGTTGAGCAGCCGGGACATTTCTATTTTTGTTTGCAACTGTGATGCAGCCAATATTGGTACTAAAACCAATCAATCCTCATTTCTTAATGATATTTGGATATAATCCCGCCTGAGAGAGGTTTCCTATTGCAACAGAATACTTCAGAGTATTTTCCTTTTGCAACAGTACAGGTAGTCCTCAACTTACAAAAGTTCAAAGTTACCATGGTACTGAAAAAAGTGACTTATGACTGTTTTTCATACTTACAATCGTTGCAGCATCCCCATCATCATGTGATCAAATTTCAAATGCTTGGCAGCTGACATATTTATGACGGTTGCAGTATCTTGGGGTCATGAGATCATCTTCTGGGACCTGACAATCAAAATCAATGGGGAAGACAGATTCACCTAACCACGTTACTAACTTAACAACTGCAAAGATTCACTTAACAGCTGTGGCAAGAAAGGTCAAATAGAGCAAAACTCATTTAGCAAATGTTTCACTTAGCAACAGAAATTTTGGGCTCAATTGTGGTCATAAGTCGAAGACTATCTGTACGTCTCTTGGTTATTTTCATGTTGGGATTATAAATTTAAAAAGTATGTGGTGTATACTTAGCAAAAAGTTAATAAAGTATGATATAAAAATTAGAAACAGGTGGGGAAGACTACTTTAAAAAAAGAATACAAACTGCATTTTAAATATGCTAACTGAATCTAATTGACAAACCTGCCATGGAAATGCTATTTGTTACCTACTAAACAATGTATATAATTGGCGGGTTTAAAATACAAAAGATTAAAGTTAATTTGAAAAGACTATTAGGCTATAGCTATGGAAACACTGATGTGACATGCACCTGCAATTACAACTCCCTCCTTCACTCGAAGAAGGGAAGTTTGTGTTTTTCATGTGTTTAACATACACTTTCAAATAATGACAACACAAAAACCAGCAAAAATGGAAGCTAGAAAGGTTTCTCAGAACAACCATTACAGAAGGAAGATAAAGAAGTTAAAGTGATTCCTTTAAGTTTACTTCAGTGAAGGTTTGATGAATTGAAATCTGTCACTTGAAGCCAAATTCACAATCCTTGAAAAAAATAAAGGCTTGATACAATGAAAAATTCTTTAAAACAAATGTCTGGAAATATAAAGTTATTGATAGGATGGAAATTTTGGAGAATAAATGAAAAGTTAGGGATAGAGGTTTTGGAGACAGATGAATAATTTGTCTGCGGGAACTTGGAAATAATTCCCTTTATTTAGAGTTCTGATGAAGAAATTAGATGAAAAATACAAGCATTGGCATATTTTTTGGACTGGGAAGACGAGTCTATCGAGGCAGAGATTGACAAGGTTATTGAATAAATTAGCGTTCTGCAAGAATGAGAAACGTTCTAGGGGTTATTTTAATGCGCTTTGAGAGGAAAAAAAACAAGGAATCAAGGTTTGCATCAGCATTTCAATAGAAAATTGAAGATTGATAATGCAGATATAATTATCTTTAAAGAAATTGCTTTTAGAATTTTATGTAAGCGAAAGTCATTCTTTTTTACTGAGACACTGAAACTGAAGAAATCATACCACTGAAATAAATTAGAGTGATTTTTACTTTCACATAACAAAGATTCTAACTGAACTCTGTTCAAAGTCCAGAGAATTTATTTTAAAAATTTAAAGGAGATTTGGAAGAGGTTCAAATAGAGCAGAGTTGTCAAACTCAAGGCCCGCAGGGTACTTAAATCCGGCCCGGAGGACCGGCCTGAAAATAAAGGACCAGCCGCAATGTCTCTGGTGGCTAAAACAGGCGGTGTGTGGCCCCTCTGCACCTCTTTTTCACCCTCCATGGCAGGCATGAAATGTGAAATTTTTCCCAAGAGGCTCTGTGGGCGTGGCTCCATGGGCATGGTTCTGTGGGTGTGGCTTGGTGGGCATGGGTTAAGGGCATATGACTGGGTGGGCGTGGCCAAGTCAACGTCAGCCATGACCCAAGGCATTTTAAATCAAAATTTGCGGGGTGGTGGGCTCAGGGCAGGGGGCTGCTTGTGGTCAGGAAGAGGGGGGACAGGGACTGGCTAGTGCT
>JAOYMU010100764.1:0-12360 GCA_025802295.1 Psammodynastes pulverulentus | reverse complement strand
CCGGTTCTCCGAACTACTCAAAATTTCCGCTACCGGTTCTCCAGAACTGGTCAGAACCTGCTGAATGCCACCTCTGATGCTGATTCTGTAAACCACTTAGAAAGGGTTGTAAAGCACTATAAAGCGGTATATAAGTCTAAGTGCTATTGCTGCTGCTATTTGCCTAGAATGTATTTAGTAAATCAACTGTTAGCTCTCTTCCAACTTCATTAGTGATTGACATCAGGAAAAGAGTCTTCACCGAAAGTACCTATGATGCTCTTCATCTTATATCTCAGGAGGGACTAGCACCTATTTCTGGAGAGTGATTGACTGAGCCTTTGTCTCTCTCTGCCTGGTTATGAACTAGATCAGCAGGCATTCAGAGGCTTGATTTTTGACAGATTTTTTTTCCAAGGACCTAGTTGGCACTTCAGGGCAGTGCTTTTCAACTTTGCCAACTTTAAGATGTGCAGTGTAAAATTCAATTCCCCCAAATTACTTCAATTCTGAGAGTTGAAGCCCATACATATCTCCAAGTTGCCAAGATTGAGAAACATTGCTTTAAGGCAAGGGTCAGCAACCTGCAGCTCTGGAGTCGCATGTGGCTCTTTCATCCCTCTGCTGTGGCTCCCTGTCACCAGCCGGCTCCACAATTGATAGGGCTTTCAGTTAGGACCAGGGCTTTTCTTCTCCGAAGAAAGGTGCCGGAACGCACCCCCTGTCGTCGCGCTAAAAAACCTGGAAATGATAGAGCGCGATTGGTGGAGACAGACCACATGACACGGACTCTGAAAAGGTCCCGGAACGCAGTTCCGCCGAGTTCCGGCGGAAAAAAAGCCCTGGGAATCAGAAGTGAAGTGATTCAGAATCAATTCTGGGACAGCTGACAGCCTGGCGTGGGGAATAGAATGATTTTATACCCTTTTGGACTTTTGAGATTGAGATACCTGGTGGGGTCATTTGATTAGATTAGATTCTGTATTCTAACTATCCCTATTTGGTTTCCTGGATGGTGGTCAGGATCAAGGCTAGCCTTGGGGAAAGGCGGGGAATGTAAATTCTGTATGACTTTGTGTTTTCTAATTTGATCATTATTCTTGTTATTTCCGCCTGTCTCAGTCTTCTAACCGGGGTTACTTGAGGCCATTCTGGCTGGGTGACAGAGATAGCTTTAATTTCTATGGATAGTTTTTCTTTGCCTTCTCTGGGGTCATGGAAATAAAGAGATGGGGGGGGGGAATCTTATATTTTTCCCTACAAAAGACAGGACATTTTCCTGAACCATCCTTTTTGTTAAATGGAAAGACCAGCAGATTAATTACTATTAATATTACTTGACAGCATAAAACAAATGGAAATTCTACACTGGAATAAAAGTATAAGAGGATGGATCAGGTAGGATATTTTACAAACACACACAGAAAGAGACGCACATAGAGAGGGAGATTAGGGAGAGGGGGAGAGGGGAAAGGAGAGGGAGTGAGAGGGAGAGAGGGGGGGGAGAGGGAGAGAGAGAGAGAGAGGAGAGGCCAAATGAGGGTTATACCTATGCTCATAAAGGGATGTGATCTAATGATATGCACCAGTGAAAATATAATTTGCAAAACCAGAATGTATACAAAAGGGTAAGAAACATAATAATCAGAAATCAAGTCTGAACCTTCATAACTTTTCAGCCTCTCAAACCTTGTTCACTTCCTTTCCAATTCTCCTTCATTGTTGTTGTTGTTAGTTGCAAAGTCATGCCCGACCCATCGCAACCCCATGGACAAACAGTATGTTCCGAGTCTTTAACATTTCATAAATGTTTTCTACAATTCATATTCTTACTATCAGTTTTCCTCTGACATAATATTATCTTTACTTACTTCCAGTATTTCATTTCATATCATTAATTTATTCTCACATTATTTCTATTTATTATATTTAGCAAATTGTATCATTCATTTACCGGTATTTCTCCCTAATACATTTTGTATTATATTTTCTCATTTTTGTCCCCTTATTACCATTAGTTGTCACTGTTGTATTTTAAAAAAGAAAAAAAACTCTCTCTCAGCTTTAGCATGTTACCTTTAACAATCAACATTTCTTTTTTTTCTTCATCATCATTTAATTTTCCTTTATACAATCTAATTAATAGTGATTTTTATCTGTTATGTAATATACACTCTTACATTATTGCCACATGAAGTTTTCTCCTATCCCTCCTCTTAATTATTGATATCTTTTCTATTCAAATTAATCTACTATTCTCTTAAAACCAGGGCTTTTTTTCGGCACCAAAAGGTGCCGGAACGCGCCCCCCCCCGGTTGCGTTAAAAAACCCGGAAGTAATAGCGCGCAATTGGTTGATACGCGTCACGTGATGCGGACTCCGAAAAGGATCCGGAACGCAGTTCTGCCCCGTTCCTACAGAAAAAAAGCCCTGCTTAAAACTACTAATATCTCTCTTCAAGTGGATTTTCCCTCTTCTCTCCTCAACAATCTGAGCTCAGATTGAAGCTGTGCACAATCGTGGATTCCAATCTGACACCAACGGGGTCACAACCGAAAGTCAAGATGCATTAATTATTTTTAGTAGGTTGGTTGCATTAATTTTTCTTCATGCAGGAAAAAGCATTCGACAAATTAGAATAGAGCCAGAAGACTTGGAGGTCTTCTAGTCCAATCCCCTGCTCAAGCATATACTATTTCAAACAATTGACTATTCAGTCTCTTTTTAAAACCTCCAGTGATGTAACATTCACAACTTTTGATGGCAAGCTATTCCACTGGTTAATTGTCCTCATTGTTAGGAAGCTTTCCCTTAATTTGAGGTTGCTGCTTTCTTTGATTAGTTTCCATCCATTGTTTCTTGTCCTGCCCTCTGGTGTTTTGAAAAATAAGTTAACCTGACCCTGTACCAATATGTAAGACAACTCACTGGGGTTATGAATTCTCTTTCCCGTTATCTGCAAGAGTTGCTACCTGTCCAATTAGATTAAATAGGATGGGCATTATTTTATGCAGATGTAGATGATGCAGATGTAGACTAGAAGATTAGGCTTTTCTGCCACAGCTCCTTTTCTCTCGCTTTGTTTTGTGTTGGACTCTGATCGTTATTCTTCTATCCTAGCCTCATCCATAGTTCTACTTTTCTGAATCCAATTACTGGTGTTAAGATTACAAATGTATGGGTTCCAATTATCAGTTTAGAAAGCAGCCCTGGGATTACCCCTAATATCATGGCCTACCCATTATAAAGGGTTGAATTCCTGCCTTGACTAAGGGGTTTCTTCAGTGTTCTAAAGTTGTTCATGATATATGTGGCTTTTATTTTTCTCATTGATTCTGCCTTATAAGAGAGCATTTTAGGTGCCTTTGAAGTCATTAAAGATTTGGTTAAAATGCCGTTTATTTTATAATATTGCCTCTGATGTGAACTGGGAAGACTAAATTAAATTTCAAGTCAGAAAAAATCCTTAAAATTGTCATTGCTCAATACTTTCAAATCCCAATTATTCTTAAAAGCAGAATGTGTTTCATAATCCTGTACTTCTCTTACAAAGTACAGTAAGGTAGAGAGTAGAATAGTGCCCAAAATTGTTAAAATATCATTGCATATATAAAAAATGTATAGCCATACCATGCTGAAATAAGACATTTCAGGTCTAACCATTGCTTTACAATGTTGGCCAAAAGTTCAAATTAAACCTTGGCAAGTTGCCTTATTGCAACTCAAAATGAAACTACTCTACTGAGGTGTTGAAATATTAATTATCAATCCCCTAAACTAACTTTTGGGATAGAAATACTAATCATCTTCTTTGGGGGATGGGAGTGGGAGCCTTGTGCTATCCTGGTTCACTTCCTTCCTCTGAGGCCATTCTCAGTCAGTGTTGATAGGAGGGGAGAGATGCAGCCCTTTCCCACTGCTTTGCGGGGTGCCGCAAGGCTCGGTATGCTCTCCGCTCCTGTTCAACATTTATATTTGCTTCTGGGTGCAATTCAAGGTGCTGGTTGTCACCTTTAAGGCCCTTCATGACTTGGGACCAGGTTATCTGAGGGAACATCTCTTGCTGGTCACATCTACCTGACCCGTCAGAATGGGGAGGCAGGAAATGTTGTGGGTCCCATCCCCGAGGGACCAGGTAGGACCCAAAAGAAGGGCCATAGTGGCTCCCTCTCTCTAGAACATCATTCCCCCAGAGATTAGAATGGTCACCACTGTAATTCTCTTCCAGAAGGTGATGAAGACCTGGTTCTGCCAGTGGGTCTGGAGAACCCAGAGTGGGATGGAGCCCATTAAATGGCTTGTGTGATCTGCTGTCACTGGGGTGGGAGGTAGGGGTGATTTTATTTGATTCTTCTTATTAGTTTTACTGTTTCAAATGTGGTTTTATACTTTGTAAGCTGCCTTGAATTGCCATGGGCCAATAGGTGGCAATATAAATCAATCAATCAATCGAACAAACAAACAAACAAACAAACAAACAAATCATCATTTGCTTTAAAAATTTAATCTGAACTAAATCAGAAATTATTTCTGGGTCTCAGATGCCATTCAATTCTTGTCCATCTCCCATAAAAGTAAATTGTCTTCTGACTTTCTGAAACTTATAGAAAAGTGAGAAAACATTTGTTATTATATAGTTGATACTTAAACCCCACTCTCTTCTGTGATTATTTCATAAACTAAGCTCTGTTGATGTTGCTTCTAAACCAGTAGTGGGATTCAAAAATTTTTACAATCAGTTCTGTGAGTGTGGCTTGTTTGGTGGGCGTGGCCTTGTGGACACACGACTGGTGGGTGTGGCCTGGTAGTCACGTGACTGGGTGGGCATAGCTTGATGGACACATGACTGGGTGGGCATGGCTTAGCAGTCCTGTGATTGGGTGGGCATGGCCAACTCAATGTCATTCATGTCAAGGAGTGCCTCGCCAGCCCCTCCCCTCCCAGCCATTCCTTGTCACACCAAGCCTCAACATATCTATAGTTCTGTAAAAATGTTCACCTTTTTTTGATTTTATTATCTACATACTATAGATGTACTTTCATGGACCACCGAAAGGAGGAAATGGCTCACATGCTTTACTCAAGAGTGTGATAGGCAACAGGCTTTTAAGGGGCTGCCACAAAGAAGGGGGGGGAATGTATTTTCCAAAGAAGCAGAAGGCAAAACAAGAAGCAATGGATGGAAACTAAACAAAGAGAGAAGCAACCTAAAACTAAGGAGAAACTTCCTGGCAATGAGAACAATTAACCAGTGGAACTGCTTGTCTCCAGAAGTTCTGGGTGCTCAATCACTGGAAGTTTTTAAGAAAAGACTGGACATCCATTTCTCTGAAATGGTATAGGGTCCCCTCCCCACAAGTCCCTTCTAACTTCTAGGTATTATTCTGTTATTCTGACATCTTTCCCAGGACCTCTACTCAGATTTTGGTATCCTCAGTTTTCCTGTCTGTTTTTTTAAAAAATTCTTTCAGAAAATATAAGCAGGAGCCACCAAATATTCACAAATCCCTCAGTTCTTTTTTTATATATGTTTTTTATTTTATTTTACAACATCATGAAGACCCAAATTGTGGGGGCAATATGCTGATTTTGTAAATCGCTTAGAGAAGGCTGTAAAGCACTATAAAGCAGTATATGTCTAAGTGCTATTGCTATCTCTTTGTGTGAACAATGTGATTCCAGATTTTACACTGCCATACAAACATGACCATAATTACAGATGTTTTTCCATCAAATCCATATCATATCATTTTCCATATTATAAAAATTCATTATTCTCCATCATGTTTGCAATTTTACTTAAATTTATCTTAATAATTATCCTCTTATTTTCAACTCAGACATATCCCCCTTTCCCCTTATACCTTAAAGCTAAAGACAATATAGTCATTTTATCTTTAATTTGATCTTACCAACATATATTTTCATTAGAATTTCACACAGTATACTTCCCTTCTATCACATCTACAATTCATTATTTCATTAATGCTATTCTCAGTACAATATATACCTTTCAATGTGAAATCCCTCTTTTCTCCCATTTTCAACCATTGTCTGTTAACCTCCTGGCTATATATCTTCTTCTTATCTTAGTTTGGTTCCCCTTTTCCTTCCTTTTTTGGTCCTTTCTCTTAATTCCCCTTCTTTTCCCAGTCAATACCCTTCTTTTCTTTCTCCCAATATTCATTTTGTTACCTCCATTCCTATATTCATCCCTCTGTAACTCCTTCTGAAGCACCTTCCATTGTTTAACTCTTTCTCCCTTTTTGTTTAACACAGCCACCTTTAAAATCTTATTTTTTAACTGTCTTTTTTATTTTTCTTCTTTGATCGTTGTGTCTTCTGTTCTCTAAGGCTAGTTTCATTTCCATTAGGCTCCTCCCCCCTCGATCTCCTTTGTCCTTCTGTGGTTTGCATTGCCATTATCAGCTCTTTTGCCAAGGTACTCCATTTTTCAAAGATTCCATTTAGCATATCCTTCATGTGTTGTAATTCCGATCTTACTTTCTTGCAGAGTTGACTCATTTTGCTTTATTTCTGTTCTTTAATACTTTTGCCTACTCCACCTGTCTTATAGTTTGTATTAATCTACGTCTTCCCCAGGAACCTTTATTTTCCAATTATAATCCACACTTTTCCGAACAATCTCCAAACCACAGTCGCCAGCCAAATCTTGGGTATCTTCACAAGACTTCCTTACAATAGTTTTATATTCCACAATCAGGGTTTTGCTTTGGGTAAAAAAACTCTTTTTTTTCCTTTTCCTTTTTGGAGTCGAGGTTTAAGCAGACCAGTTCTTTTCAGCCAATAGCAGATCTCCTTTACTGTCAGGTGGTAGTTAAGGCCTCTTCTACTCCGCCGTTCAAAGTCCTCTTTGGGGGGCTTTATTTATGCCTAATTCCAGCATTTAAACAATGTCTGATTAGTAGTTGTAAGAGTCTATTTAAATTTTGTATAATTCCAAGCCCGATCTCTTATTTCCAATTATGGTCGCATTGGTCTCTCTTTTCAAATTTGCTGCTTTCCCAATTTAAGACAAAAAAAGTTCTCTTTTCTTTTTCAGGGTTACCTTTTTGTATTCAAAATCCTTTTTTGGTCACAAAATATTTGCCTCTACCACTCCAGCACAATCTTGTTTCCCAGATAGTTTCCCAACTACAAAGTAGCCATTTTTAGACTATCATCAGCGCCCGTCTTTGAGGGGAGTTTTCCAAGCCTGGGAGGGGAGATGCAGCTCCCTCAACCCAGCTGGCAGTCTCCCCCTTTCACACCACCCTCCAGGGTGGTTCTGGTCCTTTACGGGACTGTCTAACGGGTTAGGCCAGGGATCTGCAACCTGCCGCTCTTTTGGCCTTCTGCTGTGGCTCCCTGTCGGCTGATCCCACCACTGGCTGGCCTCTCCCCTCCCCTCCCTGTCACTCCTCACCTGGCCTAAGGGTGATGGCGGGGGATGGAGACTCACTCCATATTCCAGATGAGGAGGTAACTGGGTGGGAGTGAGTGATATCGAGTTGGTCATGCCCACCCAGTCACAGCAGTTATTAAATTATTGGCTCCCGGTGTTTTCTTTTCTGTGGGAAATGGGTCCAAATGGCTCTTTGAGTGTTTAAGGCTGCAGACCCCTGTCCTAAACCTTCGGTGATATTTATAACAATATTACAAAGAAACATATTGTTGCAGACATGCAGTCTGAAACTGACAAAGTACTTTCCCTTTAAGAACTAGGTAAATGCAGGATTTCTTAATCACAAGAAAGAAAAAAATTTGCAAGTTGTTACATTTTTTCAGAATACACAAAACATTTTTGGTCCCTCAACTTCAGACATACCAAACATTTAGACAAGGAAATAAAGATTATCACCCCTGCAGGGAGAGAACGGGCATTGTCTTACCTGAACGCCATTTCTCATCATGACGATGGAGAATCCACTTATGCGTGGGTTGCTTTTGCCTTCCTGCCCTTGGAGACCAAGTAAATTACTCTGTAGCCACACCCTTCCTCTGTGTCCAGGAAACCCCAGTCACGACGTAGGTGTAGCATGATGTGATCTATAGTGGTAGTGGCTCAAACCCTATAACACAGGACCTGATTGATCCTAAGGAAGGAGTATATTCATCATGCTGAGAAATGGCGTTCAGGTAAGACAGCACCCATTTTCCAGCATGCCGAATAGAAAATCCACTTATGCGTGGGTCATACCAAAGCCTAATGTCCCCATGGGTGGGAAGAAGTCTGGTCCTGTGCCCTGCTATCCATCACTACTTGTTGCAAAACTCTCCTACCAAAAGCAGCATCCGCAGATGCAAACTTATCCAATTTGTAATGGGGAATAAAGGGAGAAGGGGACAGCCAAGTCACTGCCCGACAAATTTCCTCAATGGAAGCATGTATAGCCCACGCAACAGTCATTGCCGCACTGCAAGTTGAATGAGCAGTGTTTCTGTGGAGAACAGGTAAGGAATGAGTCTCATGTGCCTGCGCTATGCAGGCTCTTATCCATCTGCCTATGGTTGAAGCCGATACCTTCCGACCCATGGAGGATGGATAAAAGGAAATAAACAAGGCCTCCAGTTTACGAAAGGAGGCGGTCCTTTTGATGTATCGACGTAATGCTCTGCGGACATCCAGAGTATGCCAAGACCGGTCCAAGTTGCTTGATGGGTGAGGGCAAAAATCTGGTAACACAATCTCCTGTGCCCTGTAAAATATCGAGTTGATTTTGGGCACAAGAGGGGTCCAATCATAAGACCACCCTGTCAGCATGGAATATACAGAGATCTCCCCTAATGGACAATGCTGCAAGCTCTGAAATGTGCCTAGCCAATGTAATGGCTATCCAAAAGGCTACCTTGAGCGTCATAACCTGAGAGTTGAAGTTCTGAGAGGCTCGAATGGCAGTAAGGTAAGAGCTTGTAACACTTTGGTAAGGTTCCAAGAGGGATACCTATGAACCATAGGAGGCTTGGTGTTGACAGCCCCTCTAATGAAGGAGTGCACCATCAGGTGCTGAGACAAGGGCTCTGAATTGCCATATGTGAGCACCGTAGACAAGGCTGCTACTTATTTATCAATTATGTTTGGTGCCAAGACCTGTTTAAGTCCATCCAATAAGAAGTCCAGGATCCGTGGAATTGGATGGTGGCAGGATCCAAATTTTGCTTGGTACACCATTGGCAGAATCATTTCCAAGTAGAATCTATTAGTCGTGGGCCAACTGGAGGCCTGAATCATGATTACTCCAGATGTCTCCTGTGTCAGTATTCTCCTCTCAAATGCCAAGTGGTTAGTTAGAGCCACTGGGGCTCTGGATGTGGCAATGCTCCTTAGCTGAGAAAGACTCGGTCACTGGGTATCCTCCAGGGAGGCCAAGAGACCTACGAGGTTTGCAAACCATGGCCATCTTGGCCAATGGGGAGCAATGAGGATTAGTTCCGCTCGTTCCTGTAGCATCTTCCGTATTACCCCTTGAATCAGGGGGAGAGGGGGAAATGCGTACATGAGGCCTGCTGGCCATGGACTGCGCAGAGCATCCATTCCTTCTATCCCTGGAGTCAAGAATCAGGAGAAAAATCATGGAAGCTGGGCATTGGCTGGTGTGGCAAACAGATCCAGTACTGGGCGACCGAACCTCTCTGATATCTCCTGGAAGAGGTCCGGATGCAGGCACCATTCCGAATAATTTACCGTGGCCCTGCTTAGGGAGTCCACCTGATTATTCATCTCCCCTGAGATGTGTTCTGTTCTGGGAGACAACAGGTTGGACCCCATCCAGGTCCCCAGCAATAGAGATTCTGCTATGAGAGGCTTGGAATAGGTGCCCTCTGTTGATATGGGGTTTTGTTGCCACGTTGTCCGTGAGGCCCAGTACCTATTGACCTTGTAGGGTGCTTTGGAAGTGCCATAGGGCTTGATGCACCGCTCGTAGTTCCAGCCAATTTCTATTGTGCTGTAGGTTGCGTTGGGACCACCTGTCCTGGGTCAATTGGGAATGTAGATGAGCCCCCCAACTAAATAAGACTGGCATCCAATATAAGGATGAAGCGGTGGGGTTCCTTGAACAGTCCCTCTGGAGATGGCTGGGGAAACCCACCATTGTAGAAACGCCAAGATGTCATGTGGGATTCACACCCTGAAGGTGCTGGTGCCCCTTCTCTGCAATGGTAGTAGAAACCACTGAAGGGCTCTGAAGTGGAGCTGGGCCCAGGGAACTATGGCAATGGAAGACACAAGTTTCCCTAGCAGCTGAGTGAGGATTACTAGGGAAACACCCATTCTCTCTGAACCTGAGTGACCAAGGATCGAATATTGTCCTGATGCTCTTGAGACAGATATACCTTGCAGCGCATCATGTCTATTATGACACCCAGGTGAAATAATCGAGTCAAAGGTTGTAACTGACTCTTGCTGAAGTTGACCGAGAACCCGTGTGTTTGAAGGGTCATTATGGTCAACTTGAGGTCTGACTGAGCCCTTAGTGGGCCTGAGGACTGGATGAGAATGTTGTCCAGTAACACTGGACGCACACCAGGATTGTCCTCAGGTGTGCGGCCAGTGTCGCCAGGATCTTTGTGAACACCCTTGGTGCAGAGGAGAGACCGAAAGATAGGGCCCAATACTGGAAGTGGTCCCCTGCATAACAGAATCTGAGGAATGCTCAATGGCCGGGAAAGATGGGGATATGGAGATAGGCCTCTGTAAAATCTATGGAACTGAGAAGATCCCTTCATCTGATGCCCGCTAGGATTGACTGCAGCATTTGCATCTTGAATTTTTTGTAGACAAGGTATGCATTTAATTTTTTCAGATCCAATATTGTACGCCACCCTCCTGAGGCCTTCGGTACTACAAAGAGGATGGAATAAAATCCCCTTCCTTTTTGTTCTACAGGAACTTGTTCTATGGCTCAGATTTCTAGGAGGTGATGAATGGCCTCCTTCATCAACCTTTTCTTGGCCAGATTTTTTGGGATAGGACAAGTTACAAAGCATCTCGGGGGGGCTGGAATGGAATTCCAGGGATAGACCAAATCTGAGTGTATTGAGGACCCACAGGTCCATAGTTACACGCTCCCATAGGTGGCAAAGAGAGCCAATCTACTCCCTACAGGAACTGATCTCCTGAAGTCACTTGGATCTCCGCTCCTCGAAAGGGCGATTTGGCCTGAAATTATGGCCGCTGTCTATCCCTGTTGCCAGGTCTGTCGAACTGGCAGTCAGATCTAGGTTGAAAGGGCCAGGAGGAGGAGAATTCCTGCCTCCCTCCCCACCTGTGGTGTGAAAGGGCTGCCTATGGCCATAGGGAGTAGATCTCCTATCCGCTCTTCTAGCCGGATGGGACATTATTTTATGTTTGTCCTTGGTTTCTGACAAATAAGGACCCAACGACTCTTCAAACAACTGGCCAGGCGCCATTTGGACTTTACGTCCACCTGCCACTGCCTGAGCCAAAGAAGCTGGCAGGAGGTATTGTTTGATGCTAGGACCCGCGAGGAAAAACATGCCATGTGCAGTGATGAATCCGACATGTATTCGGAGGCTAACAATTTGCTAAGGTCTTGGTGAATCCTCACCTCGTCTGGAGGAATTCTGGATTGCAATTGCCTTAGCCAGAGCAGTGAAATCCTGGCAAAAAGGACATAGACATGGACGTCTTAATTGCCCATGCCGAAGCTTCATGCGTCCTATGGAAATTTAGTTTGGCCTTCCTGTCCTCTGCCTTAAGGGCCTCCGCTATGTCACCAGACACCATGGAAGAGGATTACTAAGGAGGCCAGTAGTTCATCCACTGAGGGAACAGCTATCACTGCATCTACTTTAGTAGGACCGACATTGAAGAGCTTATCTGTTCCCGCTGGGGAAGGAAAGGTCCTGGTTGGCCCCATTGTCGTTGGACTGTTAAGAAAGAGCTGGGGACAAGGGATATCCAGTTGAGTGAATTGAGGTTCCAAGAAGACCTCACTAGAGGGCCGCTGGGAAGTAGGTGGCTCCACTTGGGCTAGGCTCTGACGGCCAAGTGGGGCTGTGGCTCTGGCCTTCTGTAACAAGGACTTAAAGAGTGCTGGATTGAACAGCCCATTAAATGGAGGGGGCTCTGGAAACACTTCCTCATCCTTGGACATGCCATGTTGGACGGATTCTCCCTCCTCTAAATATGACCTGCCACTCCTGGAGGATTGGGAAGGATAGGCTGGCTCTTCTATGTACTCTGCTTCTTCCATGTGGGGAGGATAAGCGAACCCATGCACAACAAAGGCCACGTTAGATCTGATGTTTGTCTCTGGGAAGTGGCAGAATGATCTGGGGTTAGGGGATGTAGTGGTTAAACCCTTGTCATGGTCAGATCATTCTCTCCTTAGACTAGACTTCCATACCGCCACCCC
>JAOYMU010100744.1:0-20646 GCA_025802295.1 Psammodynastes pulverulentus | reverse complement strand
CTGGGGGGGGGGAAGGGAGAGAGAAATCCCCGACCACAAATATTCACGCCCTTCTTTGCCAATGGGCACCTGAAAGGAATGGGCAGAGAGAGATGGGAGTTTCTGTGTATGGGTAGTGGTATGTAAATCTGGGAATTAGCCATAGGAGGAACGATCACCTGGAAGTTCTAGTGAGTTAAATAGTCTCACCCGAATGGAATAAAGTAAGCACATGGTTGCTCTTATTAAAACCAGCCCTCTCTGTCTGAGATTCCACATAGCAGAAACACTGTAAGAGATGAGCTGCCCCTCCCCAGATTACAACTGGAGATAACATTTCACAGCATGTTCCCGGTCAGCTTCCCGAAGGGAGGGCAGGTACTCTCCAGTCAGGGAAGAGCAGGAGCTTGCTTCAGATTGTTTCTCTGTGTCCCCTTCTCTGCTCGCTCAACCAATCAGGGATTGGTTCAGGCACTTTCTAGGCCATGGCAAAGCTTCAGGGATTCCCTTACACCTGTCAGCTGCTGGAAAGCAGGCTGCTGCATCTGGGAATCCCAACGAGTCTTTTTCCCCCTTCTTCGGGATGATGTCACTGCTCAAATACTGGCAGGAAGCGTTTCAGTTAAGGGCAGAGGTCTCCCTGCCCTAGAAACACAACAGTTGTGGCATTCGCCCTGATGAATGAACTTTTCAAGGCACACTTCGGTCCCAGTCATGTGCTCTGATTACAGTTAAAGTCCTCTGATAAATGAATTTCTGGTAGGAAATTACCCAGTAAAGGCACTTATCTAAACAGAAGAGGCCCTGCCACAATCCACTTCTTTCACACAAGAGACCCAATGGCACCTGACTCAAACTGTAGGTTTCCTATCAGTCTTAAATCACTGCTTCTTGCTGGTTGGTTTAATGAATACCAGTTCTGCCATTAAAAGCTCATAGAGCATATTCTTTGCATACTAACCATCCCCTCCCCCATCAAATCATAAGGAAACAAGAGGGGAAGGACAATTATGCCTCAGGCCAACCAATGCTGTATAGAACCTGCTACTACATCCACGGGAGAGTTTATCTGAGTTTGGCACTGAAAGGAGACAGTAGGTGTAGCAGCTTTAGCTCTGTGGATGCTTTAGCAGAGGTCACCCGGTTAATGTAAAGTCAGTGGCCAGGACATAAAAGGGACACATTATAAGGAAGTCCTTAGTGAAAAGAGGAGGAGCTGCTAAAGGGCATAAAAACTCCAAAATCGTGGATGGGCATCTACAAAACAGAAATCATAGCATTTTATTTAGAACAGTAATGGGAAAACTAAGGCCTCCAAATATTGCTGCCAGCAGCCTGCTCCGCTAATGAAGTTGAAACCCCACTCCTGATCTAGGATGCTTCAATAGGTATCGTGCCAAATAGAACCAGAAACATAAGTGGGAGCTCAAAAGACAACATGTCAAAAAGAAGACTTTAATCTAAAGCCAGAGAAAAGTATGTAACTGCCCTAACTACAACTTGAAGCAATAGAGGTCATCCTCATTGAGTGACCACAATTGTTTAGGAACTGGTAATTTGGCTGTTAAGCAAAGCAGTCACTCAGTGAAACTGCACCTGTGCTTATGATGTTCCTTTAGTTTTCCTTTGCTTTAAGACCTGTGAAGGTCATATATAAGAAGACTGATTGTAAAGTTATTTTTTCCCTCACTGTCATAACTGCAAATGGTTGCTAAACGAGACAGTCGTTAAATGAGGACTACCTGTAAGTAACCAACAAATCTTTTCAAATAAGTTTCCATTAGCAAATACACCTCTTACAAATGCTTTGTTTTCATCTATCTGTATTGTTTGGCTTGTGCATTGTGTGCATACCGTATATAAATAGTTTCATATTACGTAACTATAATCGGGTGTACTTGCCAATTTCATGCAGTGTAAGCAACAGTGAATAATTGACAACAACCCCTGCTACCAGGATTAAAGGAAAGGTCTTTGGGATCACAGAGTTCATTTCGTAGAAAATTTCTCTTTTTTAAAAAAACATTAACGATGAAATCCTATGTGTTTACTCAGAAAAGTCTGGGTGTTCTTAAGCTAGCAGATAAATATGCATGGCCTTGCAACCTATACTTTGATGAATGCCTGCTGTCTGGGAAACCCATACATTTATACACTTTAAAGTTTTGCAAGAAATGGCCAGCAAAGAATACTTCGTAAAGCTTGGTTGGACAAACCATGCCAAATCTAAGCTATTACGTCAGCAGAATCTGAAGTTTTACAAGGAGACTTGCAGCTGATATACTATCATGTGAAAACATGAATGTCTAGATTGGAACTGACTAGTCAAAGGAACAAAAGCTTAATATATGCTGCCTGTACGTAGTGGAATATAAACCAAGCTAATTTGTGCTCTTGTTTTAAGTCTATGTTTAAGAACAGATTCTTTCTGCCCACAGTTAAAGGATTGACATTATTTCTCAGTTGGCTTTTTATTGTAATTCTAGAAGTAAGGATGGAGGATAGAGATAATTGCTCGGTTTTTTAAGCAGTCTGAACAATGCTGGGACAGTGCATTTGGTGTGCCATGAAGGACAGTACTGTGATCTGCCAGGCAATTCCCTCTTTCCAAACCCACAAGCATGACTTTCATTACAATATTTATGCAGGAATTGTCAACAGGGGGTTAACCTGTCTCAGAAGGAGATCTGAATTTACTGCCTTGGTTGGTCACCTCCAGAATGTCCCAAACCTCCCTCTATTGGCTTGTTCAGACCTGTACAGCTCTGCTCTTCACCCACCCACCCTCCCTTCCCTTCTTCTAAGGGTGCTTCCATGGTGGTCCTACCTCAGTCACCATGGACAGCTCAATGAAGAAGCAGATGACACAGAAGATGGCCACGGTGATCTCTCTCTGGAATCGGAAGGCATGAGTGGATGGGAAGAAGTCCAAGATCCCAGTTATAAAGCCTTCAACGCCTACAAACTGGTGTGGAAGGGGAAGAGAAGCAAAGTATGGAGATTGGAGAATTCTATGCAAAGATGTTGAAGGCAGGATAATGGATCTCCTGCCATTCTCAGTATTGTGTTGGCTACTCATTCGCTTCCTGCTTTCTATCCCCCACCCCTTAAAGTCTCACCTGACTGTCTAAGCCCAGAAGTAGCAGCATGAAGAAAAAGAGGGCAGCCCAGAGAGGAGCAACTGGCATCAGAGTGACAGCTCTTGGATATGCAATAAAAGCCAGCCCAGGTCCTGCAGAGGAGAAAAAGAAGAACAAAATGAGGTTAACTTAACACAGAGACATTCCTGCTTCAGGGAAGATGGAACAGCTTCCTCTACATTTCCAGTTCAGTAAAAACTAATTACCGGTAATCAAATGGTCACTTATTTCGAGCCAGCTTTTCCCCTATCCCAAAAGGCATGGTGCTGTCTCAAATAGAACGCCCTAAAATGCTTAGCAAGATGTCTTTCTTTTATTTTGTAGATTTGTACTTTCAAAGACAGTAGATTTTTATTTTACTTTTGCATCAGGATAGAGGACTGTGAGAGTCTCAAGATTTCATTTAGAACCTCAGGAGCTGTTTCAGATGGGATTGCAATACAATTTTGCTTTGAAATGAAAGCCAAGGCTTTTTTTCCCCCATTCTGGCAAAATGATACTGCTAATAGGAAAACCTCACAATGTACACACATAAAACCCTATGTATATGCTCTGTTCACTGTTATAAATCTGATTCTAAATTCCCTGCGTATCGTGATGTGTCATTCCTTTGCGGTAGTCTGGAAATACAGGATGCACAGGGGTAGTTCCAATTATGCTGATCTTTCCCCTTGATCATCTTCTTGATAAGATGGGAAGGAATGCTAAAAATGAAGGATATCAAACAATTCTGGTATAGCAGCTGCAGGAGAAGGTGTAGCTGTAGGTACAGGTGTAAATTTAAGAATCAGGACAACTAAACCACGTTCTGCACCTGACTGCCAGTGTGTTTATTTCCTCCTAAAATTGTACTTCTCCCAGAACTGGAGAACAAGCATCTCATCCAACCTGCTTTACCATCCCTGAATTCAGGAGCACTCACCAGATTCTGCCACTTTAGAGATATCAACTCCCTGTTCTGCAGCCATGAAACCTAGGATGGAGAAGACTACAAAACCAGAGAAGAAGCTGGTCCCACTATTAATCAGTGCCAGAATGATGGCATCTCTGCAGGGGAGAAAAGACAAAGGACGACAACTGTGAAAGAGTGATCCGACAAAAAGGGGGTTTGTTGTGGGTATCCCTCAGCATAAACCATACCAAGCACAGCTTCCTAGCTGATGCACCCTAGGTTCCATTTGACGTTCAGGTAACAGAGGCAAATGCATAGCTCAACCTTGCAGAATCTTGGACACTGAAACCAGACAGAAACATGTCTTCTCCCGCACGGGACTGGGCTCTAACGAAACAGCAGCAAGATATGGTGGCCCGTTCGTTATGCACATCCACCCATCGTTATGAAAGAGTTTGGGCTGAGTTGGAGAAGGAAGCGAGAGCGTCAAAGGTGTTTTCACTATGGAGGAAAGCAGGGCAAAGTAGCAAGAGGATTAGTTGCTTTTTGCAGGATGAGTGAGCTTACAAGACAGGCTGTGCCTTGGAGCCCAGCACTAGCAGCAGCTGAGGAGAAAGAAAAGGGAGGCTGGGGGACCCAAGGGCATTTCACACTGCATGCATGCATCTTAGAGACAGATTCGAGGAGATGTTATGGACTAGCAGCAGGACGGGTTGGGCAAGGCGGCCACAGAGCATTCAGAACAAGCAACAGAACAGAGTGAATTAGCCCATGAAGGGGAGAGGGGAAAGCGACTTCCAAGCAAAGCAGCTCTTGACCCTTTTTCTCAATGATATGGGGGTGGAGAGAACATCCCACACATTATTAGGGCCTTGCTATTTCTCTCTGCTGTTTCCTTATATAGTTGATGAACTTTGCATATACAGTAAACAGGTGAAGCAATTCTTCAATCGAGGCATATTATAATGAGATATTGTTCTTCTCTAAACAGATAAACTTCCATCACACTTTTCCCCTAACAATACAACTTTTAAATCCTAGTACATTCAGTCCGATTTATCCCCAGACAAATGTGTACAGAGCAATAGCTTAGATTTTCCAAGAGGTACAGCGTTTGACAGCCTTTGAAGACTAGCTACTAAAGAAATGTCTTATACTGTACTGTTTGGCTTAGTCAGCAGTGTGATATAATCTCTGAGTGCCCTTAAGCAGTCCCGGGCAGAATCAGATCCCTACCGAATGGCTTTCTGCTGTAGATTATTAAGAGATTTCCTTGGAATCCCAGATTACCAACTATTCTTTTCCAACACTGCTAAAAAGACACACATTGCGTTAATGTGTATGAAAAGTTTTCATGAGGGAAAAAAAAATACACCAGTGTCCTGCAAATGTCAGATGCTCTGGGACTTCAGCTTCCAATAAGTAATAAATTACATGTTCTACCCAAAAGAATTTTAAAGAACAGTTTTTCCTTTCTACAGTTACAAGTTCCAACTTATTGCGTATGATCTCAGCGCCACAGGTATATAGTGCTGTGTAGGATTGGATTTTACAACTGGCCAGAAGAGCAACAATGGCACAGTGAGAGCATGTGGTCCCCAGCTAATGAGACGGGTATGGGGTGTGTGTGTGTGTGTGTGTTTCTGCTTTTCCTAAGACGTCTGCTTTTCAGGCCACAGTTCATGAACACAACTCATGTCCTAGAAATAAAATCTCTTAGGACGTCCTGGATGTCCCCCAGAAATGGGGATAGCCATTGAACCAGCAAAGTTACTAATTATTAGAAATTAAGATCCCCAGAGTGATGACTGAAAAAGGCACACCAGAATATTTTGCCTCTGCTTTCCCCAAATTGGAGCCCCTCCCCCAGATATTTTAGACTCTAAACCCCATCGATGCAGGACAGCACTATTGTTGGCAATATAGATTGTCGTTCATTGGGTTTGCTGCCAAAGGGGTCTGTGTATGTGGGGTGGGGGGAGATTCTTTATCTTTTAAGGTAGACCCGATGAGGGCAGAGTGAAAAGGAAAAAAAAACAATACTGCTTTTCCCGGCCCGGCCCTGCCCTGCCCTGCTTTTCCTGATTATCATTCATCTGCAGTTTGGACAAATCAACCAGGCAGACAGCTTAGTCCTGGCAACCCAGCAGAACGAAAACAAGAAAAGAGAACCTGGCTCTCTCCTAGCCAACCACTGTTGGAGGTGCATGCGGCAATCCGCTGGCATCCTTTCTACTGTTTGGCAGAGCCACACAGCTGCCACTGTGTGGACATCCAGCTTTGCGGCCCTCACAGTTCATCAGGCAAATCTCCCATCACACTGAAGCGATGCCCAGAGCTTTGCCTGTTGAGTGTCTTCCTGCCGCGCAGGTATGAAAAAGAGAGAGTCCCTGGCAGGGGGGATAAAGAGGAGATGGTGACCATTCTACATGGCATAGCGGCCTCTTCTTCCTACGCTCTGCCTGCTTGCCATGCCCCCTTATGGTGATGTAGGAAATGGGGTCTCACTTATAACAATTGTTGTTGAATCGGTTATAGCTGCCCAGGGCAGTGAGTGCCCCCAGTCCTATGGCATAGGAGAAAAAGATTTGGGTCCCAGCATCAATCCACACCTGAGAGGGAAGAAGAAAAAAAAAAAGAGAGAGAGAGGTTGAAATACGGTGGGCTAGAACTCAAGAGCCTTTCCTCCGTCCCTTCGCATACAACTGCCCACTTTCCAACTGCTGCTTGCACCCTGGGCAGCCACTCACTGCTGCCGTTAACGAGAAGGGTGTGTGTGTGTGTCCTTGATATCTATTTGGTGAAGAGCTTTAGCTATCGCTGCAAGCAAGGCCTTTAACAAATAAAAACCCAGTTCCCTGAAGCTGAACTCTTTGCAGAAGCGCACTGAGATTTTGCAGCTGAAATCTTGACCGATTTATAGTTTGTCCCTATTTACTTTGTTGCTTGTTTTCTACTTCATGGTTGTAAGTGCTTTCTCCTTTGTGCGTTTGTGTGTTGTTAATTCCTAATGACACCGTAGTCCAAAAGCTGGCTAACCAGTTGGCAGGTCTATATTAACCCTTTCCCTTCCGTATGCCTCTCACTTACCTGAGGGGAAGCCAGTTTGGACCAGTCGGGTTTGAGATAATAAATTATCCCATCCTGAGCTCCAGGCAGCATCACCCCTCGAATAAACAGTATAATGAGCACCACGTAAGGGAATGTAGCAGTGAAGTAGACAATCTATGTTGGGGAGAGGGGGAGAAAAGAGAGCAGGAATTAAGCTTTTATGAAAAATGGCTTGTTTTGTTGCTTTCGATTCAGTTTAGAAGGCCAAAGTAGGAGGCAATCTGTCAATTCACTAACTCCTCCAAAAAAAGTAAAATCAACTTTTTAATAGTGTTTATTTCTTTACTCTAATATTTACTTCCCTTACAAACCACACTGCTCTCAAAAGAGTTTGCAAAAAATATTAAGCTGAATTAAATAACAGCAAATTACAAATTGAATTATCGACTTAAAACATTAATTTAAAACCGGTAGCAGCCAAAATTGTTTTGCAGCCCAGCCCAGCAATTAAGCACACACACAGGCGGCAACACAAACATTTTCAAGCAGTGAGGAAGCCCCATCAATTTCCCTTGTGGACTTTTAGTAGTAGCCTCCTTGGTTGAAAACTGGCCATGTGCCTGCACCTTTGCTGTGTGTGTGCTTGTCATGTCACTATTAAACAAAACTCCCTCTTGCTTATGCCAGGAAATGCTTCATGTCCCTGCCTGCTGTCACTGTAAAAGATTCAAGGCCAGGAAAAAGAATTCAAGGGTATCAGGTTTTTAAAGAAACCAAATGACAAATGGCACATTCTCTGCAAAGCGAGATCTTCCTTTCACTTTGGATAGTCCTTTTTCCCCCACTTTGCAGGCATAGGAAAGGGTTAACGGGTCAGGGGAGTGGCTTTCTACTTTCATGTGGGAAGCCTTGGGGCTTCTCTAAAGCTTATTGCAAAATTCCCCTTGAAGAGACATCTGACCTGCTTATTTATTTATTTATTTATTTATTTATTTATTTATTTATTTATTTAACTTATATACCGCCCCCATCTCTGAAGACTCGGGGCGGTTTACAACACAGTCAGAAATAAAACAATATACAATTAAAATACTAATTCAATTAAATTTACATATTTAAAACCCCATTTAAAATCCCCTTGGTCACCCCAGGCCAGCCTGCCGGAAGAGCCAGGTCTTTAACTCCCGACGAAATGATCTTAGGTCAGGGAGCACCCGTTGCAGAGGGTTGGCACCCCCACAGAGAAAGCCCTATTCCTTGGGGTCACCAGACGGCACATGGAGGCCGTTGGGACCCTCATCAGCCCCCCCTGTGGGAGCGTACCGGTTGGTGGGAGACCATCGGCAGAACGCGGTCTTGTAGATACCCTGGTCCCATATGCCATAGGTCGCTTTAAAGGTCATAACCAGAACCTTAAAGCGAACCCGGAAAATCACCGACACTTGGACAATTGCCGTAGATTTTCCCACACTGGAGCGCACCCCAAGGGAGCACTTGTGTTCTAAGGTGTGCACTTCTCTTTTTAGCTAAGCAAACTTCCTGGCTGATCCCTTCTGGGAACTGTGCCCTGTGCTTATAATATTCCCCCCAATTCCTTTGAACACAGGTTTCTGTAAAATATGTTCTAAGATGTAAATTTTTTTATCTTCCCTCTTTGCTACTTTAGAAAAAAAAATTAGGGAAATTGCATAGAATTAGCACAAAGTTTGGAACCAGCTTGGTTTCTTCATCAAACACCACTATTCTTATGGCGCACTCAGTCCTGCACCAGTTAGCCCTACTACTGATGCCTCTTGGAAAGTTTGAATAGGAGATGGAGGAACCAATGTTGGCTCTTCCGTTAGCAGAAGGGGATATCTTGAAAGGACATCCGAAGGAGAAAGACTCTTATGGGAAGTTCTGACTGAGATATTCTAATGGTCTGGACTGCCTTTGGATGTCATGCTCCATAATTTAAATTAGAGGCGGTCAAACTGTGGATTGTATGTGGCATCCTAGTTCATTTGTGAAGCCCCACAAGAAGTGACAACCAAACTAGTGACTTTCCATGGCCGGAATGTTTGGCTGCAAAAGATGCAAAGCTATTGGCAAAGGTTTAACCCATCTTGTTTGCATCTTCCCTCCTCCCATTTGAAAAAGTAAGAAAAGTGGAGGGGGAGGGCAAATATTTTCACTCACCCCCTCTGCCCCCTCCATCACAAATCATACTGGATATAATCGAAGCAGCTCTGTGAATCTAAAATAATGCGCTTTGAAAAGTATATGCCCTAATCAGAGAAATGCTGCTTTTACAATCTGCCTCAAGTGCAAAATATTTTGGATGGGTAAATACAGGCAGTCCTGTATTTAAGAATAAGTTCCATTCTCCAGGTCTCTCCTTAAGTCTACTTTGTATGTAAGCTGGAATAGCATTATTGTACAATAGTATTGTGCAATGAACCATTGTATATTTAACTTGAACTATTGTGTGATTAACTTGAATTTTGCAACAGTAAGGCTCCATTCTTAATTATGGGTCATCTTTAAACCAGGGCATTCTTAACCTGGGGACTTGCTGTACAAATAGGTTATAAGAGATATCATGTGTGTATGTATATACGTTACTTCTTCCTTTAATCAACATCTGGGTCTCCAACACTTCTGCTTATTGGGGAAGGGGAGGAGTAGAAGACAAAGATGAAAGAATCAGCAGCTGACTCATCTCCTGCAGCATCAGAAAATTTAAAGCTACAGATATGTTCTCAGAGATGCTGATCTGAAGATCCTTAAGATTTATGAGCTCAGAGACAGAGGTCTATGGAACCACTGGGTGAGATCCGGATTATAAGGCATTCTTTGTTACCAATGGGGGAAAAAAATTACAGATGTTGAGAAGGTATAAAGCTCCATGAATGGATAACTGATGGCTTGTCCCTGAATAAGTACTCAGGCACGACTTCAAAAATCGTCTTCCAACACATATCATGAGAAACACTTAAGAGCATTTGGCTGCCTCTGAAAGCTTTCCCGTCCTTCTTAAGGGACCTTCTGGGCTTCTGCAGCCAGAAGGGGAAGAATGCTACTCTGGAGAGGCAGCCTAGCCAACTTTCAGCACTGCTTCCTCCTCACTAAGGCCAAAGGAACTGCAAGCGTGGTCAGCTGTGAGAGGCTGTACCACGTGCAAGTGCCTGTCTGCTGAGACCTGGGGGCTGTGGCCCCCTCAGCTCCAGTGGCCGTCTGGTGAGAATACCAGCCTTTCTTAGACATGGAACTTGCTGACAAGTAGGATTTTGGATGCACTGGCTATGCATTGGAAAAAGAGAAGCAGGCATTAGATATCTGGGTGGGTGGAACATATGACTCAGAGAGAAATTTTGATATGTGCAAAGGAAGGCCCTTATTCACATTCAGAAAGAATAGATCGTGGGCTACACTATTCATGTCTCAGATCAGAATTCATTCCTTGGCTGCATTTGTATTTGGAGAATCACGAATGGCAGACCTGATAAAACAGAGGCCTCTGCGTACGGCAGTAGTTGCCACACCAGATGTCATTTTATCTCCCCTGCAATCCAGGAGAATTGCATCTAGTCAGAGAAGAGACCATTGAAAACCTAACCGGACAAGGCAGTTTTATGTGTCCAACCACCACACATTTTCTTCAGAGTTGAAGGACAAATTGAAGACAGGGATCTAACTTTAATTTTAAGAAGGCTGATGTCTCAGTTGTAGTGGACAAATATGACTATCCCTTTAGAGGCTGAGACTTTCCCCCCACTTTGCAGAAATTCTATTTTGCTCTTTTCACAAACAGGAACCCTGAAATGTGCCTAAATTTTCTCCCTCACAGAGGGTCTCTGGATGGTGTACAAATCAAATGTCAAGAACGTATTGACCATGTGGTAGAGATTTCCCTCAGGAAGTCTCAGTTGAGATGGGAGATAGGATCTCTTACAAAGGGTAACACTTGGTAAATCAGGAGCCAGTGGAGTCTAAGGAATGCTGGTCCCCCCACTCTAATTGTAATTTTAACTTGAGTCTTGATCTTTCTCCATTTCCTGACTGACCTTTGTGAGGGCTTGTTCTATGCTTAGCAGCCACCATTCTTCTTTGCCTTAATCGAAAACACTTTCCCTCCAGAGGTTTGCTTAAGGCTTATTCACCTCCTGCATATCTCAGTTTCCCAAAGATCAATTCAATCCTTCCAGCTGCAGGCACCCATCAGTCACATGTACCTCCCCTTACCCGTAGCTGTTTCCAAAATGCACTTTCCTCCATGTATTTATTTTCATGTCATCATTTCATTCAATGTTCTCTTCTCTTTCCATTCCCCAGGACTGTGTATATACCTGTTTCCATTCACCCTCCACCTGGCCCTCCTTGCCCCTTCTTCAAGAGCCACATCATCTCCACAGGTAAGAGCCTTCAGAGTGGGCTGCTGAACACTTAGCAGGGAGGATTCAGGAAGCAGGCGACTGCCAGTGGATGTTCTGAAGAGAAGGAATTTACCCATCTTCTGGAGTTTCGTGTGACCTCTGCCACAATTCATTCACAATTTCTCCCCACCGTCTCCTCCCTTCCACATTGACTCAGACCATCTCCCTACAGCTTCCTACCTTTCCTGCAGATTTGACGCCTTTCCAAACGCAGAAATAGACAAGGACCCAGCAAGACAGGAGGCACAGGGTCACTTCCCAGTTGATAGCCCCAGGGTACTCTAGGCCTTTTGAAATATTCAACACCTTGTTCCTGCAAACAGAGGGAGAAAGGGTGACCACCTGAAAGGGATGGCTCTCCATCTATGCAGGTGAGCTGAGCCCTGCCCAGAATGGAGAACTGGAAGGTCAGCTTAGGACAGAAAGGTACAAAGGCCATAACTCACTCCCAAAATTCAATGACAGGTGACCGCTTGTCAGAAAGTTCATCACAGGTAAGGTTGCTGCTGGCAGTGCCATTGGCACAGTCTTCATGTCGGAAGATTTCCACACACTCTTGGGAGTTCCAGGGATTCCCACAGGTTGCCCATGGCAGGGTGGCTGTAAACGACTTCACCAGATAGTAGAAGCCCCAGGCAAGTACCATGATGTAGTACGTGTTGCAGTAAAAGACAATCACCATGGAAGCAAATCCCAGTCCTGTTTGGAGAAATTCAGTTACTTGAAGAAAGAATGGGCTATTTTCCCTAAAGGGTATATGACACTGTTGCACAATGACAATGAGTGATATAAAATGTAAGTTGCATTTGCTAAATGTCTATATTTTAAATTCTGGAAACAGAACATCATTTTCATCAAACAGTAATTTAATGTGGCTTTGCATGCAGGAAAAAAGAGTGATTAAAAGGACCCATTTCTAATCGTTAGTTAAAAAAAAAAGAAAAAGAAAATAGGACTTCTTTTCCTGGCTTCTAAAATTACAGTGTGTGCATGCTGTCTGCTCAAGTAGGTTTTCACTGACATATTGATTACAAATGTTTTGGGTATCAAAAGCCAGTGATCTCAGCCTGATTATTTCTGCACCGTATGCCACCAAGAGAATCATGTCTATATTTAAGCAGTTCTTCTCTATACATCCAAGTAACTCCACACCTCTTTAATACCTCCTGACCAATCTTTGCCAACTTCACATATTCTTCCACTATACCCTAATCTGGACACATCGCAGAGATCGATCTAGTGGACTTTTTGATATCCCCTTGGTTCTCACTGAAGATCCCACATTGATGTCCTGACTTGGAAAGAAGTGATGTTCTGACTTGCGAGAAGATGCTATTAGAAGGTAGTTCAACCTTTCCCCATGAACAAACCCATACAATGAACCCTAAGAGGAAGAAAGGGGATTAGTTGGAAAAAGAGATTCTTACCTTTGAAAAGTGGCGCTATGTTCCATACGGTGATGCTTCCAGCCTTCATGAATTGCCCCAAAGAAATTTCCAAGAAGAAGATGGGAATCCCACCAACGAGGGCAATAATAGTGTACGGGATGAGGAATACACCTGTAGCCAGGTGAGCAACACAAAGTAAGCAACAGTGTCATTCTTCAATTCTAGACCACTTCAGCCGTTCCCATAAGTACAGATGATTTGTAGGTTTGTTATACTAAACTGTTTTTTAAAAACAGCATCTAAATCTAATCCAATTTTATCTAATCTAAATTGTGCCTTGAAAAAGATGAGTCTTGCCCCATAAACTGTGGAAAACAGCATGCCATTTTTATAATTTATTCTGCTTCATTTTGTGGATTGAGAGGAGTTGCAAGGGTGTCAACCAAAATCTTTCTCAGTGGAAATCGTATTCAGTCAATTTGGAGTTCTGCGATACCATCAGATCCTGGCACACCTTGAAATTTAATCTCAGATGTCATAATGTTTAAAATATGCAAGGATTTCAGAAGGTTTTTGCAGGTCGGGGAGGAGCCAATGAAACAAAATTCAGGTTAGAATCTGGATCTTTTTTTTTCAACCAGTATTTGTGACTTCTGTGGTTAACTTGGAATTGTAATACTTATTGTATTTTAATTCTTCCCAGTTCTCCTTTAAGACCTCTTCATTTGTTGCCACCACTTAACCTAACCTTTTCCAATTTGTCACATTCTAAGTATTTTGAGATTGCACAATTGAGAATCGGCCTTGCTAGCTGGATCATGTTCCTCAAACGTGTAAAGGGTGCTATGCTGGAGGAAGCTGGCTGAGATGAAATGCATCTCAGCTCTCCATTCTGAGACATTTTGCTGGCAAAAGACTTGATGTACAAATGCCTGCAAAATATCCAGAGGAAGACCAGATCCCTAAGGTAGCTGGAAAGGAGATAGATAAAAGACAGACTCTGTTGTTCTCTCTTTTCCTTCTGACTTTTGTCTCCTGGTCATTTAATCCTGGGTGCTTTTTCAGGCTCCCAAGATCAGAAAAGATTCTGTGGGCCTCCCCTGCACTGTCCACATTGGTCACCGCCATGTGATCTTGATCTGTTTCCCTCTTTCCCCAAACAGCTCTCAACTTTCCTGTCACCATTGTTCACAAGTGTGCCAGCCTCATGGCTGTGATGGACAGGCTGGTGTGTTCCCAAATACGTGTGTGCACGTGGGCCTGAGCATGAATCACCTCAAAGACGCTATTTATAGTACAGATCCCTGGGTTAAGGGAAGGCCCAAGTATTGCTTCTCGTCCTGCCAATCCCTAGTTAAAAGGATAATCTTGGGGATATAAACTCTTTCCCATGGGGATTAACAAGGCAATGATTGGAGAATTCATTCATTGCTGCATATAGGCGGGGACATCTATCACCCAGGAAATGCAAATGGCGGTGAATATGTGTCTCTGCACATGGAGCAGCTAAGATACACCATGGCTGCAAGACAAGCGTGTGTTTGCCAAGGCTGATTCGAAGACGATACGGGATTTTGAGCCTCTATTTACACATTTAACCAGATCAGTTGAAAAAGCAGTAGCAACCACATTCCTGGAGTGTGGCTAGGTTTGATTAATATTAACCTTGGGATTTGGGTAGGTGAGCCTGTTGTGATTTGGGTTAATTAATGGTTCAAAGGAGTGCGCAAACTCGGGACATGGATTAATGCAATAACCAGATGGAGTATATCAAGTGAATGAAGCCTACAAGTGGGTGTTTGGGTGTGAGTATGTGCGTGGCTTTATCTGCATGGCTTTATCTGAAATCTAGCGTTTTCTCAGATGGTAAACCTGCATTTGAGATATTAATTTCACAGTATTGGTGAAGCTTCATATGAGTCAATATTTCTTTCTTTCTTTTTGAATTCCTGCATGCAGAAAGATAGCAATGCAGGGGAAACAATTCTGGCATGATTCTGGCATAATCTTCTTGCTGTTTTTGCATAGAAACCCATGTCAGTCTCAAATTCTCACTACCCTTTCTTGGAATGATGTTTGTAGGACCAATTAAGGTCTGAAATATGTGATATGCAATAGTAAAAGCTGCTTCTAGGAACACTCAAAATGTATGCCACATTCCATTAAATAAATAGACTAAAATGGCTTCTTATCAGTTTTCATATTTTCTCTTTCTGTTTTTCGGTTATCGACTCCATAAAGCGTAGTGAATGTATGGAAATATCAGGGTTAGATCATGAAATAAATTGGACGGACAATCATTCCCTCTTTCTGTGCAATGAATTTTAGAAATTTTTGTCAAAGGAGACAGAGAGACTGCAAACAGAATTCTCAGCAATCTCTCCAAATTGTAGTTCTCAGGCTTGAAAATTAATTTATGATGCAATTAATTTAACAGCCTTCCCCCAGGAACTAAGCTACAGCTCTCCTTTTCCCCTGCCACTGAGGCCAGATGACAATATACAGATAGTCACACACTGGAGAAAACTGTCACAGACAACTGCAGTATAAATATGTCTCCAATGTTGCCTTTATGCATACACGGTAGCTCAGTGACCCCTTCAAGGTAGAAATAGAGGTGATCAAAGTGCATTTCTGAATTCACTATATTTTCACAGACCAAAGTTTATAGGGATGAGAAAGTGTTGACTGCTGCTTGAAGAATGGGATGCTTTAATCTCTTGGTGAGTTAGAAGGAGAAGGAGAAGCAAGGTGATAACTATAAAAATGAAACCTTATGAATTGAAGTGGTCACTGTTCTGTCCGCAGCAATTTTTCACACTTGAAGGAAAGCACTGATATTTTTCTTTCTCCGATCCTGGCCACAGATCCATTTCTGATTGGGGGTTGAGATGCCTTTGAGGGTGCAGGGCCAGAAAGACTGAATCATTCATTCCTTGTGATCTCCTCACACCCCTTGACAAACCCACAGATTTATTCTATTCTGGCTCTCCATCTCAGCTTACCCATGCGAGCTACATGTCTACCAAATGCAGGGACCACCGGCACTTGTGAATGTGCTGACCCAGGTTACAATGCTCCAAGCACACCAGCTTGGGTACAACCTCTGATAGTGGAAGCTTCTTACCCCTCCACCCACATACCACTGAATGAGGCAACAGTTTTCTCCTGGAATTTGCCCCCAGCAGCTGTGGCCTGCTCTGTGCCATGCTGTGGCTTTTACACAAAAGAAATTTCTCCCGGCTGTCAGCCGAGTAAAAGAAGAAAGTTCTCAGGGCCTCAAAGGGGAGGGCAGGCGATTATCTCAGCCTCGGCACAAGGCGACCTAGTCACTTTCCCCAGAAGGAAAAAAAACCCCACACGATTCTACTGCAGGAGGCTTGGAGAAATTGGAAGAATGCATCTGTATTTCAACCCTGGAGTATCCCCCCAGCCATTCTCACAGTATGCTTTATCACCAAACACTGCCTTCTCCAACTTCCTCTTTCCTACCTAATTTTTCTGGCCACCCAGCTCCTGACTGTTTGGATTCACTTTTTGTATCCTTTCTGAGCTCCTTATAAGATTCAAAACTTTATTAGAGCGGCTTAAATTCATGCTCTGTAAGAACTGATAGGCAAATAAGACATCCTGATTGTGAGATCAGGTCGTATGCTTATCCGTGCTAGCCTAGAAGGTGGAAAGCAATCTTTTCCCCATGCCCCACCCCAGTTGCTGAGTAAGATTTGGATCTCAGTGGGGATTACTCAACTCTGGTGACAGAAGTCATGTGCCACTCCAAAAACCCATAAAACAAAAAGCATCTCTAACCCACTTGCCAAGTTCAAAGTTTTGGCAATCTCTTTGGTTGTTAGCTCAAGCTGAATCCATTCTTTATTAGCATAACAAGATTGACCAGAAATGCCGAAACTTTCAGGAACAACAGATCCCAGAATTTTTCAATTGAGAAAGAGGAAATAAACGCATCTTTCTTGGAAGGTACCTATTTAAAGTAGTAGGGTTGTCTAAATCCTGTCTTTTCAATCCTGTCTAAATCCTGTCTTTTCAATTGTGATTAATCAGTTTCTATTGCTTCATTTTGACTCAGGATTGAGCAAGTCATCTATTCTTTTCCTTTCACTTTCTGTCCTTCTGTCTTGAAAAAGGAACAGCTAGGGCTTATGGTGACTGATACCTGCTAAATTTGTCCCATGCAAATATCAGATGAAAACTGGCTCCAGGGATGCAGCTGAGAGTTTTGTCTTTCTTCTGTAGTCTGCCAAAGTAGTTTTTTTTTCATTTGCACGTACAACAGTCTTAACAGAAAGGGCAGATTACAAGGAAGTATTTTGAATCAATAAATGCAAGGAGAAAAAGGCAGAGTACCATCGGTGATGGAGGTGCCTTGGACAGCAGGGTTTGCAAAAAAATAATAATAATTAAAAAATAAAATAAAATAGATATTATCGGTCCTTTGCAGGGTTGGCTAAATTGAGACACTTGTCCTTGGCTATTAAAAGACTGTCTTTGTATATTTTTGATTCGCTTTTCTTCCAAGAAGCACAAAATGGTGAGCATCCCACTTAATTTTCACCACATTCTAATTTGCCTTTTGAAGTTAGGTAAGGTTAAAAATAGATACTAGTCCAAGATCACCAAACTGGAATGGAGATTGTATTCCAAGTCACCAGCTCAGGACTGCAAGTATCACTGGCAGCACTTGTCAGAGAGAAATAGTTGCAGAAGCCGTCAGCTGGACTTGGTTGTTTTACCCAAGAGCCAGGCAGCACGTGAGCGTGACGCAATGTGCATCACATCAGCCCATGGCAGGCCTAACAGTACTGCTCTTCTGTTCTCCTGTCCTCAAAGCAGCAAGGAGAAAACCACCTATCCTTAAGGGAGAATGAGATAGCAATTTTGGTCCTGTGCTGCACGGATAATGAATCAAAATGGGAGTGACAAGGAGACAGTGGGATCCCAACCCCCATTTACAAAGGTCAGAAAATTCTAAAATAGAAGGAGAAGAGCCCCTCTCCCTACTCCATTGCTGACTAAAGAGACATAGGGGAGGACTGGGGCAAATGTAAAAAGCTATGGACTTTAAATGTGCAGAGATTGGCCACGGTAATCTTACAGAGGGGGCAGTGCCCCTGAACAGACACACGGGGAGTATTCTACTCCTCTTCTTTTTCCTATGTTTTGGGATTAAGCTCCACTTTGGGAGAAGGGACTTAGCTTAAGCCTAGAAGAGATGCGTCTCCTTTTTTCTCCAATCCAGTCCCAGTAAATTTGTCCTTCCCATGGCCTTTGGCAAAGCATGATGTCGCACCAGTTAAACACATCAGAGTGGAAACGCGCTCTTCTTGGCTTCTCATTCAGTTTGTCCTCTGCATCCCTCCTCAGATTCATTGATTGGAAAGGGACAGACGATCCCAGAATGGTTCGCGTGGGCTATGTGGCCTGGAGAATGCGAGAGGAGCCCTCTTGGAGACGGGGTGGTGGAAACAGGTCTGGTGAAAAGATCATGTTTCCTGGGATTCTCTGCAGTTCTCGGCAGCAATCCCTGCGCCAAGTGCAGGCTGGCTCCTGCCAGAGCACAACTGCTTTCCATATAATGTTTATGACTTATTAAACCACAGATGGCCTTACTGCTTTTCTCCAGGGCCAGGAGGTTATTGAGACAATATTTGGGGGGGGGGGGGGAATGACACCCATATTTTCAAGGAAGCCAGCTAAACGTGATACTCAAAGGCAGTGCCAGGTGAGGGGGCAATAAATCCAGGTTCTAGGCACCCATGAGGTTCACTTGATGCTTTTCAGCCAGGCGTTTTCTCTTAGACTGTCCTACCTTTCAGGGTTGTGAGGGAAAAGTGGGAGGAAGGCAACAAACATGTATATGCCACAAGGAATTATTTGGAAAGGAGGCCAGAAATAATGTAATAACCAACACGTAAACAGTCTCCTCCCCCAGCCCACATGCTCTGTCACATTTAAATCTCCAAGCTGGATGTTATCCAGATATGCTATATTGTGAAACGTGATTAACTACATGCTTTCTGCAATTACAGTTCCCAATATACAGAAAAAAGGAGGACAAAGCAGTTACTGGAAAGGATTGGAAAGCAACCAAAAGGTGCTAGAAGTTTCTGTTCTGACCAATTCACGCATAAAATGCCCTTTCACAATTTGTTCTAAATTTATTTTGCATTATTTGAATAAAATTTGAGGGAGGCAAGATTTGCCACTGAGGCTCAGTCATCCAGGAAGAACTACCATGCCATGGCCCTCTTTTCAGCCAGCTATGGCTTCTCTTTGCCCCTCTGGTGTTCCCACACGGTCCCCATCCTCCCCTGTAATTATTGCCCCAACTCCAACTTTGAAAGGGGTGAGGCATCTGACTTGGGGTGTCCTGAAAGGGAAGTATATATGTGTATATGTGCATATACGCAACATCTTTCTAGTTTGTCAACTAAGCACCAAAATAATCTGCAAGAGACTTGGGTCTTCATTCCACCATGTGGCCCACTTAACTTGTTGTAGTAGGAAAGAAAACAAGAGCAAGTTCTTTCTTAAGTATCTTGTATGGTAGGAGAGGCCAGGTGATACAAGAGCCCCAAAACACTGCAGCTGGAAGGAGGTGAGTTCCCAGAGTCAAACTGGGCTGGGAAAACTTTCCTGCTTCCCTTCAGTGTGCTCCCTCTTGAGGGACTTCGGGATCCACAAGTAGCAGGATGGAGCGGTGTTTATATTGTATCCTCCTTCAGCGCAGGAGCCAGGATTCTCTCCCACCTTTGCTGGGAGAAGGCGATCCTCTGCCCAGACGGCACTCCTTTCTGCAAGCTGGCAGCTGCCCTTTGCTCCCTGCCTAGCCACAGATATGTGTGGTGACAACACGGTGCCAACTACTTGTATCCTTCTCTGCCTCTCAATGTTCCCACTGAACGCAGGATTTCTCCCCTCTCTGATCACAGCTCTATCTTCACCCTCGCTCATGTTTCAGTCGGGATAAATTCATTGCATCTTCCAAGGAGCTTAACATTCTACTGTGGGGATTGGTTTTTTTTTTTGGGGGGGGGGGTATACCCCTGGTGGGATGAGGTTTTGTGGGACTCCCGCAGGACATCTCCCACAAAGATTTCTTCTCCCTTTCCAATCTCCCTTCTGGAATTCCATCTGTTGTGCCCAAGATTTCAGCCTACAAAAATTTAGTAAGTGATAATCTGACTCACTTTCGAGCCTTGTTTTTAAATTGTTGGGTCTGGGCCTGAGGCTTTTAGACTCCAGGTAGGCGTGGGACTGAATGCGCCTATTGAAGAAGACAGGGAAGGCCCTCTGTGCAGAGCGTATTAACCCCCCATTCCCAGATCCAGCCCTAACTTTTGAAAGAGCCTGGAGGCTAAGCCAAAGGCCAAAATTCCACTCTGGGAAGGGAGCAGGCTAGATCTTTTTCCTTTCCAGGGCACCTTGAATCATCTGCTCTTGCTGCTGCCAACTCTAGGTCCTGCCTGGATTGCCTTACAAACTATTCCCGAGTTTAGGATGTGAGCCCGGAAAGCCACTGTTTGAAGGCGTTCTCAGGTCCTTGTTCTTCCCAAATGGGCCTGGATCTTGAAGCTTCCTTAAGGTGAAAGCTGCAGGCTCCAGAGCTAGGCATCCTAAAGGGTTCCCACCAGACTCTTTGGAGAATCGCGGACTCTCCCCCCCCCCCTTTAAGGGTCTAAGGATCCTGGAGACCCACCCGCCCTCCCTCCCCATGGTCCCATCCACCCACCCCGCACGGCCGCAGGTTGCTCACCTCCCCC
>JAOYMU010100596.1:0-12476 GCA_025802295.1 Psammodynastes pulverulentus | reverse complement strand
GTGATCAATGAATCTTTCCTTGAGGGGGGCCCTCGATAACATAGAGGGCCACAATTGTGTCAGAGGGGAGTCCCGGTATTTTAAAATCTCTTCCCTCGAATATTTCAGCATCTTGGGACGGATCGCAGATATAAGTTTACAAATTAAAAATTTAACGTTTAAAAAGGGGGAGGAGCCCCACACACAGTAGGGGGAAGCTATAGATGGTAACAGTGCAATGCAATGCAGAAGTAAAAGCACACAAGGCTATAACAGTGCAGAAGTAAAAAGCACAAAAGGCTGTAGCAAACAAAGTCAGTTATAAGATGTAAAGCGTGGAGTCAATAATTTCAGCCTAGATGACCCAGCCATGGGCTATTAAACCTGGTAGCCGTCAGGTGAGCAGGAGATGTTATGGGGAAGAAAAAAGTCCAGGCCCAGCCAGATCCTGCCATAGCGGGGAGCACCGGCCCAGTTTCTTTTAACGCCCCCGGAGTCCGTAGTTTCAGCAAAGAGGCAGAAATAAGATTGTGATAGCAATAGCAATAGAACTTATACTTATATACTGCTTCACAATGCTTCACAGCTCTCTCAAAGCGGTTTACAGAATCAACATACTGACCCCAACAATCTGGGTCTTCATTTTACTGATCTCGGGACAATGGAAGGCTGAGTCAACCTTGAGCTGGTGAGATTCAAACTGCCAAACTTTTGGAAGCCGGCAGTCAGCAGAAGTAGCCTGTAGTACTGCATTCTAACCACTGCACCATCACAGCTCTTAATGTTAAAATCCTACTCTTTTCTTGCAAAAAAAAAGATATTTATTTGAGATGGACCGCTTGGACTACCATATTAGGTAAGAGATATCAACATGGCTATTGTCTAATAAACAATATGAGAACAAAACATATGTGAAATTATTTTAGTCAATTCATTTTTAGTTTTGCATTTTTGGTTTTCTTTTGTAATCTGGATTATTCAAAACATTTATTTAAAATGGGAAAATCACAAAATCACTTGTTTTCATTTCATATTCTTGTTTTGGTTTGAAATAACACTGAGCACCTGCAAAACAGGATATATAAAATATAGAAATCTGTTTTACAACAAGCATTGTTTGATCTTCAAACAGGCAAAGCTGAAATTTCTTTCATTTTCTTAAGAAGTCTTTTTAAGTTCTATATTGGTCTGATACTACATATTCTAAAACTTCTTGTTTTTCTAAGTGGTGATATAGGGAATGCTACGTAGTGTAAAGGGAGCCTCTTACTATCTTGAAGTTCATACATAACGTCACCAAAGAAGCTCAATTTCAGTACTTCAATATACTGGACTGGTAAATGGATAAAAATGGTAAATGGAAATATGCTGTAATAGTGGAAAGGACCAGAGGTAGAAGAACAGTGAGCTACTATTGGTGCACACAATTAAGAGTTGTGGTCTGCTCTGAACTTCAATTGGTGCACACAAGAGCTGATAGCTGCTTGTGTCTTTTAAATTGCAAATAGGGAGTAGCATTGGGGGACGACCGGGAAAAAAACAAAATTTTCTTGAATTTATCTTTAAATTCATCTGTGTATGCAATTAAAATTATAACTAAATGTAATAAATGCAGTTAATAGGATTGTCTCCCATGTACCAAATTTCAACCAACCAGAGGCAAAGTGTGAGTGAGTGAGAGTACATCTAAGGATTTGGAATATATTGTTCTGATTGCATAGCTTATGGGCAAGTTCTTATTAATGTACTGTTGAAAGCTTTTCAGTAGCTCTCTATAGCAAAACTTTTCACAATGCCACTATAGGTCAGTGAAAAGTATAAGTTGCCTAGAGATGAAAAGCAATCTTCACCTGTGTAGATGATGCATTGTCTTCTCCCAGATCAATTTAGCCATTGCAGCAGGTTCCAACATCTTCACCGTCCATTCCTCCATTGCAGCTAATGCAAAAATCTTTCCATCTTTCTGTAAAAATTATGTTGCTATTGCTATCATATATGAAAACAAAGTTCCATAACATTTGATCATCAATTCCAAAATAAAAATTCTAGTTTCAATTCAGAGGTGGTATTCAGCAGGTTCTGACCAGTTCTGAAGAACCGGTAGCGGAAATTTCAAGTAATTCAGAGAACCGGTGGTAACCTTCCCCATGGATTCGAGTAGAAATGGAGATTTTACAGTAGCCTTCTCCTGCCACACCCACCAAGCCATTATATGCCCACCAAGCCACGCCCACAAAATCGGTAGTAAATTTTTTTGAATCCTATCACTGTTTCAATTGTATATTTATCTTTCAATCCTCTGAATCAATGTATATATTTGAAAACATATTTTTCTATCTTTTTACACAGCCACCAAGCATGATAAAATGTCACTTCTTGTTGTTCAAAACATCAATTTGAAGGGCTTTTATACATTCTAGACAATTTCTCCAGTGACACATATTTTTTTTATAAAAAATATCTTTCAGATTATAATATAATGTAACTAACTGTAAACAAGACACTCATTAATAATTATATCCTCTGCCACTAGTTCTTCTCTTGATCTTATTTTAATCCCTCTTGACAAAATTTTAATAACTCATGATAAATTGACTATTTGTGTTTTTCCTATTATTTTTCATCTATAAAAATTTCTTGTGCTGAGAGCCAGAAAGTGTTTTCAGGCAGAATCTGGATTTGTATCTATTCCGTGTTATCAATATGGCATGACTAACAATGATTTTTAAAATTCACATTAACTTTTACCTTGTCATATCACAAAGTTCACCCTCAAAACAGTTATAATAACCTAATAATCTATCTCAGGGGTGTCAAACTCAAGACTGGGGTCCTTGTCTACTTGGGTGACATTCTTATCTACACTGGGTCTAGCTCTTAGAGAGCGAGGAGGCAATTGAACCATTCAATCGGCCCATGGTGGCTGCCAGCAAAAACAGAGCTTGGGATGGCTGTGGGTGACTGTCCTGAGCTTCATTTTCCCTGGCAGAGAATTGCAGGAAGCCATTGCAGCTGAAAGCAGAGCTCGGGAGACTGTTTTCACTGGTAAAGTGCTCGGCCACCACAGGACCACAACATGAGTGATGTTGAGCTGTCCACACCCACCCTAGCCCTCCAAAGTCAAACACAACCCTGATGTGGCCCTCAATGAAATTGAGTGTGACACTCCTGATCTATCTGGTCCAAGCATCTTTCCTAATTCAACCTTGTTATAGCTTCAGAAATTTATTGTTATAATAATCTGTTTATAATCTGTCTCTGTTCCTATGTAATCCTTGATAAATTTTGCTTCTTTAAATATTTGACTATTGTTGTTTTTCTAGAGGGATATTACTTATTTTATGAAGTGAAAAATATATTTTGATAGCCATATTGTTTAATAATACAGTATAATACAGTATTTCCCTCTTTTAGTTTCAATATTCTTTTTTCCCCTTCTTTTTCTCTTTGAAATTTATATTCTAGTTGCTTCACTACCAACTTCTTTTGTTGTACATAATTCATTTTTATTTCAATTTTTCTTACTAATAACATAGAAAATTGTCATTATAAAAGCTTAATTTGCTGAGAAATACTTTTCTGTTCTGCCGTTTTAAAAAAATTATTCTTTTCTCTTTATTCCATCCAAAATAGTTTGTGTTTTATCTTAATTCTTCTTTTTAACTTCTCTATTATGTTGTATAAAATAATTTCTAATAAAAGCTTTGCTTGCATCACAAACTGTTCTTAAATCAGTGCCTTTCCTTGAATTATTTAAAAATTAATAATAATTAATGTCTACAATTCTCCACTATTGCTTCCTTCTGTAGTAACATTGTATGTAGTGTCCATCTAAAAAAATAGATTTTCTTTTATCAACTAAATTCATAGGATTATGCTCTGAAAAAGTCTAAAATATCTCTACTTAAGAAAACTTAGTAACAAACTTTTTTCTTCTTTTCTTTTTTACTTTTTCTTCTTTTATGTTAATCTGTATCAGTATGAATCTTCCTTTCAATTTTTTAAAAAAATAAAAATTATATTGAGAAACAATGTTCACCTGCTTATTTTGCCAAGCTGTAGTCCTTTTAAAATCTTAAGAACAGACAACCTTTTAGATGAATTGTCAATCCTTCATAAACTGCTTGTAATTGCATTGTAGGAATCATACTGAATATTTATGACTTAATATAACTACAAATATTTTTGGTCTGGATGTTCTTAAATAAAAGTCTGTAGCACCAAGATAAATGTGGCATTCTTTTGGTTGTATACCTTCCTAGCTAGCACTTTTTGGGGGAATCTGTTATCTTAATAAAAAATGATGGGCCCCATATGTTATCATTATTCTGATGAAGGTTTTTCTGCCTTTATATCATTTTATTCTACCAATAACTATGCAGATAGTATGTAAAATATTCAGAAAGTGGATGACTCCCCTCTCCCTTCTCTGCCTCCTTTCCAATTGCTGATCAAGAAGTTGGAGTGAATTATAGCTGGCAGCTGATTTGGAAGCTTGAATAATTTAAATCTTTCTCCATCCTGCATTTCACATGCAGATAGACTGGTAATGCAAAGTTCTAACAGAAAGCAGTGGTGGGAAATGAAAAGCAAATGCTCTCTTTCACAAAAATACCTAAGCGAAATAAACAATTTTAGGAAATGAGAAATCACACTCCACTGGGATTTGGGTAATGAGTTTTTAATATTCTTGTGTGATTTCCATAACCCTGTCATGCAGTGTCATGCTTTGAATGGCTTATCACTCCACTGTCAACAAGTCTTTATATCAAATACATTTGTTGTCTGTAAAAAATGCTGATACTTTTGTAAAGGTCCTAGGAAGACAGCAGTCAGTCACTGTTGCTTACCAACTTAGGTATGATTGAATATTTGTTGTGCGATGCTCTTGAAAAAAACCCCAACAAGCTTTTTTTTTTAAATCTTAGATACAAAACTGAAACATACATTCAGAATATTCTACTCTGTCCTTCCCTTGCAATCTCCATTTGGCATTTTGGAGGAGAAACAGTTGCCATGCTGCCATATACACACACACACACACACACACACACACACACACACACCAGTTGTGAGATCCTACCTGTGTCATTACTGGTTCAATGATTGCATACTTGTGCACCCGCACAGCTTTCCACCCCCCAGCTGAGGCCTGCAGTGCCAATTAGCTGAGAGGATAAAGAAGAGAAAAGTGCAGGGGCAGGTGGGAGGGCTACTCCTGCATTTTTTTCTTCTTTATCATCTCAGCTGATCATCAGAGGAACCGGTTCAGCCCAACCAGTAGCTTTTTTTTACTACCGGTTCGGCCGAACTGGTAGCAATTTTTGATACCAGTTCGCCTGAACCGAGCCGAACCGGCAGCATATCACCACTCACACACACACACACACACAAACACACACATACACACAAAATTTACTACCTCTGGGGAAAAAAAGAAAGAGAAATGTTGGAGTAATCCACTTTGCAGACAAGTTGGTTTGGATGCAAAAGATGTGGATGCGTGAGCATTACTGAAAATGTTTCCATGGTGATCTAAGCCAAAAGGACATTACAAGTGCACTATAGATGATGGAGAGGCTTGCTGGTCCATGATTATGGCTGGCAAGACATTTTCTTTCTATTTTTATGTACAAAAAATGTGAAAGGAGCGCCATGCAACAATCTGTGCCAATAAATCTTATTAGAAATATTATCAGGTGCAAGCAAACTGATAGAAGTTCTCTGTCTTCATAGAGAACACTTTTCTAACTGCAGAAGAGGATAATCGATCTCATCATACTTATCCTGGTATCTGCTCCCTTCTCTAAATTACATTGGGGAGGAGAAGTACGTTCCACACATTGATTATTTGCAAATCTTTGAGGCCAAGTGCCTTTCAGCTAGATACCATGGCTATTCTGAAACTCTATATCCTTTATTTATTCATTACTTATTGCTCAATCATATATGCATGCCACCCACTCAGAAGTTCTCCCTCTATATTTGTTATTAGCTGCAGGAAAAAAAGGAATTTGGGACAGGAAAATATCACTGTAAGGCAGGGGTCTTCAGACTTGATAGCTTTAAGACTTGTGGACTTCAACCCACAGAATTCCTCCTCCAATCATGTTGGCTCAGGAATTTTGGGAGTTGAAGTTCACAAGTCTTAAACTTGCCAAGTTTGAAGATTCTTGCTGTAAGACTTATTTTAATATCTCATTTGGCTTTTCACCTTGATTAATCCTTAGATTATCAAGCATGCCTTTCTGTCCAGGTGAGATAACTACATTAATGAGATATGCCAATTTTATTCTCCATCACTGCACACAATGATGCACCAGTCTTGTTCCTAACAAGCCACAGAAAGTCTTGGCCAACCTAATGCATGGATTTAAATGTGGTCTACATTTCATGGCCATTCTTTGATTGACTGTAGACTAGTCCTTTTGATTTATTCCACAGCCAGACAGTATGATTTTCTCTTCCTAATACAACATTGATTCATCATAGTTCACTTTTATTCTAGTGAAAAGAAACTATGAAGTTTGACTTCTGTCTTTTTCTAGCCACACCCCTATTTTTGTCATTTATTTTTTTTCCCAAGTTGGAGAGAGTTCACTACAATTGAATGAAGGGCTGCTTTTATATATACCTTGTTCTTTTGAGGGCATAATTTGCTCAAAGCTTCTTGGGAGTATTTCTGCTTTTAACAGAAAAGAAGCTTCAAGAAGCTTCCTTCCAAGAATGATTTTTAGCTGAAATATATCTGAATACATGTCAATATTTAGCTAACTCAGAAATCAATATACTGGCTTATCTCCGCTATTGTTTTAAGAAAAACAGTAGGTGATATTTAGGACACTTTCTTTTGGAGGAAGAATATAAATGGGCCTTTACAAAATAACAGATCACTGACTGAATATATCAGTCTGTGTGTAATAGAAACTCCTTCTACAATTTCATTCAAATAAGAATAATCCTAAATTTAATATCAGTCTGTAAATAGAGCTTAATATTACACTTTATACGAAAAGAAATCTATACATACATAGCTACTTTCATAAAAAAGGAGGTAAACATCTATTTTAACTAAAGCTTTTAATCCTTTTGAGAAGTCTAATTTTTGCCAGATAATGTATTTCAAAAGACGGTAGCAGTTCCTGAGCATTCAAGTAATTTATGATGTGGGGTTTTTTTGGCAGCAGAGACAGTGTTAGACTTTTTTTCATGCCATCTGGTTTTTTTTCTTTTGAAACTATGAATTTTCCCCCTTCCCACTCTGCCACCATTTCTTCTCAAAGACATTTCTTCTCAAAGATATTTTGTGGTATTTCTTGGAAAATGTGCAACTCTTCATTATTTCTACTGCTTGCAGGGTCTCTTGGCACAAATAGGTCTTGACAGATGATTTTGACTATATCAGAGTTTGGCAAAAACCAGTGTAAAAATGAACATGAATAAATGAACACCAGTAGTTTAATTCTATGTGACATGCAGAATCTCAGAAGAATAGTTGGATTTTAAGGAGCCATAATTCTCAGCTCTTCATTTCAGAGAACCCACTTGCTTGCCAAAATTTCCAGCTTTCAAGTAAAGTGCAGTAAAAGCAAATCTCTGACCCTTATAAAACTGGTGATACAGCTCAAAATATTCTGACGCTAACCTACCAGATAGTTTCTTAGTATAGAAACTTGCTGCAGCCTTTCAAAGTTTTTAGCCAGCAATACTATACTTGTGCTTTACAGTTTGTGAATAGCCCTAGAGGCAAGGTGCAGAATAATTATTTATCTGAAGAAAGTTTTTTTTCCGGCATACTTATAGCAGACATTATAGACAGATTTAACTATAGTTTCAATTGAGAAAATGTGAAAATCCTAGACCAGGCCAAATCTAAAAATGCCAAAGAATTTCTAGAAGCCTAGCACTCTGACAAATTACCCATTGATAGACATATAGACATTAGCAATATCTGAAGACAATGCAAAAGTAACAACTGTAATGTAAATGGTTTAATCTGTGATGCTGTTTTGAATGGGAGCTAGTGCAACCACTGATTGGCTGTTCCATTTGACAGTTGAGTATAAAAAAAGGTAGCACTGTCAAACAGAGCCAGCTGTTGTTGTCACGAACCTGCCGCCTTGTTAGTCAGTGGCACCTTGTTGTGTATTTCATGTTCTGAGGTAATAAACTGTGTTAGCCAATTGCCCTGGTCATCTCTGGTCATTCCCAGCCGATATCTAACAACAACCAACCATCCCAAAAGGAAAGACCCAAACACTTTTCCACCAGCAATCAGCACCCAAATCAGCATAGATTAACTCCAAGGTTGATATCAAATTAACAATCAAGTAAACAATACTGCAGTAAAGAAACTGCCAAAGAGCCAACAGTAAATAACCAAACCAAAAAATCTCTAAGATTCTTTGTATGCTTGACAAACAAACAAACAAACAAACAAACAAACAAACAAACTCCCACCAACACTGATAGGCAAGCCACTGGAATATAAACTGACAGCAAAGCACACTAGCACTGAGTTTGGATAATGAAACTTTTGCAAGAAAACAAGCAAGCTCAGACAGCACCCTCATTTCAACCCTGAGTTACAAATATTCTCCTTTATTAGACATCAGTCTTTTGTTCATGGGAACCATGGAACATATTTTCCAGTAAGATACATACCAAAATATAGGGTTTTTGTTTTCATATACGTAAAATATATTTACTTGAATATGCACACCACAAATAATATATGGTGAGACAAATAAGATTCCATTATAGCCTGTTGGTCTCATCATAAACTATGCCTTGTTTCAACCTTGAATAATCACAATATTCTCTACTTTTCATCTTTCCCTTTTACCAATGGAGAAGTTAAATCCACAAGTATGTAATTCAAACTGCCTAGTTTGCTTCCAGAGATTTAAATTTGCCTTTCTTGTACAAAGCTAATTTAATACCATTCTCCTAAAATATTAGAACATATTCAAAATATCTATCCCAAATGAAAATATTTGTTCAACCTTTTTAAATTTCATGGTAATGTTTGGGATAAATGTGACAGATCTTACATTTCTAAACCTGACAGTACATTAAAATACTTTGTGTTGATATTGGCCCTGTTGAACACTAATAAATATGTTGCTTTGTGATTTATCACCCTTCCCCTCTTCACAAAAGTATTTTCTCTCTTACTGAGAAAACTGAAAGACTAAGAAAAACTGATAGTATGCCTAGAAATCTTTGGGAACTACTATTTTGAAATGTGAAGCATGTTTTTCTTTGGAGTTATTTTTAATTAAATTCTGACAGGGAGCAATGGAACTCCTTCACCACACTAATACACACATTTGGAAAAAAAAATCAGAAAGTATTTTCAAATGCCAAATGAATAAGGTAGGTGTCAAAATTTGATCTACTCACTCTGGAATGTATTATTTATTTATTTGTTAAGCTATGTGGAGATAGGGCTGAGAAGATATAGGTGGCCCTAAATATCTCAGTCAGCTTCAATGCTCAATGATAGCCTTGAATTTAAGTCTCTTTAAGTCTTGTCCAATCCTTAATATTAACCATGCTGTTAATATGTTAAAAAATGTAATACCAAAATTAGAGCTATTCAACTGTCCAAGAGTAAAACTTGCAAATTGATTACTGTATAACATATTTCCAAATCCTGATAATTGCTTAATAAATCCTAAATCTTAGTTGCCAAATACCGTCAAATACTGACTCTAGAATGCCATGCATTAACAGCCAGAAAAGCCTTTAAAGGCCTGCTTTGCATTTATTGATTGATTGATTGATTTGATTTATCAATCACTTACAAGGTAATGAATATGAGAACAAACATAACATACAAATAAATGTAACGTAAGTAAGAATACAAGAAAAAGGTACAAATAAATCAGGACAATAGGACAGGGACGGTAGGCACCATTGTATGCTTATGCATGCAACAAAACTTTGAATGAGTCTTGAGGGTGCTTTGGGAAGAAACAATGGGGAACCTCCTTACTTTGTGAGATTTTCTCTGGAGGTCTATCCTCCCAGTCTTTTTTCCATAGAGTGCATGCTATAAGAGCAGCTTAAGAAGGTCTCGTAGGATCTTCCATAATGGGCTGTGAGAATAATCTTGAAAGACAGAAAGAAGAGCCACAGCCCAGACAATTGTCAGAGAAGAGATATCTCAGGCTACAAAAGGAATGGAGGTGTTGAAAACATTACATTCTTTAGAGAATAAAGGTAGGAGAGGGGAGAATGCTTTCAGATTTGCAAGATTCTATTACTGTAATCTTATAAAAATGGCAATGTTAGCATGATTTTGTTGTCTTGTCTTGACTACATCTAAGGGCTGGCATGTGCAAGACTGGGCATCCCCAAGACCCTTGGCACTTCTAGAGTTTTGACCAAAAAAAGGTGGGCTAAGTTGCTGCCTCATTAAGCACTATCTCTTCTAGCACCAACTGATGAACACTTTTTGTCAGTGTGTCATGGAAGGTACCATGGCAATAGTGCTTGCTTGTCTTCCTCTAACACCAAATGGAGTATAATCCACTTCTCTCCTTCCAGCAGTGGTTGATCAAAGCTTCCTGAAAGAGATGAACTGGCAGCCCTAGTGCATCCTGGCAAAGCTAAGCTATTGCCAGCAGCTATCAGTCCACCCTAGAGAAGGCAAAAAAAAATAATAATCATTCATCAGAATCCACTTAGTGGTTTGCAAAAATGTGACCCTGAATAGATGAGCTGGTAGTGCTACTTCTTCTGGCTCCAGACCACTGAAGCTCCTGCACAACTTTTCCCAGAAAGGAAAATCAGGATCACTGGCTGTTTCCCCTTTCTTAAAACTGGCTTGTAAAAATTCCTGGCCAGCATAGGATAAAGATAATAGCCATCACTACCTTTCTGCTCAGCTGCAAAAACTCCAATACATCCTGAAGAGAATCCAGGGAAGAGAAGCCAGTGGCACTATCAACTTAACTCCTAGCATGACTGACTACCCACATACTGTATCTTGGCCAGCACATTCCGGAAGAAGTAAATTATTTGCCCTGTCCAGCCAGTGATTGTGATTGTGATTGTGTAACCAATTAGCAATAGAGGAGTTGCAGTCTACTAGTGAGAGCTGTAGACATAGATGGCCTCGCAATCTGCATGGTATTGCTAACATGCTGCTGGTGTTCCCACAGTCCCCACTTTGAATTTAACCAGTTCTGTATGTGGAAAAAGATTTCATGGTTTGAGGCTCCCTGAATTGCTTCATTGAAAACAAACTGTGATTATTTTTTTTCGGCTTCAGGAAAAGATGTCGGGTCTCTTCCCTGGCTTGAAAGGTTTCATCAAAGGGAATCTTGATCACTTCAGAGTAAAGGACTGAATGTTTATGCCACATGTGATGAAAGGCATATAAATTCCTTTGCTGCTCACAAAATATTATGTTCCAAGGTGGATATGCAAATGGTTATATTGGGATTTAGGCCACATCATAAATTCTATGATCAAACATTCCAACTTCTTTTCTGGTATGTGTCTCATTTCTACTCCTTCCAAAGATCCTTTGGAACAAATGATTGATTTCTCTTGTGATTCTTTCAGCATCCTTTTAAGACACCTTTATGTCCCCACACTATTGATGTACGTTGTCCTATTTCTAAATGAAATGATTAATGCTCTTTGGTCCTGATTCTTGTCATTCCCTCAGCAATCCAGACATCGATATTTCTTGAGACCATCTTCACTGTGTAACTGTCTGATGAGCTGAATATTTTTCTTGTAAGTGACTTCTGTCTTTAAATTAGAGGCTATCCAGTTGAATGCTGTCACACTTTCTAAACCACTTGGTAGGAGCATGGAGGGCACTGGAAAGTAAAAGATGAATCCTAATAGCTGAACCTTTTGAGGTGGCATGTGAAATAGTTGTAATGAAACTCCATTCCTTATGAACTCGCTCATTTTCTTTCTCACAATTGAGCCAGGTTCATTGGAGTTCGCCAATCTTTCAGGAAATGTGACTGCGTTACCTGTCACTTGGTCCAATTTATGGCTGTTTTCTGAGTTTGTGCTCTCTGACAAAAATGCAAGCATAGTCATCTTCTAGAAAGGATGAGATCTCATATCAAGAGGTACAGAACAATGTTTTAAAAGTGTTCCTAATAAATGATTTTTTTTGTTCTCCAGCAAAGAAAATGGATCAATATATTCCTTTGAATTTTCTTTCTAAAGAGCACCTTAATATAACAAAACAACAATCGCTGATTTCAAATATACAGTATATGTTCTGTAGAAAGAAGGCATATTATTGTAAGTTAGTTCTCACAGCTTCCAATTGCAGTTCTTCAAGTAGAGGCCAAGAGCCATTTCAGAATTGAAATGATTAAACAGGGAAGTTTACAGGATTAATTAGTTGATCCGTACCAGTGCATTCTGTTCGATTCATATTTATTTATTTATTTATTTATTTATTTATTTATTTATTTATTTATTTATTTATTTATTTATTTATTAGACTTCTATAC
>JAOYMU010100510.1:0-12538 GCA_025802295.1 Psammodynastes pulverulentus | reverse complement strand
AGTCTCCTCCTAGTGCGGCATCCTTTTTCCTCTGCTGACCAGAAGTCCGGTTCCCCCACCATAGAGTCTCCTCCTAGCGTGGCATCCTTTTTCCTCTACCTGTCCTAACCGAAAGCCCTATCCATTGTGGAGCCAACCAGCGACAAGGAGCTGCAGCAGAGGGATGAAAGAGCCACATGCAGCTCTAGAGCCACAGGTTGCTGATCCCTGATCTAGGGTCTCCTATTTGAACAGGGAGTTGGACACTGAATACCACCTCTGGGTTTTTCACAGAATGGCAAGAGAACGAGTTTGTTTCGAAGGAGCCCAAACTTCAAGCCAACCGATGAGTCAAAAGCACGCTTAGCCACCTTAGAAGGATTTGGGCTGCACCGTTGGAGTTCTGCTCTACTCTTTCAAGATCCAAAGTCATCTTTGCAGTGTAGGTGCACCCCGTAGACTTGAGGGATAATTGCCTTTTCCCCCCCTTTCTTTTCAGTTCCAACAGGATCCTCATTAGCTGTCCCCTCGCCTCACCTCTCCGCGACCCCTCCACAAGGCGCCTGGAGGAGAAGCTGCCAGAAATGTGTCAGTCTAAAATTGGCTGTAAGGAAGCGGCGTTTCCTCTTGGTCGGTGTCAAAAGTGAAGTCCAATTAGAACATTAGATATCCACTTGCAGATGGAGGAAGCAGCAGATGGCTATCGGGGGGCTCCTAAGAGGAGGGAGGGAGGAAGGGGAGGGGGAAATCGCATTGGCTTTCCCTCCGTGGCGATTAAATATTTTCCAGTTGGATCAGACATTCGAAGAAAGATGGAGCGATGGAGCTGGCCAAGGAGAGAGAAACAGTCTGCAGACTTCTGGCACCATTTCCACGGGTAGGGAACTGCGGGCGGATGGCAGAGCAACGGCGTTCTGTGCCCAGTTGCTGGGTGGGCGTGGCCATGGTGGGTGTGGCCTAGTCAGCCTCCTGCACCACAGTAGGGGGGGGGATTTTTGCAGTATCACCTCTGACTGGCCCCGCCCCCATCTCTTCTCTGCCTCCCAAGTCCCAGCTGATCAGCTGGGTCTTCTTTTGTTGCCCTGCGCAGGAGAACAGAACTGGAAAGCAAGTCAGGGGAGGGAATGAGGATTTTGCAGTAGCCTTCCCCCAGGCATGGGGAAGGAATGGAGATTTTACAGTATCCTTCCACTGCCACGCTCACCAAGCCACGGCCACAAAACCAATAGTAAAAAAAAATTTGAATCCCACTGCGCGGACTACTAATATGAATTTTTTTAAAAAAGATAAATAGTATTGAAGGCAATATAAAAAAAAATGCAGATCATTTTTCTGTGGACCACCAAAATTTTCTCATGGTCCACAGACCCCTAATTGGTGACCGCTGCTCTAGAACATGAGTTCTAGATCTCCCGGTTTCCAGGCCAGCACCTTCACCCTAGATTAAACCGGCTCTCTGTTGCTTCTTCCAGTTCTTTTCCCAAAGCTTTGGAATTATTGATGGCTAGGAGACTATTCACGGTTAATGAAAAGTTAGATCCTAGTTTGGGTTTTATCCATTTCTAACAACCGGGGCCAGTTGTACTACATGGGGAAAAAATTCCTTTTTAAAAAAAAAATTCCATTTAAAGTTGGGTTGAAGAGCATTTAGCGGCAGAATGTACTAACATGCCAAGAAATGTAATTTAACAGATAGATATATTCAAAACGTTGTAGCAGCTCTTTGTTCCACGAGAACCTAATCAGGTTTACCCTTCCTACATCTGTAAAATTGGCACACTCAACCAAGCAGGAGCCCTCTTGCTCAACTGTAGAATTATCTAGGTTTTTAATGAGTCTCCGGAGAGTTTCAACAATGTCTTTGCCTGCCAAGTGATGTGCAGCCGAACACTGCAAAGGAAAACACAAAGGAAAGGAGAAAGGTTTGAAATCTTTCCAGAATGTTCCTTCCTTAAAATCTATGTCCTTTCCTCCAGCCTGGTCCTACTGGGAGAAGAGCCGTGGCCTTCTAAGAGGGTGCCAAAAACATAGAACATAGAACAACAGAGTTGGAACGGACCTTGGAGGTCATCAAGTCCAACCTCCTGCTGGAGCAGGGGAGTCTGTTCCAAATATTAGCCTCTACCTAGGAGCGAACTCACAGCCTCCTGATTGTGAAGCAAGAGCTCCACCTCTAACGGTTGGTTTAACAGACACCATTTTCTCCAAAGAATGAGATGTTAGTTGTATGTATGGTAATTAACATCTTAACTTACTGTGTTTCTATGCCGTGTTTAAACTTGCGTTAGATCAGCTTATTTCTTATATACTCCGATTGACCTCCAATGACATATTTATTAAACAGGAGAGAGACAGAGACAGAGAAGATACAGAGAGAGACAGAGACAGAGAAGATACAGAGAGAGACAGAGACAGAGAGACAGAGAGCGAGAGAGAAAAGAGAGAGAAAGAAAGAATGAAAAGAGACAGAGACAGAGAGGGAGAGAGAAAAGAGACAGACAGAGAGAAAAGAAAGAAAGAGAAAGAGAAAGAGAAAGAAAGAGAAAGAGAGACAGATAGAGACAGAGAGACAGAGAAAAGAGAGAGACAGAGACAGAGAGAAAGAGAGAGAAAAGAGAGAGAGAAAGACAGGAGACAAGAGACCAAGAGACCAAGAGACCGAGAGGAGAGAGACAGAGAAACAGAGAAACAGAGAGAGAGAGAGAGAGAGAGAGAGAGAGAGAGAGAGAGAGAGATATTTGATGACACATAATCAGTCCATCCATCCATCCACCAACCCACCCACCCACCCCTCCATGTATTGTAACAGCCTCTAACATGAGATCAACCAATAACCAGGGGTGGAATGTCAGATGTTCTGGAGGAATGAAGATGTTGTCCCCAGCCCTAACAGGAGTTGATTGAACATTGTCGTTGCAATGCGTGTCTTCACGTGTGTGTATTTATTTCACTCTCCTTCATTCAGATTACATTCCATCTTTGACATTTACAATGTATTGACATTCTTCCAACTCAATCTGAGAACACAATGTGAGGAGACACTTAATGGGTACATCATGACATTGCGAATTTTTTAAAAGATCAAATGTCTGTCTTTCTCGTCTCTTCTCCCCTCCCGTCATTCCTCTCATTCATTTTCATTTTATTTACTTGATGATCCCGTTTCTGGGGCTCAAAACAGAGCTGTAAAAACAACAAATCTTCAGATCAAATGCCTCTTTTAAAAATCAGGGGAGGAAACACACAACCTCCACCTTATGGAATAGCAGTTAAATAGAAGCGCCTTCACAATTGGGCGTGCAACAATCAGCTAAAGAGGGTTGGTACTGAGGGCCTGGACCAGAAGAAGGAGAACCAAGGTCACGTTCCACTTAGCCGTAGAAATCCGTTCAGTGACCGGATCTCTCAAATCAGGTAACTCATAATCTGGTTGTTGTGAGAAGAAAAATTGGAGTGTGAGGTAGGACTGTTGAGCAGGAGATAACTCTAACACAGGGGTTGAGAACCTTAACACTCAAAGAGTTATTTGGACCTGTTTCCCACAGAAAAGAAAACAGCAGGAGCCACAAAACCCTTCCCAGCAGAGGGATAAAAGAGCCACATGTGGCTCCAGAGCCACAGGTTGCTGACTTTTGCTCTAACAAATAAACACCAACAACTTTTTTTAGATAAAGAGAATGTCTTCCATCTTCCCAAGGCTATTGACTTTGGCCAACTCAAGAAAAGTATGGAAGTGGGAGGACAGGATAGAGAAGGTGACTCCAAGAAAGTCCTGATTTGGTTGGATCTTCTACCCATCCCAGAAAATTTCAGAAGTAGGACAATAAAATTGTGGGCCCCCCAGCCCCAATTTTTACAACTCTGAGAAGATCTCCCCAGATTGCATCATCAATATTCAGCACCACGTTATCCATCTTGGGCCGCAGGACTTATGAATTTAGAAATATCATCAAATCCTTAAGTCACAAGTTCGGTTTTGGCCATAAATCACTTTTTAATCTATTTTTAATGGACAAAAAGCCCATTAATGGGTTTCTGGTCATTAATAAATGTAGTTATTGTCTTCTCCATAAGCGAACTAAGTCCATTTTGCCACTTCTGCCAACTCTGTCCTCTTCACCCAGCTTTCCTTCCATTTTGAGTGTTTCACAGTCTGTCCATCTTTGGAGCACGTCATTCTGCAATCCCCACGTACGAAAACAGTCTCCCGTAAGCCTTTTCAAGTTCTGCATGAGTCCATCAAGAAAAGTTCTAGCTTCTATCGGGGTTGGATTTTCGGATTGTCAGAACAAATGGACAAAATCCGTCTCTGGAAAGACCGGCTCACGTAGCCGTGTCTATCTAAGGACAGAGAAAGATGTAGATAGCAACAGTTTTCCTTATCTGGAAGGGACAGATGAGAGGAAAGAAGAAGAAGCATCTAACTGAAGTCTCAAGTTTGCCAGGGGCTGCTTCAAGAGGTTATCGGAAAGGCGAGGAATCCAATTTTGGGGGCCTGTTACTATTTATGTGCTCCACACTATCAGAAAATAAGTTAACCTCTGAAAAATTCAAACCATCTTTTATTCACTGTCGGTCCGTTCGTAGTGGGAATGACAGGGGCATATTTAGCCTTTTTGGAAGTGTGAGGGAGGAAAATATAACTTTTATTTAAAAGAAAAATGGTCGGTTGGTTTGATTCTGAGTTGATTTTGAATTTAAATGAGTTTATATGGAAGAATTCAGGCCATAAAACAAACCTTAAATCTCTCTCTACCAAGTCGAATAATATAGGAAGGTTTGACTTTTTTTTTTAAGCTCAGTTTTCTTTTCTCCCAGCTCAAAATGGCTCTGTAATTACAGTATTGTGTGGTTCTATCTGACACATATTCTCTGTAAGGCCCCAAATGGAAGCATGGCTGCATTTCCCATTGATCCAAAAAGCAGATAAATGGAAGCTAGAGAGGGAGAAAAGGGGGGGGAGTAAAGAATGGAAAAAGAAATAGAAGGGAAAACTTTCAGAAAAGATTCTCAAAGAGCCAAAAGCAAAGGAAATATAGAAGGGTAAAAGTTGGGTCATGTCATTGGCACGCCATGGATACAAGTCTTCGGTTGACTTCCTTTGTCATTTTGTTCATTCATTATCATCATTAACTGTCCTAATTAGGTCTATCAAAAGACAGGTGGCTCAGCCATTTGAAGAGACATTATCTGTCTTTCTTGGCAATAAAGTATTGCCAAGAAATATTGATTTCTTTTTTCTGAACACAGTTCCATGTAAGGATGGAAGCCAGCCACGAAGGCAGATAAATCCAACTGGATTGTAAAAGTTGTAGACTGTTTGTAGGAGGTAGGAAAGGGTGCAAACCCAGCTGTTGTGGAGGTATGTGTACTCAAGGCTTATCCCATGCCCTTAGAGTTTCCCAGTGAGTCAGGGTTGGTGGTGGAGGAGGAGGTCACTTAAAACTCATCCCGATGTTGTATTAGACACCACCTCAGTTCATTCAGAGGAGTGTTGTAGGTGTAGCTACAGAAGATAGAAGACTGAAATGACAGAAGGTGTGTGGCTCTGTAACTAAGACAAATAGGATCCATTTTCATTGGGCACAGGCAACAGCCCATCCAGGGGTAGGATGGCATTGGTCTTCTAGTTGGCATTCCATTCAGATGGCACTGGTCTCCTAGAAGCCATCGCTTCTGTTTTGCAGGGCTGGGAAGATCTGGGATTCAAATCCATGGAATTCATTGAATTCCTAGTCTTTCTACTCAACACAACTTAATCCACAGGGACAGACAGACAGACAGACAGACAGACAGACAGACAGACAGACAGACAGACAGACAGACAAACAAACAGAAGACAGAGATAGATAGATGATAGATAGATAGATAGATAGATAGATAGATAGATAGATAGATAGATAGATAGATAGATAGATAGATAGATAGATAGATGTAAAGAAGTAAATGAGAGAGAGAGACAGAGAGAGAAGATCAAGTAAAGTTTGGGGTTATCCTGAATTATGTATCCGATAGAATTGAAACATGGTAACTTGTCCCCTTTTTAATATTGCTGAACGATGCTTCATCTAAAAGGACACTGGCCATGCCTATTGTTATTAAGTGTGATGTTTTTCATCTAATGCTCATTAGCTCAGAGAGAAAAAGACAATATCCAAACGGAAAGTTATCAAAAAAAGGAAAAAAAAGAGGCCATTTTAATGAAGGAAGAAGGAGGAGGACGGAGAAACAGTTTAGGCACCTCCATCTCTTTATCTCAAGACAAGCCTACTGTAGCTTTGTATTAGACTTAATTGAGTTTTAAATGAGATTCCGGACCCTTTAATAGGATATTCTAAATGTTCTTTTTATATTACAGGAGTTTGGAAGGTTTGCATTATTAAGCACCAGTCTGCCACGTGTTAAAATTCAAAGAAGCAGTTCAACCAGCTCTTTGCAAAATCCACCACTTTTCTTTAATATTCCGTGTGGGACAGTCGGTCCCCTGGCTCAGATGTGCTAATCTAAAACAATAAAATATAAGGTAACAAATAAATAGAGTTTTGCCCACAATAGAATCATAGGTTGTTGTTTTTTCTCTTGACTTTCAAGTCAGTGAAGAAATGGCAGCTGGAAGGTAGGGGGGGGAAAACCCTTTGGGGATTTTTATTCGCCTGCATATAATGAAATGTTCTATATAATCTGAAGAAGAACATTGCTAAATTAGATGAAGCATCCATGGAGACCAACCAAAGAACTCCCCCCCTAAAAGCCACAAAAACAAATTCTAAAAGTTGGAAGTAGCAGTTCTCTTCCTTGGAAGGTGTATGAATTCAAAACCTGTATCTTCTTCCTGATTTGCCACTTAGAATTTAGACCCAAGGAGAGGCCATGTTTGAAAGGCCACCACCCTACTTCCAAAAGTAATGGCTTCACCAAATGGCTAAGGGAAATTGGGAGCATGTTTTTCCCTGATGTGGGAATAGTTAATGATAGCTCTGGGAATGGAAAAATTGGGTTTTTTATGGAAAGCGACTGCCTTCAACCTTTAGTTCCAAAACAAAGGGACTTTGCCATCAAAGTTGGGAAGGATCTTGTGAAGACTAGGGCAAAGAGAATTTAAAGATGGAAAATGGAAAGAAGATGCCTTCCAGAAATGCGTTATTGCTTACCCTGCCCTTAATTTAGGAGAAAATGCTGCTTGGAGCATGTGATGAGATTTGGGGATCTTGAGGAGACCTGGAGTCAGCAGGTCGTAGAGTGGCTCGTTTGTAATCTAGACCAGAGATGTCCAACTTTGACAACTCAAAGACCTATGGATCTCAACTCCCAGAATTCCATAGCCAACATGGCTCGCTGGGGAATTCTGGAAGTTGAAGTCCACAGGTCTTAAAGCTGTGAAAGTTGGACATCCCTGGTCTACACCAATATTCTGCTTCCTTTACTGATCAACTCAACACTTCTTCGAAGCCCACAAGCGAGTACTGATGGCTAACCTTTCTCAGCTAACCCTGTCAAACTGATGTTCCGTCAAGTAGAGGCTGGTTCAGAAGTCACCTATTCAGAAGAAGAGTTACTGAGGTCCTGGAATGCTCGGTGGACCAAAAATCAGAATTCTCGCTCTAGTAGCAAATGTTCAAGAGATCGCACATCGTTCTAGGACTAGTTCCACCTGAGGGCTTTACAACATGAAGAGATGAGGTGTATCCTGACTGAGCACCCTTCTGATCCTGATTATTTTAATTGTAAATAGGATTATAAAAGGTGTCTTATAGCTGCCAGCCCAAATCTTCTTCCTATCTAGGAGCTTAACTTGCATGGAAGCCTCCTGAGATAATTCAGAAGTCTTACTAATGCTTAGTGAAACTTTAACCCCAATGCAAATCTTTCTTTTATGCAATTCTTGGGCAAAAGTTAGTTCTGCTCATAGAAAACTCAGGCTTCAGTTACGTCTTGGAACTACAGGATCTTGTCTGAACAGAAAGAAGGCAGCAACTGCCATTTGGAGTAGAAGAGCAACAAAGATGATTACAAGATTGAAGGCTAAAATCAGTGGTAGGATTCAGCAGCTCAGCAACTCTCCAGACCAGGGGTCAGCAACCTGCGGCTCTGGAGCTGCATGTGGCTCTTTCATCCCTCTGCTGCGGCTCCCTGTCGCCGGTCAGGTCCACAATTGATAGGGTCTTTGGTTAGGACAGGAAGAGGAAGAAGGACGCCGCGCTAGGAGGAGACTCTATAGTGAAGGAACTGGATTTCCAGTTGGCTCCAGAATTGAATGGAGGGCTTCCAGTTAGGACTTTTGTGGCTCTTTGAGTGCTTAAGGTTGCTGACCCCTGCACCAGACCCTTGTGGCAACCAACTCCAGAACCTTGTCCAAAGGCACTTTCATCTACTACACGCAAATGTCACGTAGAGCATGAAGATTATGGGCCTCCACGTAGACAAATAACAAGTAAGACAGAATCAGAACGTTGTTATGCCTGTGGCCACCCAACTTTCATTGAGATACAAATGTTATCTCCATGGTAATTATATCTCGGCTGCCCCCACAAATTCCATCTCTATCTTGCAATGGGTTTGCCCACACATTTCGCTCAAAATAGATTTCCTGCTCATCAGTCGGGAATCGGTGCTAATTTCATGTTATTAGCACTCAGCTTCCTGTGGATTGCCTTAGGATCTGCCCGTGGTTTCAGAAGCATACCAAGGCATGTATCAGACAGGAACTAAATACCATCACCATTAAAAAAACAAACTATCCTTCCCAGTGAATTATATCCCAGTGATGTCTTTCCCAGAAGCACTGCTCCAAATTCTCATTCCACAACTTGGTGCCCTCCTAAAGAACCTCAATCAGTTGATTCAGTGTCCCTCAACCTTAGCAATTTTAAGTTAGCTGGACTTCCATTCGGAGAGTTGAAGTCCACCCAGTGGTGGGATTCAACCGGTTCGCACCTATTCGTGAGAACCGGTTGTTAACTTTCGAAGCAGTTTGGAGAACCGGTTGTTGGAAGAAATCTCCTTTTATTTTTTCCCCACTTGACAGGGCTAATCCTGTAAGGAAGGCAGGAAGGAAACCTTCTGGGGTTGTTTCTAGCCTAATCTTTATTACCTGCTTACAGAAACTGCCTCTCGGTTAACCCCTAGAACAGCTCAAGGTTCTTGGCAGGACGTCCAGACTTACTGTCACCTGAGCTCCACCCAGTCACATGACCACCCAGCCATGCCTACCCAGCCGGTCATTAGGGCAGAGAACTGCTTCTTCAATTATCTGAATCCCACCACTGGCTGTCTTCCAATATTTGAGGGGCAGCCACGGAGAAGAGGGGGGTCAACCTATTTTCTAAAGCACCTGAAGGCAGGACAAGAAGTAACGGATAGAAACTCGTCCAAGAGAAATCCAACCTAGAAATAAGGAGAAATTTCCCAACAATGAGGACAATTAACCAATGGAATGGTTTGTCTCCAGAAGTTATGGGTACTCCATCACTGAAGGTTTTCACGAAAACACTGGACAGCCCTATCTAGTCTAGTGAAAAGGACTAGGGAAGACATGTTAGCAGTGTTCCAGTGTTTGAGGGGCCCACAAAGAAGAGGGGGCCAATCTATTTTCCAAAGCATCAAAAGGCAAGACAAGATAGAAACTAATCAAGGAGAGAAGCAACCTAGATCTGAGGAGAAATTTCCTGACAGTGAGAACAATTAATGAGTGGAATGACTTGCCTCCAGAAGTTGTGGGTCTTTCAACACTGGAGATTTTTAAGAAGAGATTGGACAACCATTTGTCTGAAGCAGTATATGGTTTTCTGCCCAAGAAGGGGTTGGACTAGAAGACCTCCAAGGTCCCTCCCAATTCGGTTACTCTGTTAAAATGCACAATTTCAATCTTCTTGGGGAACTTTCTCCAGCCATGGTTAGAGAAATTGGAACTCTAATGAGAGCTGGCACTTTGCTGAGTGTTGCACACTTTGGAGCCAGACAGGGTAATTTATCTCTGTCCGAAGTTGCTGGCCGGGTTTACCGAAACACAAGGAGATAATTAAATAAATGTTCCTTTCTCGACAAACAACCAGCAGACTCTTCAAGGAAGAGAAGTTGCATAAGTGGTAGAAGTGGGAGGGTGTCCCTTTTAAATGGAGGGGGAGAAGGAAGGTTTTACGAGGTGTTAACAAGCACAGATAGTCCTCGACAGTTCATTCAGCGACTGTTCGAAATTACAGCAGCGCTGAAAAAAGTGACTTAGGACCGTTTTTCACACTTACAACCGTTGCGGCATCCCCATGGTCACATGATCAAAATTCAGACATTTGGCAATTGATTCATTACGGTTGTGGTGTCCCAGTGTCATATGATCAACCCTCTGACAAGCAAAGTCTAGGGCCGTGATGGCAAATCTATGGCACGCGAGCCCTCTCTGTGGGCACATGCACCGTTGCCAGCTGCTCTTCTGGTTTCTGGGGCATATTTGCACCGGCTAGCTGGCCTCTGTGGGCACCGGAGCACCAGAAAGCAGCCTGAAAGATGCCCCCAAAATAGCCCATTTTTCAGGCCATTTCTTAGACCATTTTCAGGGCATTTTACAGGGCATTTTTCAGGCCTTTTTCAGGCCATTTCTTAGACCATTTTCAGGGCATTTTTCAGGCTTTTTTCAGGCCGTTTTGGGGGCATTTTCAGGCTGTTTTCCAGGCTGAAAACAGCCTGAAAACAGCCCCAAAACCAGCCTGAAAATGGCCTGAAAAACAGCTTGAAAATGACCCAAAAACAGCCTGAAAAAGGCCCCCAAAACAGCCTGAAAAGGGCCCCCAAAACAGCCAAAAAACAGGCATGCGCGCACTGGCCAGCCGGTCTTCGGATTTTCGGTGTTCCGGTTTGGGCCCTCAGTGCCGAAAAGGTTCACCATCACTGGTCTAGGGGGAAGTCAGCTTCTCCATTGAGAACGGGGTTACTAACTGAATAACTGCAATGATTCGCTTAACAACAGCAGCAAGAAAGGTCATAAAATGGGGCGACAAAATTCTCACTTAGCAAATGGGGCTGTAAGTTGAGGACTTGTGGCCGTAAGTCGAGGACTATCTGTAAAACAAGAGTACAATCCTTCCAAGATGGCAGTACAATAGCCATCATTACCGCTCCCATCAGCCATCTCTGCTCTCCATCAACATCAGGCCCTGGAGTGGAAAGGCCCAGATTGTTTTTTCCTGAACCGCAGAAAACGGCCATTTTTCAGTCCAATCTACCTCAGAAGATTGTGGTGAGGGAGACTAACGGGAAGAGAGGAAGTTGTATAAGCCGCCTTGCCATACCTGAAGGTCAGGCATTCATCTCGCAAGTAAATAAATATGATGTAAAGGAAAGGAAAACCCCACATAATTTTTCACATGCCACATTAAAAATCCTAGTTTGAGTAACAGGATAACAGAGCTGGAAGAGGTCTTCTGATCCAACTCCTTGCTCAGGGAGGAAAACATATACCATTTTGGACATAAATCCCAATTGGCTGGGTTCAGGAAACACACTTGGCACACTACTGATGTCAAAATGTCAGCCGTGGCTTGCTAAACACCCGACTGGTGTGTAAACCATCCATTGTGGCTTGTTGGACACTTGATTGGTGTGGGTCAGGGGTCAGCAACCTGCGGCTCTGGAGCAGTGGTTGCCACTGGTTCTCTGATTGTGCACATTGCGCACAAGCACACGCGCACACATTTCCCCTCCACACGCGCGTGCTCCCCCACCCTTCTTCGCATGAGTTAAAAAGTGCCGGTTCGACCGAACTGGTAGCTAAAAAACATGTGCAGATGATCGGAGAGGGTGAGGGTTAGGGTTTTAATTTTAATCCCACGATCATTGGGATGCTGCAACGGTCGTAAGTGTGAAAAGTGGTCATCAGTCACATTTATCAGTGCCGTTATAACTTTGAATGGATACTAAACGAATTGTTGTAAGTCAAGGATTATCTATACAGGTAGTCCTCGACTTACAGCTGCAATTGAGCCCCAACATTTATGTTGGGAAGTGAAAAATGTGTAAAGTGAGTTTTGCCCCATTTTACGACTGTTTTTACCACATTTGTTAAGCGAATCACCGAAGCTGTTAAATTAATAACACGGTTGTGAAGTGAATCTGGCTTCCCCTTTGACTTTGCTTGTCAGAAGGTCGTAAAAGGGGATCACGTGACTCCGGGATAAGGCGACCGTCATAAATATGAGCCAGTTGCCAAGCGTCTGCATTTTGATCACATGACCATGGGGATTCTGCAATGGTCACAAGTGTGGAGAAATGGTCACAAGTCATTTTTTTTTCAGTGCCATTGTAACTTTGAACGGCCGCTAAGCGAACTGCAGTAAGTCAAGGATTATCTGTATTTCTCTTCTTAGAAAATGTACTCCAAAGCCAGAAAAACCTTGAACCTCTGTGGAAGGTGAACCCCAAAACTGGTCTCAGTTTTGAACTTAACCTCTGAGGCAGGTTCTGTAGGGCAGCCATCTTGAACAAGAAATTGTGGAAGAATTTTTGATTTTTTTTTCTTTCTTTCTTTCTTTCTTTCCTTCCTTCCTTCCTTCCTTCCTTCCTTCCTTCC
>JAOYMU010100502.1:0-12540 GCA_025802295.1 Psammodynastes pulverulentus | reverse complement strand
AGCTGCTTGTGCTAAATCAGGCTGTGCTGAAGCTGACCAGGCTGTTTGCTGTTTGCTACAAGGAGGCAAATTGCTGGGAGGCAAAGTCAGAGGCAGATTTTTTTTCTTGTTTTCCTCCCCAAAAGCTAGGTGCGTCTTATACTTTGGAGTGTCTTATAGTCCAAAAAATACAGCAAGTACTTTTGTTTCCACTTGCAGACCACTTCTGAACTTTGTACTTGACATGGAAAAGAATGAAAAATTGATTTTAGGTTTTACCAAGCAGGTTGATTGATCTTTACAGAAATGGCTTGTTCATATTATTATGAAAAAGCAAAAAGTTGTGATTTGATGTTAATGTCTTATTTTACTGCAACAGAGAATGCTTCTAGTCAATGCTTCTTTTTCTTTTCTTTTTTTTTCTTATCCTTCCTCACCTTTTCCCCCCCTTTTCCTCCCCACTGCTTTTCTATTTACTTTTGTATTTTACAATATTTATAACCCAATAAAATGTTAAACTGTGAATTGAGGTATATACTATTTGAGTTGAATTATTAACAGGATAGAAGTTTCCTTGTATATACAATGTGGTACACCATGTAACAGCAAACTTAAAAAGATTTCAAAGAGATCTTTGCTGGAGGTATAAAGTTATTGCTTTCTGCTTTTATGGCTTGCAAATCTGATAATCTCAGGCTTTTGTGCTCATTATAAGTGAATTTATTTGGTTACTCTAAAAGATATATAATTTGAAATGAGTAATAAATGTTTAGAGTCCTTCACTTGTTCAATAGGTTTATCAGTAATTTTCCAAATATAGGAAATGTTAAAAATTTCCAGTGAACACTACTTTCTTTGTTTTAGTACAATTAATTTCCAGATTTGTTACCTAGAACAAAAGGGTGTTATTGCTCCTAGGCGTTGTTTTAAATCTGATTTTCTGCTTCATAAAAGTGTTTTTAAACAGCAGCATTATCTTCCTGAGAAGAAGATGATAAAAGGAAGAGGCAGGTAACTTCATCTACAGTTTGTCCTGAAGAATTAAATTCAAAGCTGCCACAAAATGGTATAGAGTTTGAATACTTCTTGCCCAGATGGTATAAGATTGTATACTGATCAATTGTCAAGTAACCTGGTCTGAATCTGCTTGTTCTGCAGCCATCTGTTTTCCTGTTTCATCCAGTCAGCAAGTTTATAACATTTTTTTTCTGTATGTTTTGAGCCCACTAATTATATATAAACCTATGGGGGGGGGATATCCTTGTTATTAAAGATTGAAGTCCTTTCTTAAAGATTGAAAGTATAATGGAATAATTCTGCTCTTTAGGTAGTAGTAAGGAGTTCTTAATAGTTTTAATCCTATCAGTTAGGATTTATTCAAGAATTCTAGACGAACTAAGTTTCCGTCTACCATTTCTCATTGTTCAATAGAAGATAAATTTAAGGATTTCTGAATATGAAACAGGAAAGCATATGAAATTCAGAATGCTAGATTTTCTTTGCTGACTGATGTAAAATAATAGGTGGCCCAAGTCTCAAACAGGATAGAATTATTAGAACTGGAACTAGGTATAGAAGTACATGGGATATAAGATGTCAAAATATAAATTTTGTCAAGAACTGGTTGTTGGATATTTTGCCAGTTTGCTTACATGTAACTCTGCTTTTTCACAACTATACTGGACCTAATTCTTACAAATAGAGAGGATTGAAGTTGCAGGAAATTTGGGAGACAATGATCATGTAATGCTGGAATTCAATGTAAGGCAGTTGCAGACAATAGAGCATAATCAAACCAGTCAATCTTAGCCTTTAAAACAGCTAATTTTAACAAACTTAGAGAGAACTTGGGAAAGATTCCATATAATAAAATCTTAAAGGGGAAAACAACTCAAGAAGTCTGGGAAACTGAAAAATGTGATTATAAAACCCAGTCCAACTCAATATCACTGAAAAAGAAAAACAAGAAATCTAAGAAGAAACCAGCATGATTGCACAAAGAACTCTCGGATAAACTGAAAGACAAAAAGAATAACTACAAACAATGGAAAGAGGTGCACATAACTAAGGCAGAATACCAACAAATAGCCTGAACCTGCAAAAATGAAATCAGAAAAGCAGAGAACAAAGAATGAACAAAGACTTGCAACATTATTTTATTATTGTTAATAAAATATGTTAATTTTGTAATAATAATAAAATTAAAAGATTCTTCCAACATATTAAAAAACAAGAAAAAAGTCAAGGAAATGATCAATCCACTAATGGGAGAAAATGACAAAGAAGTAATGGGCAATAGAGAGAAAGCATAGCTGTTTAGCTCATTCTTTGCATCACTTTTCACACAAAATAAAATACAGCTCAACCTACCAAAAATAGAACTGTAAAAGACAGACTAGGATTACAAATTAAAATAAGCAAGAAAATTGTCTGCTCTAAATGCATTCAAATCACTGGTACCTGATATCCCAAGTTCTAAAAGAGCTGGCAAACATGACCTTGGAACATTGAACCATATATTTCAAAGTTCTTGGAGCACTGGGAAATTATCAGAGGACTAGAAAAGAGCTGATGTGATTCCTATCTTCCAAAAAAAGGGGGGGGAAACAGATTCAGGAAAATACAGACCAATCTGTAGCCAGACATCAATACCTGGGAAGATCATTGAGAAGATAATCAAGCAACAGATCTGCAAACACCTAGAAGCAAGCAAAGTTATAACCAGAACCCAACATGGGTTTGTCAAAAACAGATCATGCCGAGCAAATCTTATTTCATTCTTCAACAAAGTAAATAAATTAATCGACCAGCAAAATGCTGTGTACATAGTATACTTGGATGTCAGTAGGGCATTTGACAAAGTAGACCACAATTTACTTCTTAGTAAACGAGAAAAGTGTAGGATAGACAGCAGGATTACCAGATAAATTTGTAACTGGCGGAGAAACCACAACCAACCTTTAATCCTTAATGGAACTACATCTACATGGAGGAAAGTAAGTAGTGGGATACTCTAAGGATCTGTTTTAGGCCTAGTACATTTCAATAGCTTCATAAATGTGGACTTTGTACAGAGTAGCCTTTGTCTTTTAAATGCAGATGGATGGCTGAATCTAGTCCTGATAGGTTTGTTGTCCTTCATTACCTGTTTATGAAGTGGTTGTTTTGTTTCCCAAACGTATAGATCTGCACATGGCTCACTGCATTATACTGCATGTGCCCATTGGTCAGTTTGTGCCTGGGTGTTCTCCAGTGTGGTGCGATGGGATCCAGGAATCATGGGTCGACTCCTCTATTCCTTGCATTAGACAGAGTGTGAAACTGAGGACACACCCTCCTGTCAATCATCCCCAGTTTCAACTCTGTCTATTGCTAAGAACAGAGGTATTAACCCGTTCCTCCTGGATCGGATTAGTGAGTAAGAGAGAGTAGGAATCTAGATTTAGCTTTATTTCAAACCTTACTGGAGAACAGACAGCGTGAAGGGTCCCTGGCCTGAAACTGCTGTACACCGACGAGAGGAGGTCCGATGACGCCGTGAAAGGTCTCCGACTTGATTCCGGCGTTGTCGACCGCCATTTTAGGCTCCGTTTTGCGCACTCACACCAAGCCGCTAGGGTATTAACGAAGGGTCCAGTGGCACACGCGAGGATAGTCTTGTTTTCGCTGGGAATAGGACAGCACGGACGAGACCACACTAAAAGCAACCAGCTGCCCTGAAGGAGCTCTGACGCTTGGCATTCACAGTGAGTTGTTTGGGCTGACGGAGCGCAGATAAACGGCAGACGCCAATTTGAATGTTGTGGTTAGAATTCAAACGGGTGCCATTTTGGAGAAAGAAGAAGGAGAAATCCGCTCGTGCCCACTATGCTCTCTACACAATTTGACGACAGTTGTTGGACTAGCATTAGGGGGCTTCTTTAACACGTTACCAGCGACTGGCTGCCTGAAGGAGCCTTGGCACTTGGAGCATAACAACTGCATCGTCTGGCCTCATAACAACCGCATCGTCTTGCCTCATCATTATAGTTAAGCCCTTGTCGGGGAGGGAGGAGAGTGCTACGCTAATTCCAACTTCTTAAGAAGCCCCTGATATTGGAGTTCTGTGAGTAGCAGCCCTTATTCAAGGAAACCATAAGAACAGGGGATTGAAGATCGTTATACAGCATGGATCCTGCCCCCTCCTTAAGGGATATCACGACCAAGGCCAAATCTAACAAAGCGGCCAAGGCGAAAGCGGCCAAGATAAAGGCCAAAGCCATGTCCCACTCAAGAACTTCTAAGGCCGAAGACTGCAAAAAGCCCTAGAGAAGCAGGCAGCCAAAGGGGCCAAGGAGGCTGAGAAGGCCAGTCTACTAATGACTGCTGTGCCACAGCCTGGGTCTGCCATGTGGGGGGTGTCTTGGACTTATCCTCCCCTAGTGGTCTCAAGAGGAGATTTGTTCAGGCTGAAAAAGACCCCTTGTACCACAAGCAGCTACTGTTATCAGTGCCATCCGGCCCCGGCCCGTCTTCTAGTACAGCATGGTCTCCAGGGTTGTCACCATCCCCTCAACAGATGGGACCTATGATGAGATCAGGCCCTTTGCCTTCGGCCTCTTTCACCCCTACATCGGCTGGCCTCCGTCAGGCTGAACAGCCGGTGATTGATGTAGAATGGATGCTGTCAGAGGCAATGAGGAGAGGGTATGAGGCAGGACTACTACAAAACAGAACTGCATCTCAACCTGCCTTAGAGGTGGACCCCACCCACCCGCAGGCTCCTCACCTGGGTCAGTGCTCAGCTCCAGTCACGTCAGTTCCAGTCTGCTCCAAGCAGTTGGGAGCTCAGCCTTCGCCTGAAGAAGAAGAGGAAGGAGAAATTGGTCGTGAGTTGTCGGACAAGGAAGGTCTCCAAGCCGACCAACCGGTATTCAAAGGATTATTTCAAACTCATATGTTCAAATCCTTATTAAGCAAGGCCAAGGCGGTCACGGGGCTTGGCCTGGAAGGTACCTTGGACAACCCGGTGACTACAGGCGGCCCCAGGGATGTCCTTTTCTCCGAGACCACCGAGACAGCGGATGTTATTCCAGCACCAAAATTATTTCTCCAATTATTTCTCCATCAGACAGCAGTTGGAGGTGCCGGGATCTTATGCCAGCCCCTCCGCTTTTGATAAAAAATATTTCAATGTTTCATCTGATCTTTCAGAAATGTTGAACACACCGGAGGTGGACGAATCGGTGATGGCCCTGGCCACTCCATCTGCTTTGTTGTCTGACGCAGAGGATGTCCTGAGGCTAGATGACAGACGGGCGGAACTAACTCTCAGAAAGGCTTACCAGGCGGCAGCCTGGGCAGTGAAGACAAGCACAGCTGCCTTCTTCTTCACCAGGGCGGCCCTTCTATGGCTCAGGCAATTACAACAGAAAGTTCCTGCCCAGGACATTCGTACCCACCAGGACTTTAATAAAATTGTGGCGGCTACGGAGTATACTGCAGATGCAACACTACATTCGGTCAAATATGGGGCCAGGGCTATGGCCTCCTCTATTACAGCTCAGAGACTTTTGTGGCTAAGGCAGTGGCAGGCCGATACAAAAAAGAAATGGAAGTTGGCAGTGGCCCCCTGCAAGACTGACAAATTATTCGGTTCAGTGTTGGACCCGGTTTTGGTCAAGTCTAGGGATAAGAAGAAGAGATTACCCAGTCTGTCAAGGAGAGGGGAACGTTTATCACCTCCCTCCTTTCGGGGTCAATCCTTTTGGCCATCTTATTCCGGGCCTACTTATCAGAGACCCTTCAGACCCTTTAGTCCGAGACAGGATTTTCAATCCGGGCAAGGGTTCAAGGAAAGAAACAAGGGCCAGTTCCAGTCTAAATGGTCCTTTCGAGGCGGTGGCAACTGACCCTCCCGCCGATCCGATGACTACAGACCGGACGTCCCAATTGGTGGCAGGTTGGGTCTTTTCTGCGAGCAATGGGACAACACGACAATGGACGGCTGGGTGAGGGACACGATCCGGTCTGGGCTCAGGCTGGAATTTATTGCTCATCCGCCCAGACAATTCCTCAAGTGCCCCATTTCCAGAGAAGTCTCCAAACAGAAACTCATGGAAGAGGCCATCCTCCATCTGGTCTCCATACAGGCCATAGAGATGGTTCCGCGGGAGTCTCGAGGTCAAGGGTTCTATTGGATGCTGTTTATCATACCAAAAGCATCGGGAGGTTGAGGAGTCTGAACAGGTTCATCAGATACCAGAGATTTAAAATGCACTCCTTGAGCTCCATCCTGCTCGGAATCAGGCACAATGACTATATGACCTTTATAGACCTGACCGAGGCTTACCTACATATCCCAATACACCCGGATCATCACAAGTATCTGCGATTCTGCTACGCGGGACAGCATCTACAATATCGAGCACTCCCCTTTGGTCTGGCATCTGCGCCCAGAACCTTCACAAAGGTTTTGGTGTCCTTGACGGCCTTCCTGAGATCGAAGCCAATTAGACTCCAGTGCTATCTGGACGACATTTTTTTTAAAAAAAGTTTATTCAATTTCAAATATTAAAAAAAAAAAAAATCCAGTCGTCGTCCGTCCTTCAAGCACATCCAGACCCTGCAGGAGCACGGCTTTTTGATAAACGTGGGCAAGAGTCACTTTGTTCCCTCCACAAGATTACAGCATTTGGGAGCGGTGATAGACACACTGGAGGGCAAGGTGTTTGTCTCAGGACCGGCTGAGGGACATCAGGGACCTGATATCGCCGGTGAGAGAGTCCAAGAGGGTCAGGTTGGCTTCTCTATTCCAACTTCTTGGAAAACTGATTTCCTGTATTGGAATCATGCCCTGGGCGGGACTGCATGCCAGGGATCTTCAGTGGTTCCTCCTATCTTTTCAAAAATCAGAGCAGGGAAATTCCACGAGGGCGGTCAAGCTTCTTCCGGATGTTCAAGAGTCTCTCCTTTGGTGGTCCTCAGAGGCGGTGGCTTTGGGCAACGTCTTCAGCGAACTGCAATGCCTCACCATTATGACGGATGCCAGTCTGCGGGGTTGGTGAGCCCATTGCCAGTCAAAAGTAGCCCAGGTGGAATGGGTTCCGGAAGACCTGCAAAACAATATCAACTGGTTGGAGCTGTATTTTGAGCAAAAGTTTTAGTTTTAGTTTTAAAAAATTCTAGTTTAGTTTTAGCCTTAAAAATTATTAATGCAAAGGAATGGATATCTTTCACCTTCCCGGTTTAGGGCATGAAACTCCAAGTTATTAAAAGATTAAAGGCCATGGAACTAATTCACAAATTGAACAAGAAAGACAAGAAACACAAATTGTCAGTATATATTTATCAGTAAGTATTCTTGTTGTGGTCCACCGGCAGCCTGTGGAGCTGGCAGCAGAATCTGACAGCGAAGACGTTGGGAAGGCTGAGGAAGGCTCAAGTGAGGGCTCTGAATCTGATGCAGAGATGAAGCCAGGGCTATCTTGGAGTTATGTGCAGACTCCAGAGCCTCCAGACTTGGACATAAGTGAGGCAGAGGAACAGGCTTCCCCTGTTGTAAGTGTGCACATGCACAGAGCTGCCAGAAGGCAAGAACAGTTGGGGTTGAAAGGGTGACTCGGGAGTAAGGCTCAGAGATAATTGGCCCCTCCCATAAACTTAAAAGGAGGGTCACAGGCTCAGACACTCTTTACAGGGAACAACTTCGTTCATTCTCAATTGGATTCGTCTTTGCAGCTCCGTGTCGCCTTCTGCTCTGTCTGGCTTTTCACAGCTACTGGAAATTAGGTCAATGTCAGCCTTTAAAGGAAGATAAGATGGGTGCTTATCAGCCTTCTTCCGAAATACTGTGACAGACTTCGGTCAGACCTTTTACTATCTGTTTTGAACTCATAAGGGCTGTGAATGAACAAAATTCACATCCATAAAAATAAAAGAAACTTTTTGGGGACTCATTTTATGGTTATTACTGGTTGGGAAACCTTGATCAGAATAATTCTATCTGACTAAGCCCTGTTGAACAGTACCTCTCTAAAAACAAATAGGGTATAAGTAGTTTTAGAGTATTATGTTTTTAGATGTTCACATTTTTTAGTAACATCACACAAAAGGTAATTGTTTCTGTGACTTCATAAATATGGAAATTTTAGATTTAAGTCTTTCTACTTGACTTATGTATCTTTGATCTAGCAACCAGTTTCTATCCAGAAATATAGGTTTAATAAAAATTACAGCATTATGGTATTCATACTACCAATTATATTATAGCCTTAAGTTTTCCCCCAAAATAAGACCCTGACTTATATTTTTTTGCCACCAAAAAGGCACCAAGTCTTATTTTCAGGGGATGCCATCCATTGACTAACCTCGTTTGTGCGCGTTGCCCCGGCCTCCTTTTTGCTGTCAGAAGCCTTCAGGAACTTCTTCTGCGGTGAGCAAGGCTTTCCAGCAAGGTCTCTGCAGCCTATAACAGAACTCCAGATCAATCCAGAGCTTTGTTTTCAGCTATAGAGGCCTTCAGGAAAGCCTTGCCAGCCTTGCTGGCTGCAGAAGATATGGGCCGACAATGCATGTGTCAGGGTATGTGAGGCCTACCTACAACTGTCCAAAGGTAAGTAGTAGGACAGCTTCACTCCCTCATTCCCACCCTAGCTTAATTTTTAGCCGTGCACTCTGGAGTAAGTGGGATCTTAATTAGGGCTTATATTGGGCATACCTGTAAAAATCAAGAACCAGTTCCATTGGCAGCCATACGTGCCCATGCCATGACACTACCCACCACATGCTTCACTGATGAGTTGGTATGCTTAGGATCATGAGCAGTTCCTTTCCTTCTCCATACTCTTCTCTTCCCATCACTCTGGTACAAGTTGATCTTGGTCTCATCTGTCCATAGGATCTTGTTCCAGAACTGTGAAGGCTTTGTTAGATGTTGTTTGGCAAACTCTAATCTGGCCTTCCTGTTTTTGAGGCTCACCAATGGTCTTATTATGGCCAGAAGGTTGCTCTGGCTACACCACTGGCAAATGGACTCCAAAACCAAGTGGAGACTTGCCTCAGCTCCATACACTGGAGGAGCATTGTTTGGAGAATTCTTAGGACCTTTCCTTATTGAGACTAAGGATAAAAGGAAGATTCTCCCTACCCAGGGCAGACGTTTTGATTGGCGCCAGTTGCCGTATTATAGAAAGCCCTCCTTCAGACCGGGGGACGCTGGGCTTAACTTCCCCCATACTCAGAGGCCTAACTCCTACAGACCGTGCTACCAGTCCGATCGGAGTAACTTTGCTGCCAGAGGCCGACAACCAGTCCAGGGTAGAAGGCCATATCGTGGATCACGGGCCTTCAAACGCAGTAAGGGACGCTGGGTCATTCTCTCCTATAGGGGGCCGGCCGGCTCTCTACATCTATCGATGGGAGGTGACCACGTCGGACTCGTGGATTCTTCGAACAGTAAGATCCGGGATAATACTCAAGTTTCTTTCTTCCCCACCCAACCATTTCCTACAATGTCCCATTTCAGGGGACCCGCCAAAAGGCTGCTTATGCAGACAGCTATCCAGCACCTCCTGGATATACAGGCAATAGAAAGGGTGCTGCCAGATCTCATGGATCAGGGCTTTTACTCGATGTTGTTTCTTGTGCCCAAGGCGTCTGGAGGATGGAGAGCCATTTTGAATCTAAAAAGCCTCAACAAGCATCTGACCTACAGATGGTTCAGGATGCACTCCATCCTATAAGGGATTCGGGAGGGAGACTTATTGACCTCTTGGACCTCACAGAGGCTTATCTACACATAGTATATAAATTAAATAAATAAATAAATAAATAAATAAATAAATAAATAAATAAATAAATAAATAAATACATACATACATACATACATACATACATACATACCAATTTCACAGGAACATCATGAGTTTCGCTTATGCGGGGCAGCATTACCAATTTGCAGCCATGCCTTTTGGCCTTTCATCAGCCCTGCGAACCTTCAAAGTGTTAGCTGCAGTGGCAGCTTCCCTCCGAGCCATTCCAGACAGAATCCAATGCTATCTCGACGACATACTAATCCAGTTGTCCTTGAGGGCCGGGGCACAACACGATCTGCAATTAGCAATCCAAGTCCTTCAGGACTACGGATTCTCGATAAACATGGTCAAATGCCATCTGGACCCCACGACACGCCTATTGCACCTAGGTGCTGTAATAAATATGGTCTCAGGACAGGTTTTTCCAGGACAGACAAGTCAGAATCAATGCTTTAATTGGGAGAGTCAACACTGTCCAAGGGTTCAACTTTCCATGCTGTCATAGCTATTGGGAAAACTGATTTCGTATCTGTCCATAGTTCCTTGGGCACGGTTCCATGCCCAACAACTTCAGTGGTTTCTGCTCCCCTTTCAGAGGGCAGGCCTCAGCAATTCCACTCAATGAGTGAAGGTCCCACTTGGAGTGCTCCGCTCCCTCGATTGGTGGACAACCAGGGTGATTCAGCGGGGTTCCTTCTTCAGAGAAACCTCACAGACTGACAATTACCACAGATGCCAACCTTTTCGGCTGGGGAGCCCATTTGAACAAAAAGGTGGTACAAGGTCGATGGTCTCCACAGGAAAGGAGACACACCATAAACTGGTTGGCCCTGAGAGCAGCTCAGCTGGCCCTCAAAGGGTTTCAGAAGTATGTGGAAGGCTTGCACGTACTACTTCTCACAGACAACATGGCCACAAAGGCATATGTCAATTGACAAGGGAGCTTACGCTCCAAGTCGTTAATGCAGGAGGCAACTCTCCTTTGCATTTGGGCAGAACGACATCTTCATTGAGAGCAGAGCATATCTCAAGTCTCTCCAACATGTAGGCGGATTGGTTAAGCAGGGCCACCATTGATCAGACAGAGTGGCGCCTAGATCCCAGTCTATTTGCAGAAATAGTCCAGAGGTTCGGGCTACCAATATTGGACTTATTTGTAACTCCAACAAATACACAACTGCCCCGCCTCTTTTCCAGATTTCCAGACACAAGGGATCGACGTGCCCATAGCCCAAGGGTCTCCTATATGCTTTTCCCCTGCTTCCCATGATTCCAGGAGTCATACGGAAGATACTCTCAGACAAGGCGAGGGTAATACTGGTGGCCCCACATTGGTCAAGGCAACCGTTGGTCGCTGATTTAGTGAGCCTCTTGGTCGAGAGAACTTGAAAAATATCACCGGAGAGGGTATCCTTCAGGGACCTATCCGGCATCCATAGCCCCAGTGGCTCAATCTGACTGCCTGGTCCTTGAGCGGGGGCTTCTGAGAAGGGAAAACTTTTCAGATAAGGTCATCAATACTATTCTGGCGGCTAGGTGTCCCTCGACCACCAGAATTTATAATTCAACCTGGAAGGCTTTTAGTATTTGGTATGCCGGCAAATAAGTTGATCCAGCCCTGGCCTTGGTGCCACAGGTGCTGAATTTTCTACAGGACGGATTGGATAAGGGGCTTGCCCCTAATACGTTACGTCGTCAGGTGGTGGCACTTGGCTCTCTTTTGGTTCATAAGGGCCGCTTTACGCTATCCATGCATCCTAGAGTCAAGGCCTTTTTGAGGGGCACAGCCAATTTACGCTCACCTGTAGTACACAAGTTTCCCACATGGCAGCTTTCAAAAGTCTCACTACTAGTCCATTCGAGCCACTACAGGAGACCAGTTTACATCTCCTTTCCTGCAGAATAGCATTTTTAGTGGCCATAATGTCGGCATTATCAATGAGGAAGGATCTTTGTATCTTCCACACGAGTAGGCCTTCCTCCCAACAATTAATTCTATGTTCTACAGGGCCCAGGGAGGCCCTGCAAAAATGGGCCAAAAAACAGGCTGAAAAAGAAGCTGAAAATTGCCCCCAAAACAGGCCATGGAGGGTGAAAAAGAGGCATGGAGGGGCCTCACATGGATCCCCTGCACCCCGTTTTGACTGGCATAGTGCTGCAGGAGGCTTCAGTCTCACCACCCCAACCCACCAGCCCACAGAGGAGAACTACAATGCTGATCCGGCCCTCGAAGAAATCCAGTTTGATGCCCCTGCTCTAAACATAGCTGGTGTGCAATCTGGGATTCCGCTTGCACTCATGATTATTGTTCAAGGAGTAGGTGGCAGTAATTGCTAGAAGGGCCATTTCATAAGTTTGTGATGTGCACCAATTGTACCGTTTCTATATTGGAATGTTCTGCTCACAATCACTAATGTGCTAGTCAGCTCCTGATTGGATTACTACAATGCACTCTACATGGGTCTTCCCTTGGACAACTGTAAGCGCCATGCAAAATACAGCGGCACAAGCAGTTTTGTCTGTTTCTAGAACAGCACATAAGCTGCATTGATTTCAGTTTGCTTCTGGGACCAGTTCAAACTGCATGGCCTGGGACTTGGCTATTTGAAGAACCTCCTCTCCCCAATTACCAGGTGCGCATGCGCAAGATGGCGGGTCCCTGAGCTCGGCTGAGTTGGGGTCCGCAGCGCGATGGGGTGTAGCATTACCCTATTGGCCCCCACGGGGGTTTGAGATGGTGGGGGTAGTGAGGGTACCTCCCCAGCCG
>JAOYMU010100470.1:0-12570 GCA_025802295.1 Psammodynastes pulverulentus | reverse complement strand
TAATTTCATAGAGGTGTGGATTAAAGTTAGACAAAGAAATAAATATACCATCTACATTTAATAATTAATTTCAAACTATATATAAGTACAATAGTGATAGAGCATTGCAACTTTATAAAATGAAACCATTTCACTAATAAAACAAAATTAAAACCATGTTTTGTTTTATTTTGATGAGAAAGAGTGGTTTAGCTTTGTGTGGTTCTCAAAAGCTGAACTTTATTTTTTAGATAACCATTCACATTTTTCATTCCATATTTGTTTCAAATAGATATTTGTTCTTTGTAACAGAACCTATAGAAAATTCTGATTTTGGAACCAACTTATCCAGACAGGACAGGAGTAAACTCTGGCAGCAATCTGACATTCTGAGTGCAAACCATTAGGCCTGGGTGGACAAAACAAGAACTTCTGATAGTGATTTTGTTGTACCTGGACATGCCGGAAAATATATGTGGCCATCTTTAGATTTGTTTTATATCATCTAGGAGTAACAACACACAGATTTGGCAGTTCTGCCATGGAATAAAACTCTAAAGTTACTGTAACACAATTTGCCCAGCTACAGAAACCTGCCACTTCATGTTCTATGCTCATATGCATTTCATGGAATCTCATAAAATAACACAATTGTTATATTGGTTTAAATCCACCTACTCTCTAATGTAAGATTTAATTTGAAGCTGTCATAGAATGGGGTTTGAAATCTATTGTCCATTCCTTGTCCAGATATAATTCTCTCATCTTTATATATGGACATATTTTTTTATTTAAGGCAGCAGACTCCTATTTATTTGTTTGTATACAGTACTTACTTATTTAGTTATTTCTGTGTTACCACAATTAAAATGATTTTTGATGAATCATATAGAAAAAATACAACTTAAAATAAGCTCCATAAAACAATCAAAACAAAAGATCACTGTAAGAGTACAAAGAAAATAAAAACATGGCAACATGAAATCAAATCAGGGGAAGATGCTCTGAACAGCTCATTCTTTAAGAGCCTTTAAAGGACCAGCAAAGAAAAAGCTTTTATGAGCATAGATATATATTTTCTTGCTGCTGCCTTCTTCTAGGATATTATTATTATTATTATTATTATTATTATTATTATTATTATTATTATTATTATTACTTCCCAATATAATCTACAATTCCAGGATTCCCCGAAGGTCTCTTGAATACAGCTTCCTTGTCTAAGCAAGATCAGGATGCTAAATGCCTGAATACAAAATTCCTGAATTATGGAACAAATTGCTTGACTAAGGTAAATAGATAGCTCTGATGCTAAAAGGAGACAAATATCAGCACCCAGGCACAATTCAACCCCTGTGCAGGGCCATGATCCTGTACTGATGTTCTGTGACATCACAAGCTACATAAATAGAGGAACTACAAATCTTTTTCAGAAGCCAACTGTTGCTTAATGCCGTGGGTCATTTGAACTGCTTCTGTATAGAACTGCAAACTGTTAGTGATAACATTTGGCATCACATCTGAGAGTATTTGCTTTAAGATTAAAGAATGATGAATCAAGAACTCCGAATTTGCATGTAGTTGTTGACCCATTTTCTTCTTTTTTACACAACCAACCAACCGTTTTTTCTTCCTCCTTCTCTCTCTCCAGCTCTATATAGTTCCTAATTCACCACTGAAATGTGTCAAGAAAAAAAAAAAGCAGATGGCATAACCTTCAAGTTAGTTCCAGATAATGTACCGTACCTTAGTTTACTCTTCCTTAAAGGGGTGCCCTCCAAATACATTGACAGTCTCAGTTTATCGGTGCAAATCAATAAGAATACCAAAATCTTCCATAAGGAAATTCGGTTAGCTTGGTGAAGAAAAGAAAACTTACCAATAACTCAGGTGGAAATATAGGCTCCTGGGTAGGGTCTAAAGGCTGGAACTCGGATATATTGAACAGAGTTGTGGTAATCAGTCCCTGCAGAACAAAAGCAATGTGTATATTAGATAAACCAAGATCCAGTGGATCATTGTTTCAGAAATATTTCCTTACCTAAACAGAGAAACGGGCAAAAAAGCAGTGGGAGTAGAAGTTACTTCTGACTTCCTGCCAGCTTAACACAGCTGACTGCTCTTTAGCAGCCATTAGTGGCACCAGCTAGAGTGAGACTGATTTACCTGATTTCCAGTGGCTGAAGTGAAGAGTCGATACACCTAGCCTCCAGGAGTCTTGGCAGGAACCAGTCTGCCAAATTTCTGGGTGGTGGTGCAGCAGTGCAGCACTACATGACCAAGTAATTCTTAAATCAGTTTCCTTTTACCCAATGATTTCTAATTTGTTAAAGCTACAACTTTCAAAATTTCCAAGCACACAAGCTTGGACTTGTACTGCTGTACTTAAGAATTCTGGGAGTTGTAACCCTATAGAAAATCCTGCTGGGGATAATTTCTCCAACTGTTTATTTCTACAGAAGAAATTACCAAGAGTAAATATCTATATCCAAAGGTTTCATAAACTTACTGAATTGCCTTCTTTTTCATTCATGCAACAGTCTAGGCCATTGACTTGTTTATCATTGCACCCCTGCACCTTTTAAAAAATATAAGACATGATTTTAAAAAATAGCAAACAGCAGACATATTAAAAAGAGGGAAATCAAGAAATTAATAATTCTTTTTTTAAAAAAATCTTCCATATTTTTCTTTTTTTTCTTTTTGGTATTTTAATCTGTGCTAAATTTTCTTTTTCATTTTTTTCCCTTGCATTCTTGCTCTTTCTCTCACATACATACAGGGGTGGGATCCTCCTGGATCGGCCCGGATCGGCCTGGTACTTCTGACAAGTGGTAGCTCTGACGATTGGTTTTGGGCCATCCCACCTACCCCTGCTCTTTGGTGTGCTTTATCCGCTCAGCTAATGGGCGCAGTAATCCTATCTCCACATGTATACACGTGATCACCAAACTGGTAGCCATACCAGTAGGATCCCACCCCTGCACACATATATACAGCAAGTACAATACAATAGAGATTTTAATATTAAATAATTTATCTTAAGAGTGAAATCTGCTACTGGTATATACAAGTTAATATAAGTTGGAGCATGCTTTTTCATTTTTACTTTTCTACTACTTAGTACTCTTTTCGATACTTAACTTGGACTGAAAAAGCCAAATAAGGTAATGCTTGCCACACTGACATCCTAAGTTATTGCTAACATTGATAGAATATCTTTTTTCTTTATTTCCAATTTTCTAACTAATACCAATAACAGAATGTCTTTAACAGAATGTCCAATATTCTCAACAGTTATATTTCTGTTTATTTCATGGAGGAGGGGGATGTGGCCTTTAAATTGTTTTTTTTTTATAAATTCACTATGTCAAGGGTGATAAATAACCCAGTTATAAGAAATTACATAACATTAAAACAAATATTATTTTATTTCCTTCAGAAATACTTTAAAAAGTTGAAAGGCATACAACTGGTTTATGCCACTTACCGCATTTTTTTCTTTTCCTGCCATACAGCAACCTTTTCCACTTGGTAGTTTTCCACAGCATTCTCCTTCCTAGGTAGAAATAGAAGCTATAGAAATACTGCCAAATAAACTATGGGGCGCATATGAAAGAACTTGCAAATATTTGAATTGTGCTGGGTCGGATTCAAGTGTCATGGATAAAAGATAGGATTTGGGCCGAAGACATTAAGCTTTAGTCCCCATTCAACCATAGAATCACTTTGAACCAATTATTGTCTCTCACCCTTATCCACATTCGAGGTAAGAATTAAATCAGGGGAGATACCAGTGTAAGTTATCCTGCGTTCTCAGAGAAAAGGTAATAAAAACAGCAATAAAAACAATAACAACAAATCAACAATCCATTCCCATGGTGGACAGTTATTGATTTATTTTGTACCCCGTTTTTTATTATACAAGAAATCAAACCAACTTACAACAATAAAAGCAATATTAAACCAATGCAAATAAAATACAAAAAATTAAAATTGAGGCCCAGTTTGTCTAGTGGTCAAGGTTTTGGCCTAGAAACCAGGAAACAGTGAGTTCTAGTCCCATGAAAGCCAGATGGCTGATTTTGGGGCAGTCACTCTCTCTCTCACCCCAATTAATCTCAAGGAAACCATTTCATAGTTTGGGAGCCACACAGAAGACCCTCCATCACATATCAGCAGCTGGGGCATCTTCAGAAACATCTCTCCTGACAGGCAGGTTGATACTTAGGAAGGCAGTTCCTTAAATCGTCAATCCCTAACCAATATTTAATTTGTGCCCCACAGGCAAGTGGCAATTATTGTAGATTATTCTACACAAGCACATGATCCCCATACCTTCCATCAGTTAGCAGTCTTCCTACTTATTTTGGCAGCAATTGTGATTTCTGATCATTTTTGAGGGGTAACCCCTCATAGAGTGCAAAGCAGTAGCCACAATAAGTTGGAAGCAAGATGTGAATAACTGTCACCATATTTCAGAAAGAGTTGCAGTTGGTGTACTATCTATAGTTGTGCAAACATGTGCCTCACCACAAATTTACCACCTGTAAATCTAGTCACAAATGAACGACAAGGATGATTCCCTAAAGGAGAGTGCCACCCCAGGCTTTACTGCAACCCCAAATGCACTTTGTTTGTTTTTTGATAACAGGCTTTTTGTCTTGCCTGAGTATAATTTTAGCATATTCTCTCATTTACCCCATTTAACCTCTGTAATGTTCCAGGATATTTTCTTGGAATTGGATGATAATGAAAAACAAAATTGGGTATCATTGGCCTCTAAAACTCATATCTCAGTGATTCTATAGAGATAACATAGGGAACAACATTGTAATTGAAAACCAGCCCAGTAGGAGATAGTGGCAAATTACTTCGATACTATTGTCAGATAAGCTACATAGACATGGCTATGAAGTAATCAGAACTTTAGCTGAAGTCAAAGCAGATTGCATCTTCACATTTACTTGGAAAGGTCAGTCTGATTCCATCAGCAAGACATTTTATCTTTAGCCCCTCACCTTTGCAAATGTTCTGTACCCCTCCAGGATGGGCCTGTATCCTGTACAGCGGCAGAGATTTCCTATGTTGCCAAATCAAGTTGAAAAAGTTAACAGGCATGTAGCACATAATAGAAAGAAGGTTATTTTAGTTTTTGCTAATCATTTTTTTTCTTCCACGAAAGGAAACTGTCAATAGAGAAAATAATAATTGTCTCTGGGGCTTTGATAACTTTGGAAGGCAGGATTCCAGTGTCAAAAGACAAGACAACAAATTCACCAAGTCATGACAGATCAACCTAATCATTTTCAAATGTATTTCTTGCTTTATTTCATGATGAAAAGTAATTGTGCCAATAAGGATGAGAGTTGTGGTCTACTGTGTCTGGCAATCTTACCTTGAAAAGCATCTTCAATCTCTTCCATTTTAGGCTGAGGATGATTACGAAGCAATGTATACATGGACATGACAATCCCAGGAGTGCAGAAACCACACTGTGATCCATGGCTTTTGGCTATTCTCTCCTAGAATAAGAATTGGTTCATACAATATGCCATGACAAATCAACTTGCTTTTAGTGACAGGTGTGACCACGAGTGTCTGGTCTGGTTCACACATGACATTACATATAAATAGTAGGTCTTTGGGTTTTGTGTATTATATGAACTGCCAATTGTTCATACAATGAACTATAGCTTAATTTAATCTGTGAACCTACACATTTGTTAACACATAGTCACTTCTCCCCAGTTTACCTGTACAGGATGCAGCCTTGTCTTTGTGCTTCCGATGCCTTCAACAGTGGTTACAGCTACATGGTGGAGAGCGCAGATAGGGAATAAACATGCATTTGCAGAATAATGTCTGGAGAAATGAATTAAGGAAGTTGCTTGTTTTACAAAATCTTCATTTTCCTAAAGAATTACAATAAAATCAATGAAAGCCAGTGTTTGGAATTAAGCTGTCTCATACTGAAACTGGAACAAAGGTAGATACAGGAGCATCATCCCAATGTTTTGGAAGATAATGTCTTCCCATTGGTTATGCTGATTGGGCCTGAAGAAAGTTGAAATCCAAGGCAGCTTCTGTAGCTTCTGATTACCAGCACCATTATTGGATAAAGAAAGTAAATGGGAAAGAGAATAAACTGACATCAAGACAATGATACTATCATTCCTTCAGAAGATCATAGTTCACTGTAATTCACTGAAATCTGGCAAATATTAATCTAAGAGACCAGAGTTGAAAAAGTACAGTGATTTTAATAAATGCTATCCAATGCTTCTGTAGTACTAAAATAGTAGCAGAATTATTAGACAAAATTTGAATGTTGAAACTTTAAATCCTATTGAACTTCAGGATTTATGGAATCACAAAACCATAAGGCTGGAAGGGACCTAGAAGTTTTCTAATCCAAGCTCAAATGTAGCTGATTAGAAATGTTGGGGAAAGTTAGTCCTACTAGTCTAAAGGTGCATTTTTCAGGAAGCAACTGGACTTTGTTTTTCTTTGAAGATGTTTCACTTCTCATCCAAGAAGCTTCTTCAGTTATGACTGGATGGTGGAGAATGGAAAGATTTATATTCCTTGCAGACACCTGGTCATTTGCATTCTTTTAGAGAGTCATTGAGGCCACTTGGAGGTTTATGACCTGGATAACTGAAAATCTCCATAGACTCCTACTAATAATCCATACAATTATGGCACAGTAGTATATTCACATAGCTCTAACACATATACAAGGGACAGGAAGCAAAGATTTTGCAAATTATTTACTATTTTGTGTGTGCAATCTTTTCTTGACCTGCAAAACAATTTCAAGAGAGACAGATTGATTGTGACAAACACATTCCCAGATATCCAGCACCTGCCCTGTCTATCACAAATTCTGCACACCCATATTCAAGACCTCTTCCATCTTAATGAATAGGGTACAAAGGATACATGATTTTGTTTTGGGATCTGTCAAACTTGGAAATCATGACTGTGCAAGCACCACAGCCTCCTTCTCCACAGCCCAGCTTGGTTCCACACAAGCCCACTAAGAGGATAGAGCTTAAGGAAAATGTACCAACATGGCTAATCACATACAGTCTTTTATCATTGAAAGTCTCTGGTCCTGGTAACAAGCTTGCATTGTGGTTCATAAGAGCAGGCTAAAAAAAATCTGGGTGTTGTTGTTTTTTTTAAGAAAAGCTATCTAGGTTTATTCTACATATATTCCCTGATGGGAAAACTGATTTTTCATATATAGGATTTAATCAATTGATTTTAAAAATCACACAATTATTGAACAAGAATGGACTAAATTGGCTATAGACTCCTGAACTATGTTCACACAACATGCTTAACTTGATTACTGGATTCACAGAAAATATCAAATCATAAACTAACCAAAATCATCAAGGCACAAAAGCTAATAAAGATTAGAACAAATAGTGTATTTTAATGTATTTATTATCATATTTAGAAACCACTCATCTCCTTCACAGGGGGACCTTGGCTGGTGCTTTTTGCAAGTGATGTGAGCACAGCCTCCAATTATTATCTTATTTGGTTTGTATGTCAAGAAGCACAGTCAATAATGGCACATGGCCTTCTCATTTCAGTTCTTCAAGCAAGTCTTTAAATCAAATCAGTTCTGAGCTGCTTTTTGCTAATCAGTGTTTTTTGTTGATGGCTCTTTGAGAGCTTATGCTAATTTAATATGTTGAGTATAAAACTGCATACAAAGCTGGAAGTCTCATAATATGCCTCTTTTATGGTTTGGTAATTAATATGTCCAACTTCAATTGTGCATATATCCTTAAATACATACAACTTTATCCTTTTTTAATTGCTGAAGATCAGCTGGTGAAAAAGGAACAATTGATTTACATGCACTAGATTTTTGTTGATGTTGTTCTACACATGACTAAGAAAAAAAATCAGATTAGGCATTAATTCTCCAGCATAGAAATCAAGGAATGTGTATTTCTAGTAAAATTTATGCTGTTCCACTTGGGAAAATTCTTAATGTAATTACCGTAGTACTATGCAATCATTTTTCCATGGCAACGCTACTCAAGTTTTTATGAAAAACAAATAAACTGGACCCTAATAGATGAATCTTCCCCATTAGCTGGTCCCTCATTCAGCATCTATGATTAACTATGATGTAAGCATTAATATGCTACTTATTTTAAACAATAGAAAAAGCTTAGACTTAACCCAAACCAGTGAATTAATCCCCTTAAATTAAATAGCCTATCCCTTTCCATCTCCTGAACTTCTGATATCCAAACTGAACTCTCTGGTTCAGTTACTGCAGGAAAGAAGTACTGAATCTTTACCTACAACAGAAGATAGATCCCAACAATGGCCACATTCTTTAAATATACGTGCTAATAGTTCATTTAGATTCATTCAATGCAGATTTTTGAGCTCCAAAACCACATTTATTGCCTAAGCTAGATTTGTGCAACTTAAATGTAGTTGTTGGTTTGTGGTTGGGCATCAGGTGATCACAACTAGACTTAATTCATGAAAAAGGGGAAGGTAAAGACATCTTTGTGGCACCTGGTATTTTGTTTGGTAGTTTATTGAAGCCTTATGACATTATTCGGGAAATGTATTTTAGCAAAAGGTATATGTCAGTCCTTAGGAAAACTACTGTTGTCAGGCAACAGATATTGGAGGAAGAGCAGTCATCCTTCATATCCTCCAGTAATGGCCAGCTGTAACCATAGTATAATAGTTATTGCAACTGGTGATAACTGAGGCTATACGGAAGAATTTAGGACTTGATAATAAGGATCAGCACATAAGTGGGAGGTAAGAAGGGTTGGGTAGTTGATGGAGCATTGCTTGTTCATCTTGAAATCAACCATGCTATTTTCCAGGTTAGGCATTAATTTTCCAACATAGGAATCAATGAATGTAGAAGTAGCTCAGCTTCTTTCGTACTAATCCAATGCAAGACAGAAGATGAAAGTTATCCACCTTCTCACACAGAGATTTTACTATCAGTTGTGAATGTGCTTTCATTCAGTTTAATTATGGCAAAGCTAGAAATACTGGGAATAACAGAATTAGCAGGCACGGAATCCTCAGAAATCTTAAAACTTATTCTACTGTACTCTGGTCTGCTCCTGAATCCTTAGACCAATCCTGGAAATATATGGACTATTTTAAATTCCATGCAGTGCATGTTTCTTGAGCTCAGATACGTTTCCTTCTAAGGTATGTTAGCAAAGTAGTTTCTGGATCCACATTCTTCTCCACTATCTAAAAAGAAAAAAGAAAAATAGTTTCTTAAAACACATTTAACTATAAATACATATGTATGCTGCAGCTAACAAACTGATATCATCCATCAGCATCTGATTACATTGTAGGAGTCGGAACATTGCACCATTTGTGAGTGAATTTCACAAACCACTCAGTCTCTTTGACTAAGTACCATTTCTTAAAGAAAATATTCCTGTCCTTGAGGTAGAATCACATAGCATTTACAATATAAAACTGCAGGTGACAATGACTTTTGGAGGTAATCAGGTTCAGGCCTGATCAATATTGTTTAGGAGACACCAACATATTGCAAGACAATAGAAAGTCAAAACAAATTGTGGAAGATGACAACAATAAATCAGTTTTGCATTATTGCCAAGCAAACGTTTTGGATGTGTTTATACAGTCACAAGGAGTTAAGCTCAGTTCAAGGTATATTTACTTTTCCCGTGGCTTTCAAACAGGTTCTGGTGCCTTTAATCGTTCATTTTTTAAAAGGTTTCTTACATGTTTCCTTGTTTTGATTTAAGTGTTAATAGTCTTACTGTTTAGTAGAAAGAATAATTTCAGTGTAAATAAATGGGCAATATTCTTTACTGAAATTGCAGAATAAAAATCAACTAAGTTTAAACCCAAAAACTCCTTGTACTAAACACCTCCTGTCATGTACTGAGGGCTAGAAGTAACTCTAGAAATTACAAATTAAATGTACTTTGTCTCCCTGGTCCAACATAGCGTACTAGGTGCTCTATGTACCAAAGCATAGGTTTTCAGTCACGAGTATGAAGAGTGTACCAAGATCTGGATGGCACTATCTGTTCTGCCAACATTAACATACTTTCCTTCCTAATTGCAGTACAAGACTGATAGACACTGAGCCAGGTTATTCATTTACTAGATAGATTTTATGGCACAGTTACACTGAACTTCTAATTGCTTGTCTTGCCACTCCATTCTTGTTCTACCTTTAAGCCAGATTTTTAATTGAGTTATTTACCATATCAGCATTTCTCTATAATAGTACTTCTTGTTGATTCCTGATTACTTTCAATGTCTTCCTCTGGAAACTCTTCTGTAAGCTATTAAATATCTACAGTGCCTAATTTTGCATAATATACAAAAATTAACGGTAGCTTATAGTTCACTAGATAGTGTAAACCAAATTAACTGTAGTTAATCAGTTTATAGTTCAGTAGATTGTATGAACCCAGACAGATGGATAACCATTGCACACTCATGGTTAAATGAACTCCTTTTCTAGGGTGGCACAGCAGCAAATTAAAATACAAATGAATCCCAAAGTTGGGTATAATAGGCTAAAATGTGAACTATAATTTGGGCCATTTGAGCAGTTTCTAGGTGCTGAACCCCTGTTGCTACTCACTAAACATGCAGTTTTTCTACCTTAGTTTCTTTAAGTGATATGTGGGTGATGAGATCTTGAGCAGGAGAAAGTTTTGACTTGCTGAACTTAGCCAACTTAGTTTTAATTATTAACAATAAAGTTTATTTCTATCTTTTCAGACTAGAATCAGTTATAAAACTGCTTTTCAATTGAAAACTTTGATCCCGGGGTCAAAAACAAAACCAAAACCAAAAACTTATGCTTGCTTCTCTTTCCGACAAGTTACTGAATTACTTTTATTATTAACAGATTGTCTCAGCACATTTCTTATGTTTGTGTAGAAGAGCATTGTGTGCTTTAAGCTGTGGTGGTGGTGATGCTGTAACACAAATTAAGCATTTGTTAACATTCATTTTGCCTGGACTTGCAAGAATTTTAGGATAGGTAAATGCACATTTCTTGGCATAATTTGGTTTACTGCCATAAAATGTGGCAATTAGTTAAGGAAGCTTCTTTAAAGGAGATTGAAGAAATTGATACTGACTTTACAGAACCATAATATTTTGTAGCAGTGTGCTATGCAATAATAATTGCTGGGGAGGTAAGCACAGTCTGTGGAAGCAGCATGCTGGATTGCATAAACCTTTGGGATGATCCAGCAAGGCTCAGTATAATACATGTTAAACAACAAGATCATCATTTCAAAGTCTATTTCCTCCTGCATGTTCATTTGTTATGATTTTACAGGAACTACTTGTCACATAAGAACTAAATCAGGACTAAGCTACATTCCTAACCAAAAAAAAAACACCCTTATTGCTGCTGCCATTGATTTCATGGGAGATCAATTTGCCACCAAGACTATCAAGTGCAAGGAAAAAGGTTGCCCCCAATCCCCTCAACTTCCCCAATTTAGTTCCTTCCATATATGTAGGGCCTGCAACTCCCATAATTTCTAGCCAGCATCTATAGACCACCTGTTTTGGAAAGCTGATTTAATGCATATATACTCAAACAAAGTCAAGCCATTCATGTAATACATCATTGGGACATTAAGTGTATAAGGAGTGGTAAAATAAATTCATACAGTCCTCTTTTGATTGCAGTAGCTATTTTTCTTTTTATATTGCTTTATTACAAAATCAATACTAATCAAAAATTTCCAGTCAAATACATGTGACACAGTCATGCTATAATGAAATTGGAAAAATAATATGATTTTGACTGTTGGTTTGAGAAGTTAGATGCTTAATGAACTTCAAATGATAGCCAGATTACTAAATATAGGTAGTCCTTGACTTACAACCACAACTGAGCCCAAAACTTCTGTTGTTAAGCAAGACAGTTGTTAAATGAATTTTGCCCCATTTTACAATGGTTGTAGTGAATCACTGCAGTTGTTAAGTTAGTAATATGATTGCTAAGTGAATTTGGCTTCTCCATTGACTTTCCTTGTCAGAGGGTTACAAAAGGTGACCACATGACCCCAGGACACTGCAACCGTCATAAATATGAGGCAGTTGTCAAATGTCTGGTTTTTGATCATGTGACTCTGGGGATGCCGCAAAGGCCGAATGTTTGAAAAAACAGTCCAAAGTCATTTTTTTCAGTACTGTTGTAACTCCGAATGGTCACTAAATGAGCTGTTGTAAGCGTAAGGACTACCTGTATTATTTTTGGTCTGTTTTTCTACATCTTATCAAATCCTGCTATCACTCATCATGGTAGCCCTGAAGTCAACCTATACCAGTTATTTACAATCAGTGGTGGAAGGCTGCCAGCTGAACAACCAGTTCAGTGAATGGGGCACCTGACTCGATTGTGTGCAGTGCTGAAAATGAAGCATTGAGAAGCAGAGCTGCTTACCTTCCCAGTCAGCAACAGCAAGTAGAACAGCAGGGGGGGGGAATCAGCTGTAACGCACGATTTAGATTAGCTAACAAGCAAGAAATAAAGGACAGAAAAGCGCAGCGGCG
>JAOYMU010100406.1:0-12608 GCA_025802295.1 Psammodynastes pulverulentus | reverse complement strand
CTCCATTCCACGGAGAAGAACAGAAAGCTAAAACTGGGCCCTCCCACCTGCCCTGATTCTTACCTGTCATTTATCGCCTGATGCTGCTGCTTACAGCAAGCCCCAGCAGGGGGCTGGGAAGCAGCGCACACATGCGTTTTTTGAGTGTGCATGCGTGCTCCTGAACCAGTTGTTATGTCAGTTACATCCCATTGCTGAATCAAAGCATTATGCCTACTAAAGCACTTGGAAATAGATATTCCAGGGAAGCTGAAGAATATCATGATCTGAATTTAGAAGAGAATAACCTTCTCATTTTCCAGGTAAATGCATGTATTGGAATTCATTTATCCTTTCATTTATACTTTTTAAAATGTTTTTCATCTTAAACGTAAAAATGAGTGTTTTACATTCGTACATTTTTGTAGATACATACATTTTTGTAGAAAACAGAAAATCTTTGTGTATAAAATAATGTATTTTTATTGCAATAGAATATATTGTATATATTACAAGAAAAAATGATTGAGAACTGTTCAGCAATAGATTATCTTAGAAAATGGTAAAACCTAGAACTAAGGGGAAATTATCTGACAGCTAGAACAATTAATCAGTGGCATGACTTGTCTCCAGAAGATGTGGGTGCTCCAACACTGGAAGTTTTTAAGAAGAGATTGGGCAGCTATTTGTCTGAAATGGTATAGGGTTTCTTGCCTTAGCAGGGGGTTGAACTAAAAGATCTCCAAGGTCCCTTCCAACTCTGCTATTCTATAATTCTGTTATTCTTGGTAATTTTTGCTTCATTAAACGATAATGAATGCTGTAATAGTGGATATCCTGTATTGGGAAACAGTTGATCCACAGTTGTTCTCTTTATGTCATTTGAGTTTAGTTATATACTAAGATAGAACTTCAGGTGGTATTTTATTTGTTTGTTTGTTTGTTTGTTTATTTATTTATTTAAATAGGCATTAGATAACAGATATAATTAGAAACATGATTATGAGTACATGAAATGGGTACGAATAAAAGGGGACATTAGGACAGGGATAGTAGGCACGTTGGCTTATGCACGCTCCTTACAGACCTCTTAGGAATGGGGTGAGGTCAACAGTTATAAAGTTAACATCAGACAAATAGAAGTGTTACATAATTTAAAAAAACCATTGCTTAGCTTTTAAATAAAATCTCTCTATTTTCAATGTTCTTCTTTTCTTCAGTAATAGCTTGTGTAGTTCATCCAATGGATTAATGGCATTTTGCTCTGTATTTATCTACTGTGGCCAGTGGCAGTCACAGCAATGCTATGGAGTAGGACAAAGGAAAACAGTGTGTGATAACATCCAAAACCAAGGTATAGTCTACTAAGTGAAGTAAGCCTTTAAAAATAGCTCTGTGCTTTTATTATTTCTTTGCTAAAATGAGTTTATTGTAAAGTGTATGCACCTCATGGTGTGGATGGTATGCTGCATAAAGCGTTAACGGCATTAACGTTATTGTTTGTTTAGGGTATTAAAATTATTACTTGTTTACAAAAATAAATCAGAATCCTTTTCTAGTTGCATCCTTGTATGAACACCATGGATAGGGACAAAATCCTGACGTTATCTTATATATTAGTTCGATTGATTGATTGACACAATTTTTGTACCTTACATATATAAAGTAAGTCTAAAATCATGAAAGCACAAGAGTAATTATAAACTGATGTGATAGTTTACCATCACCCCTCCTCCCATTAAGACTGAAACTGGTAAGAATGAATGGTATTCCATTTTGTCCAAAATACTAAAGAGGATACATCTTTCAATTAAGTGGAAAATTATAAATAGCTTCCTGTTTCCTAGGAAGTTGGGAATACACCTTTATGGCTACATGTATGACCGACAAAATTTACTTGGAACATAGTATTCTGGTTGTAAACACAACCCAATTCATGAATTTTAGATAACAATCAGCATTTTCAATTATATCCTAAAACTCATTAGTTTGCCTATATTTACTGAATTAACTTTTAGCTGTTAGCAGATAGCCTGTAGATTACATAACAGTTGAAATTTCTGAACAATTTTCAAATGCAATCCCAAATTAAATGTATTTAAAAAATCTACCTGTGAATTAATGAGGATCATGAATGATTGTAACTGGACCATTTGGGTCCAAGAATGAACCAATATATCAGCTGAAACTGGGCGAAGGCATCTTTTGTTTGATCTGGGTAAAGATGTACAATAGAAGTAGATATTACCAACATATGTAGAAGTATCTGCATCTGATTTGACATAAACCATATTGGAGTAGGGAGTATCTTAACTTTCCTGCATTACCAATTATTGAAACACTGGCCTCCACATTTAAGAGGAAGTAGGAGCAATTTAAAAGAGTGTTTCTGATTCTTAATCCTCTGAATCAGTTCAGAAGCTTGATGATGTTAAAGACTAATGAGAGATCTAACCAGTCCAGAAGGGTTGTACTTTCGTCCATCTAACTCCCATTGTAGGTACCTTGGTAACACAGATCTGGTATAAGGGACCTGTACAATTTCTGATCTTGTTAGGCTTCTTCTAACAGATAAACAAACATAAAAGAGTTCAGAACTTTTGATGAGTAAAATTTATTATAGAAATCTATGACACATTATGAAATATTTTCAGTGATTGTTGTGTATCACACATGAGTTCTATTTATAATGAAATCATTGTTCAGATTTTTGCATTTCCTCCTACCAATGTAATGCAGTCTGCTAGAAGAAATTCTCTTTTGGGTAAAAATGGTCAGTTATCACCTATTTCTTGTCTTGGTAATCACCAGATCTGGTTTACCTCTGAAAGTGTGACAGTATCTGAGACACAGTCCGTCATGAAACAAAAATGACAAGAACCAGATAGATGGGTGATGAACATGTGTAGCTCGGGGTTGTAATGTTACATTACAACATTTCTGTTTCAACACACAATAATCAATCAACAACTAGATAAACAAGAGTGATATCCTTAAAAATGTAATAACCCAAAATCAATTACAGTTCAACAATCAGGGAAAAAAATATAAACCTCTTTGATGAGCCATTCCAGCACATAGCTCTCAAGATCACATAATAAGCAACTAACATGTAAATCAAGGGGGGGGGGGGACACATCTTATCAGCCAAATAAATAACCTACCATTAATAAGGCATCAGTTACTTGCAAAACAAGGTTCACTTCTCACTTCTCCCAAACCTCCTGCTCTGATAAAGTTACCTAGCTTGGTCTCCCTCCCTCCTCAGATTTGGAGAAATCTTGATAGTACAGTAAGATTCAGATAATCAGTTCCTTTGAAGATCTTTTGCAACTGAGCCCCAACCACTTCTTCCAAGACCTTTCCCTAAAAAAAACAGTTGGAGATGTGGCTTGTCACATCTAAGGATGGCTTTTTCAGCAGAGGACACGGCACTGACTCTTTCAAGATACATAAAGTAACGGAGGAGGAGAACAAGAAATGGTGTGCATAAAGAAATTATTTCATGTTTTGTTCCTAAGTTTAACACTGCTGGTTATAGCCGTTATTTATATACTGTATGTGGTAAACTCGTGACATTTCTGCCCTTCCACAACAGACATCTAACAATAGAACAGCTCCAATTAAGAAGAGGAACATCAGCCTCTGGCATCTTATTCTGTTGTTCCATCTTTCTCTCTCTCTGTCTCCCTCTCTCTGTTTTTTTTGCAAGGAAGAATTCATTTGTTTCTTAATTAAGAAAAACACCAATAGCATGAAAAATCTGCTTATAGTACCTGAATGATAATTAGGTGAAAGGTATAAAACACACACACACACATACATTCCACCAGCAGCCAAAATGAACTTGAGCTGATAAAAATGAACTAAACTAGCCTTGCATAAATCGAGGCTGAGGGAAGTGTACAGTCATTATGGCTAAGACAATATGCAAACTATCTTCAAAGAAATCAAATTGCTAGAGTGTTTTCATTTGCATGTATTAACTATTAACATAATGAGGAGAAGTGACATTGGACCTGGATTGTGTGTCTGTTTGAATTGATAACTCCGCTGTATCTGCAAATAGGCACCCAAAAATCACACTAGTAGTGAGATCAGTGTTGAACTCTGAAGAGTGTCTTGGAGCCCTGAATAAACCTGATGGAGTGATGAATGCAAACCATCACTTTTGACAACAGTTTTATAACAGAGGCATTAGTTTTGTGCCTTAAAGGTACAGATTTCAGTTTTGAACTTTTTCCTCGTAAATTATGATCACTGGCAATGGGAAAAGGCTAACATTGATTTCAATAAGATCTTCATGCTATATTTAGTCAGGTTTTTACATTTAATTTGAGAGTTAGTGTGACTTGAAAGACCTGCATTTAGATAGCATCTCTAGTATGGTCTAATTTCATAGTTGTAGGTCAACAGGATTAAATTATTCATAAATAATACGTATAATTGGAGGATGAAACATTTAAAACGTTACGGGAGCTTTCAGAAATATGTTTGTGCATGTGCATATAAGTCACAAAAATATATATTTGGGTGATAAATAAAAATTGCTTGCCAGAACAAATCCATCTGTTAAATCTAATAATATGCAAAATGAGTGCTTAATGAAGCTTCATTGGAAGGCTCTTCTGGATAAGTACTATAACTTTCCTGTTCTCATCAGTGTTCTGCTGATGTCGAGAAAGCAAGATTTTTGAGAAAATATTTTCAGGAAAAAAAATAATTAAATTCATGGAAAGTGATTCCTGGAATATTTATTTTAGGTATTTATTTTAAGACTAATTATGATTTCATAGTCTACAGTTATCACCTTGAATTGATCCTTGAAACAAGCGAGTAGCTAATGAAAGTAGAACAGAATTTGCATGTTGTGGGAAATCCTGATAAATACCTGATCATGCCATTATGTAATTCCATCTTTATGTATAATTTATTGCTATAATTTAATCCACAGATGATTAAAGCATGAACAAATGAGACTGGATTTGATTTTTCTATGAGAAAGTGAAGTGGAGAAACAGAGTTTGTAGAAGGTATACCTACTCAGTCCTATCATATATAATTTTGAAAGTACTAGCAATTAAAACAACCTGTCTCACAAGTCATACACTATAAAAGTTGTACAAACTTTCTGCAGATTAAAAGTTCAATAGCTAGAAGTATTATTTGCTTTGATTGTTTTTGCAGTAAGTAATCCCCATGTTGCTTCTTCCACTTGAATCTTCATGCATGAAAACACTGTCAATAAGCAGCTGATCGAGTTTGAGTTTAAGCTCAGCTGAATTCTGCTTCTTGGTTTGGCTAATTAAATGGCTGTTTACAAAATTCTTTTAAAGCATTAACATGATTACAGCTGGTTTTTCACCTCTTAAATATTACATGAATATGGCCTCGTGATTATTTAAACAATATGGCATATTTTTCTATGCGTACAGGAAAAAATATAACTATTCCTTGTGTGTATTTTATTCTTTTAAAGCGGAAGTCTTTTGACTATTCCATCTTATTCTCCTCTATATATTTGACTACATGTAGCAATACAATTAAAAAAATAGAAAAACAGTTACTGTTGGAAAGACATGTAAAAGATGAGGTACAATAACAGAAATTGTTTTGGAAATTTCGGCGTCATGACAGCCTGGAGAATAGATAGTGTTAGCATTTTGTGTGGATGTTTTCTGCTGTCTGTTATTTCCATCTGCCTTGGGACACTGACAAAATGGTGGCATCCTTTGCTTTATTAAAAAGCCCATGTTTAAATTCCATCTGTTATAGCAAGGAGGTCTTCCAGGGGCCAATAAGGATTTCCCCTATGGCAATACCTGATTGCTTTGTGCATCTGTTTGTTAATCTAAAAAGCCAGCACTTATTCTGTACTGTAGAGCTTGAATTCTCCATCCTCCCGGCCCCCATAGTTTGTCAAAGGACTGCAATCAGGCAGACTTTTGCAAGTTAAAATACTGGAACATCTGAGAAGCTCACTACTTTAGGTACAGTGACCACGGTGGTAGCTTACATGGGCCCTGGCTTCCACAGGCATCTTTAAAAAAAAATGAAGTGCATACACTTCCTATGGAGAATGCAAAACTGTGATGCTGGAAACCTGGTTACGGTGAAACAAAACACAAATTATTTTGCATTTATTAATGTGGCTCAGTCTTGGAATTGAATTTTAAAATTTAAGATTGAGGTATATACTGCAGCAGATAGAATCACACTAAGGCCCATTTAGGCCATCAGATCTAAACTCCAGCTCAGGGCAGGAATAGATTTAATAGAGTTAAAGCCTCTCTGGCAGATGGTTGCTTTGCCCCACTTAAACATATCCACTGAGGGAAAGGTCACCACCTCTTTGGGTAATTAGTTCTACTGTTGAACAACTTTTACTGTTCAAAAGCTTTTTCTAGCACTCAGTCAGAATGAGCCTTCTTACAGTTTTAAATCTCTTCTACCTTTTGCACTTGGATATGACAATAGAATAGAAATAGAACAGAATAGAATAGAATAGAATTCTTTATTGGCCAAGTGTACATACAAGGAATTTGTCTTTGGTGTATAAGCTCTACTGTGTACATAAATGAAAAATAAAAATAAAAAATACATTCATCAAGAATAATAAGATGCATAAAATCAGGGCTTTTTTTCGGCCGGAACTCGGCGGTACTGCGTTCTGGCACCTTTTTAGAGTCTGCGTCACGTGACGCGTCTCAACCAATCGCGCGCTATTACTTCCTGGTTTTTTTAACGTGACGGGGGGGCGCGTTCCGGCACCTTTTGGTGCCGAAAAAAAGCCCTGCATAAAATAATATCATAAGATAGTCATAGGTTATTAACAGGCAATCAAATCACACTAGGGGACAAATAAAACAGTATAAATTGTAAAAATATAAGCAAAACAGTCAAACCATACCTTGGCTTTATTCTTTGTGGTATCCTTCAAGGGTAGCAAATCTTGATGTACTGACCTCGATCAACAATCAACATGCAATGGATCAGTTTATTGTTACTTGGTTAAAGACTTAATCACACAAATGACATAATTACCACAAAATTGTGTTTTCTGTTTAATAAACAGTAGGCAGTAACACGACTTCTACTTCCCCAATTGGTATATTAAATTAAGGTTTAATTGTATTTGAAGATACTGTACATGAGTTTTTCAGGATTCTTTTGCGCATTTCCCTCTAGTTTCTAGTCCCGTAATCATTGTTGTCAATTTCAAACTGTTTTTCTGAATGCTTCTTTTAGTTTTTAGTGTCCAGGATTGGATCTGATTACTGCCGATCTCATTACTGTAGAAGAAAGTGAAAATATTATTTAGAATATGTAATGTTAACTTGGGAGCCTGGCACATATGCTTATAAAATTTGTTTATCAGTACCCTTGCTGAGGTTTAGGGGGAAAGCTATTATTTAATGTCAAATATAACCCAGTTACACTGCAGACATACATTCAGACTGGCTTTTTTTTTTACTATTGTGCTGATACTAAGAATAAAAATTCATCGTTCATTAATAGAATCAAACCTTCAAAAGCAGAAGTAAAACCTAGTTATTTTATAACCCGAGTCATACAAAGATAAAAGAGAAGAACTCCAGTGTTTAGATTGTTTGAGTTTTAAAAATCTTAATTTGTTCTTGGAGAATTGCTTAACAAAATGCTATTATTTTAGTGAAACTTCTACTCGTTAGAATTCCATATACGTTTTAATGATCTTAAATATGTTATTTTAGTTTCATAAAACTAACAATAAATATAATGTAGTCTGATAATTATATGATGTTCAAACAATAGTGGCCATGATAAAAATGAAGCTCTGATTCAGAGAAGAATCTGGATGGATTACTCCCTTTCAAATCACTAAATCACTTTCCATTAAAATGTAAAACATTGCTCTTACCTGTATACTACTAAAACTCTTGTTATCGTGACCTTTAATTGGGTGAGTTGGTGCATCATAGGGAAACAACTTTTGAACAAGATATCTCAAATGGGCTAACTTACAGAATGTGTCCAAAAGCTGGAACCAATGATTCCCAGAATAAAATTTGGAGAAATTGGGGCTTCTTCGGTGTTATTGGCAGTTGCTGCGCTGCTCAACTGATGCTGTGGTCATGTAATCTTAATTTTCAATGTTCTGTGACAGTTTCCTAGCCAGTCTTGCGCTCCCTGACTTCCTCCCTCACCCAACAGCACCCACCTACCTGTCTGATGGAAAGCAAAAGGAAGGAAAGGAAGAAGAGATGGGGGAATTTTCTAATGGTCCCTGCCAGATTCTTTTAAGGAAACTAAATGGGGAAGCCAGCAGGAAGTTGGAAGTTACTTTTGCTCAGTTTTGCTCCCACTGCTTCCCCCCCCCCTACCTTTGGTCATTCTGTTTCTCAGTAAGGAAATATATCTGAAATAATGACCCAATGGGGCACGGATTGTCTAGTTAATATTAATATTGGAACTATACATGGGAAAAGTAATATCACCTGGAATAAGTTTAAAGAACACATTATTGTCTGCTAGTCTGCTGCAGAAAAATAGCTCACTCGCTTGCTCGCTCACTCCATCCATCCATCCATCCATCCATCCATCCATCCATCCATCCATCCATCCATATCCAACTAGCTAGCTAGCTATCATTTCATATATAGAGACAGTACACAGAATCCATTCATGCCATCTTGAAAGAAGGTATTCCAAGCAATTTTTTGTGCTGCCCAATCTTTACATTTTACATTTGTGTTTTTCCATTCTGAAGGTGACTATATATTTCAAGGCTTTTATACTTGCCTTTTATCACTGCACTATTTAAATTTACTTGTTTACCTTGTTTATTTGTTTCAAGGAATGCATCGAAAACCTGGGATAAATTATTTCCTTGGGATTGAAATTTGGCAAAGTTGTGGCCACTTCAGTGCTGCCAGGATGTCTGGAAAAACTAAGAGCATGTCCTCCTTAATCATTGAATGGGACCTCCCATTAAAGTTCATGGCTTTTCATTTTGGATTTCCAGATTCTTAAGATCATAAAAACAATGCACAGATGAGCAACAAAGATGATAAGGTGTCTTGGAGGTTAAATCATATGATGAGCAATTAAGAGAGCTAGATATATCTACCCTAATGAAGAAAAGGTTCATGGATGACATGATATCTGCTACATGAGGGGCTGTCACAGACAAGAAGGGGTTTATTTATTCTCCAAAGCTCCTGAGGATAAGACAAGAAGCAATGGGTGGAGGTTTGTTAAAGAGAGATACATCCTGAATTCAAGGAAAAATTTGCTGACAGAATAATTAATGAATGGAACAGTTTGCCTCTTGGATTTGGAGATATTCCATCGGTGGAGGTTTTTTTAAAAAATATTGGACAATCATTTGTGTAGGATAGTGAGGATAAGATCTTCTGCTTGGACAGGGGGTTGGATTAAAAGACCTCCAAGCTCCCTTCCAGCTCATGATTCTATGAGTTCTTTGACTTGCTTTATCACATGGAGATCTTTGCTCAAAATTCTGATATTTATCTAAGATGGAATCATTCCTATCAATGAGGGAAAGCACCTACCTGGTTGTTCCTTCTTTCAGTAGACAATTTTGGTCAGATCTATAGGAAATTCTATTGACCTACCCCTAATGAACAAGTCACACTGAGTTGTAAAGCCAAGTGTTGATCCTGATCATTCCTTCCCTTTCAATTTCATCAGTAAATTTTCAGGGGACTGGAACCACACTATGTAGGAGTATGGTTGGCTTCTGGCTGAGGTAAGCCTTGTTCCAAATGCTGTGGTAGCTGTATCATGATATTATTGTGTAGGCTCATTATTTGTGAATCTACTTGCTTTTGATGATGTGATAATGTATCAGTCACTTGTTTTGCAGACAGCAGGGTGTCCTGAGGATCTGTTGCCATATTCCAGTTTTACAAGTGAAATCTGATGCTTCTCTGATGAGAGAATAGTGAAGCTTTCAAGATTAACGTCAGCAGTTGGAGATAAACAAGGTCAGGAAACAGGAGTTGCTAACAGTCTTGTTAGAGTATTGAAGCAGAATCTTGAAAGCCTGTCAAAGTTCTTGGTACTTATACATAACCCAGCTAAAATGGAGTTGTTTTGAGTTTCTTTGTCATGCTTTCTACTTTCCCAGGATTCAGCTTCGCATCTTCCTGACATTTCTGCTCTGAAGACTATTCTGAAGTCTTCAGTTCGTCACCATCTTCTCTCCTAGGAACAATGGACTTGGCCCGCTTCTCAGTTTTCCCTTCCATTTTCACTGCTGTTCCTGATCTAATTGTTCTCCCTTCTACATGTCCTCTCAGACAAACAAACAAACAAATAAATAACAAATAAACAAAGCCTTTGTTACAAAGGTTTCCTTTGAGTTTTTGATATGGAAACAAAATAAGATGTGAATGAGGAAAAAAATATTTTAGACAATTTAGTACTTAAAAGGACATTCATATATATTCTTAGTTAGGAATAAATGTTCCTGACTTTGGTAGTAGTTCCTCTAAATAGAGGATTGAAAATTTGTTTGATTTCAATTAGGAATCCTTTGATTACTAATGTACAGCTGGTTTGGATAATTATTCCATATCTTCCTTGTATAGAATTCTATTCAATTTGTTTTCCACTGAGGTGTTAGAATTGTCTGTAAGGTAATTCTTTCACAAGGTAGGCATTGTGGGGAAACAGAGGCTTAATGACTGTTGAATACACATTGTGGATGTCTATGAATTACTCTCTGTTGGATTGGCATTCTGATTCACAGTTGAATAGCCGTTCTAATCCTCAATCAGCATGCATACCTCACCCCACAGATATAATTTGCATCAGTTTGCCTGTTTATAAAAGGAAATAACCTCAACGAAAATGCATATTTTGTAAAAATAAGATATCTGAGACATTCTGTGAACTTTTTGTGGATATTAACGTGTATAAAGAAACAAAGTAGAATCTCACCGGCGAAATTAAGGAGTAGGTATCACACATTCCGTTTTTGATACTTTTTTTTAGTTCTTTATGATAGCTAAGCACTTTTTTTTTCTTTCAGAATGAGTCCCTTTATGCTGGGGTTCATAGTATAAATTTTCTTTTATACTTTTGACAATTGGCATGAATGCAGATTATGAGACCGTTTCTCAACCATGGCAACTTGGGATCTGAGAGTTGAGGTCCATATTTTCTGGAGTTGCCAAAGTTGAGAAACACTATTTCAGCTACAATCATTGGTGGACTACTTCTCAGCCACTGAAAGACTGCTGAATTAAACGTTAAAAGCCAATGAAAGAATCTTAAATTAGGTTTTGCAGTGAGATGAGATTATTCATTTTAAGGCCTTGCGTTCAGAATTACCGATGTGATCAGCAATGTACTTTCATTTACTTAGAGAAGTCATAAGTCTAAGAACTGTGTGATTCCTGACAAAAAAACACATCTTTATAATATGAGAGAACCCATTGAGTTTTCTGTTTTCTCTTGAAACTGCCTATTCTTATGCTTTATTCAGTTTCCTGACAGATTATATCTGTTATGTTCATTTAGGCTAATAGACTCTTTTCTGCACATGCTCCCCACACAATAGTGGACAATGGGTACCCCAACTATTGTCACTGGCTTTCGACATTAAAGCTGGAGTCTTGCTGGTTGAGCTATTGCAATTTTAAAAAGAGGATGAAATACTATCAATGGGATTTGCAATAGACTGTCATTCTGCATGTTTAAGATCGGGCAGCTTAGAAAGTTTAGCATTCTTTACTTTCCAGACTTGAGCTAATGTGAAATACACAGCCTAAAAAAATATCTTAATGGAAAGCAGACTCCCTAAGTCTGAATTTGTTGACACCTGATTTTAGTCATCTCCTGACTCTAACACTCTTAGTCCTTATAAGCATCAATCCAACCACACAAGGATTTTATTTAAATGGGATGTCATATATAAACATGTTTTAAGCCAGTCAAAGCAGTTTAAAATATCAGAATGCAGCAAGATAAGACAGGTTGTGGATTTTATTTAGCTCAGTTTTGTATTGATTTTGATGCAGAGAGTAGGCATGTCATTCCAAATGCATCTCATATTTCTTAGTTAATTTGTAATAAACCTCTTTCTTGCTGGCACATAGTTTAGATGTTATAGCAACGGCCTGTAGAACTTAAATCTGTTTATATATTTAACTATTTGATAGCTATACTATAGGTATCTACTATAGTACTACTAGAGTATATAGCTAGTACTATAAGTATAAAGTACTCTATGGCGATACTACAGGTAGTCTTTAACTTATGACCATAATGGAGCCTGGAATATTGGTCATAAGTCATGACAGTCATAACTTGAGGAACCCACATGACCATACCTGATTTTATGACTTTTGGAGGGGCAGCTGTTAACTGAATGCCTTGGTTGTTAGGTGAACACAGTTGTCATTTAATTAACACAAAGTTGTTAAGTAAATCCATAAATTCCTATGGGTGGGAATTTTTTTTGCCGGAACCTGGCCAAAAAGGCCACAAAACAGCAAAAGTATATATATAAAATACAAAATTTTTACATAGAGAACACCCACCACTTTGACATACATCTTTAACAGTGATGATTTTTTTGCTATTTTCCTGGATTTCTTTACTTTTTAATAAATATATTA
>JAOYMU010100402.1:6869-19369 GCA_025802295.1 Psammodynastes pulverulentus | reverse complement strand
GTTTAGTGGAAGCAGTGAGATGGGCAGCAAGCAAATTAAACAAACAAACAAACAAACAAACAAATAACTTTTATAAAAGACCCATGCTTTATCTAAGACCTATTTTCTGTGCTAGACACAATGATTGGTCATTATGATTTTTCTGTTTAGAAATGTGTTTTCATTTCTAAATCTAATCAGTGGAAGTTGGACAATAATAACCCCATAGGTTTATTTTTCATCAACATAATTTTGATCTTATATTTCCAAAACAATAAATTTATTAACTTGCTGCTACTGAATATTAATATAAAAAGTAAAATAAAGTTGCTTTAGAGTGGAGACCAAGTCTTGGCAAGTTCATGGAATTTTCTTAACAATAGTATGAAAATAGCTCTCCTTTACCTTCTTCCAAAATGTTATTGTTCTTGGTTTTATTTATTTATCTAGCCTACTGCCTGTATTATATTATGTATTATTTATTTATTTATTATTATTTATTATTTTGACTTCTATACCGCCCCATCTCCGCAGACTCGGGGCGGTTCACAACAAGATAAAAAGCAAAACGACTAAACAAATACAATTGAAACATGTGGGTGTTAGGAATAACTTCTCTCCATGAAATGTAATTTCTCCTTACAATTTTCAGTTGTGTGCAGAAAGATAGCAAAAAGGAATAAAAGCAGAACCTGACAACTTTTCATAAGAAAATATACACTGAGATGACAACTACACTTTACTACACTTACCACTGTTCTTGAATATGTGCTCAAGCATCACATGGTGCTAACTGAAAATAGTTGCAAAAACTCCAGGTCATAGATGGCCCAGGACACAGTGGCATAAATATACTGTAGTAATGGCAAGATCCTATGGGGCTTGTCCTTGTCACCCATTCTTTCCCCCACACCACCCACTCATGTGATATAAGGTAACCATATTTGGGCAGCAAAATGCCAGTTGACCTTAAATGACAGCCAAAACATTGAGATTTTTATTTATTTTTGATACCACGTCTAGTGCTGGTCTGGATTTTTCCAGCAAAGAAGTGGTCTCCCAAGTATTGAACCCCTATAGGACTGATAAAGAGGAAACAATACTGAAGGAAGGCATGATTAAATGAAAGAAGAGATATGGCTGCTGCTACTGTCCCCTCCCTTGTCTCTACATCTGACCCAACTATCGTTTCAACAATAGCAACCTGTGTGACAGGTAAAGCACCAGTGGATTCAAGGTGGCTGCTTTCTTCCTTTTTGCTGTTTTCCTGTTTGTGAAGGAATGCGATTTCAACTGCAAAAATCCAGAATACCTATAAATGGCAACAAAGAGATACCATTGATATGTTATGAGAGTAAGGAAGACTTTCAGGGAGTTGAAGGGAGAACAATTTAATGTGGGCTGGAGATGTGCATGCAAGATATTGTGTGTGTGTGGGAGTGATACTTATGACTAAGGTGCTAAGAGAAGACCCTTGCAGAGCTCATATTTACTGCTGCTGCAACAGGAAATAGATAATCAAGGTAAAAACCTAGGTTAAATAAATACAAGTGGGGTAGGCCTAACACCAGTTAGTGTGATATGCCACTAGTGTGACCCTGGAAGAATATCAGAATTAGGTCTCTTTCTCTGGTGAATAATCCTGCTGGGAGATGTCTCCCAGCAAGTCTCTGTATATTCCATGTGCAGAAAATAGACAATTTCTCCCCTCTGCTCCACATCACATACTGTATTACATGTCCTGTGTTGCTCTATGGATGCATGCTTGTGAGTGTCCAGGGTCCCAGTTTCTGTTTTTCAGAACAACCTGGAAGGAAGGCATAAATACATTTGGGAGTTACCCAATTTAAGTACCAACTGGGAAGCTCCATTGCCAGTACAGCAGGTTAGAGATGATTTGCAAATTCAGAGGTCATAAATGGCACTTGGGACATGATTCCGTGTGATGATGTCCTTGTAGATTTAAAAGAGTTAATTTTAAATAGACATCTTGCCTGACTATTCAAGGTGTCCTGAATAAACTTCCACCAAATGTTTATGAAGTATCAAAAGTTCTTTTTGTAGATGCTAAAATGATTCCAACAGTTATCACAGTTTTAATAAATGTTCTTGTTTTTGAAGTATTAGACTGCCTGCTTAACTGGAGTATCAATAACTGGGCTATTTTGGAAGGCTCCTGAGCTTATATGAATAGTATATTGTATGAAATATAACTGAGAACTAGATGACAAACATTATAAATCTGTCCTTTTACAAATTTGGTCCTCATTCAGCTTATGGAACCCTTCTGGTACCCTAAATAAATTTAGAGCTGACCGTGGGGAATCTATGAAACTATCATTAATAGGGAAGGTAAGATAAGCTGTTAAACAGGGCTTTGCTAGTGATTACACAACTCAAGATAAATAGAAATGTGGAAAAAAAACCTCAAAATGTCCTTGCCTCGATTTTGTTTAGTATAAGATGAAACAGAGACAAACTTAGACAGGTTTTCAAGATTCTGTTATTATGCTCTATAATCAGGGTGGGGAACTATGGCCTTTTCATGATTTGTGGACTTCCAGAATTCCTGAGCCAGCTATGCAAATACAACTCCCAGGAATTCTGGGAATTAAAGTGCCCAAGTCATAAAGGGGCCAACAATAAAGTAGCACTCCTGGACACCATGCAGTATTTGTTTCTTGATCTGGCCTAACTTGAAGGGATGATACAGCATTCAGGGAGTTGTTAGGGGGACAACCCCCTTTTTAAAATCACAATCTTGATTTTTTTGGGTAATGGCCCTGCAGACATTTCTATATTTTTATCTACAACTGGAGAACTGGAAAATCAATTGGACTTCAAAGAATCTTTCTCAAGCAGTATATTTAAGCAGTTCATGCCACACTGCTGTATATAAAGCTGTGGTTGGTGAGAATCTTGTTGCAAAAGCTGTGCTTTTCTGGTAAAAAAAAATGGCATATGCAACGTTTCTATTTGATTATCTTGAAGCTAGTGGAAAAACCTTTCCTTTTAACAAAAATTAAGAGCATATGTTTCAGAATTTAGTCCTAATTTGCAATGAATTGCTTCGGTAAAGCCACTTATATCAGTATTGTTAATCTTAATGGGTTCAAGTGACCCATGTTCTAATAATCCAGACCATCAGTTGAGCATATTTCTTTTTTTTTAATTAAAACTATTTGACCACAAGAGGGAGTTCCTTGCCAACTGTTTACCTATCATGAAAGAGATGTGCAGTCCACCACAGTAGCTTTAAAAGGACTAAAATATAGTTAAAATAGCTCCACTTTCATACAATTTCCAAACAGAGGAATGAAATTCATTGAAGATATATTTAAATTGACACAAATAAGGACCTTTAGTTAGGTTGTTTTATCTTGCAGAAGCAAGAGGCTCAAAATCAAAGATTTTTTCTTTCTTTCAAAAGTATAAAAGAAAAGATTTGCAACAAATGGTTGAGGTGTAAACTCTTCAGGCACTCCATTTCACTTTCTCATCCCCAGTTTTTCATGCTTTGGGGGCAATATTCCAGTGGAATTGAGCACACACCAACCTCTGTCAGTCTGGGGGAGAATAATTAGGTCAGTATCAACAATCATCCTTGGATTACTATTCTTCTCAATTCTGTTCTTATATGCCAGAAACCATACCTGCATCTCTCTGCTGGTTGCTATGAACTGAATATTCACTACTCAAAGAAATATCTCATAATTCTCTAGATTATAATTCTGCAAAGGTATCTTGGCAACCAACCTTACCTTGTTGCCCAGCCTGTCTGTTGTATTTGGATTTGAAAGTTAATATCCAGTAGTTTGAAAGCTGAGTGACAACTTTCTAAGCATTAATATCTTATGTTTATGGAGAAAGTCTGTTTTTTTTTTGTGATGCTTATTCCTCCACATTTATAATCTCATTTCTAAACCAGGTCCTTGCAAAAGCACTTTGCTTGTTTTTAGGAGAATCTCCTAAGAAATAGGGTTTTTTTTTGTTATTGTTGCTGTTCTACTTAATTGTCTGAAATTGTACTGTTTTGGCATATCACACTAACTAGTGTTAGGGCTACCCCACTTGTATTTATTTGCCCTAGGTTTTTACCTTGATGTAGGCTAGTGTACCTTTTTTGAGGTTATTGATTTTACTTGTAGGGTTGGGTGTTTTTTTTTCCCTATGCCACATCATAGTTACCTTGAATTACGGTCAACAATGCTAAACTCTGATACTTGATATATTGCTGTTTAGGGTACAGAGGTGTTTTGTTTTTCATACTCTCTCTTTTGCTGACGCTGTGCCAAATCTCTCATGGAATATAGTGCTAGCTGCCACTATAAATCCCTTAAGCATAAATAATAAGGTGTCCCTCTTGGGTTTTCTGAGTTATGTCCTGGCATATTCTGATGCTATACTTGCCCATGGTACTAGTAAACAATTTTGTTTTTAGTAAGGAACATTATGTTTATTACATGTTGGTACAAGTACACCTGGAGATCCAGTTTCGTGTAGCAGTTAAAGCATCAAGTTATAAACGGGAAGACTGAGATTTTTAGTCCTACCTTAGGCTAAAAGCCATTTGTTTGATCTTGAGCCAGTCACTCTCACTTAGCCCTAGGAAACAGGCAATGAAAAACCACTTCAGAAATCTTGCCAAAAAACCCCCAAAATTGCAGGGGCTTGTCCAGGAGTCAACAGTGATTTGAAGGCATAGGTAGTTTTCATTTAATATCTGTTTCATTTAGCAATATTTGCAGCTATGGTAGTGATGAAAAACTTCACCAAATGGATTTATAAGTGGCTGACCAACCTCACTCAACTTGTAGGCCTTAATGGAACTGCATCTACATGGCAGGAAGTATGCAGAGGGTTAGCCCAAGAGTTTCTCTTAGGCCCAGTACTCTTCAACATTTTCAGAAATGATTTAGATAAGGAGATAGAAGGGGAATTCATCAAATTTTCAGAGAACCAGGCTGGCAGGAATACCTAATACTCCAGAAGCCCTATCTAACAAAATGAAACTCAGTGGTGAGAAAAGTAAAGTTCTACATTTAGACAAGTAAAACCAAATGCATAGGTATAGAAAAAGTGATACCTAGTTCAATAGTAGTAATTGCGAGAAGAATCTTAGAGTACTAATGGACAATCAGTTAAATATGAGCCAGCTGTGCCAAAAAAGCCAACACAGTTCTAGACTGTATTAACAGAGGTATAGAATAAAGATCACATGAAGTGTTAATATTATTTTATAATGCCTTGGTAAAACCACACTTGGAATATTGCATCCAGTTTTGGTTGCCACAATATAAAAAAGATGTTGAGAGTCTAGAAAGTGTGCAGAGAAAAGCAACAAAGATGCTTAGGGGACTGGAGGCTAAAACATATGAAGCAGAGGTGGTATTTTACCAGTTCTCATTGGTTCAGGCAAACCGGTGGCTAAAAAAGCTGCCATTTGGGCAAACTGGTAGCAAAAAAGTAGCTACTGGTTCAGCCGAACCAGTAGCTAAAAAACCTCTGACAATCAACTGAAAGAATCCAAGGGTTCTGTTCAGCTGATTAACACATGCATACATAGTAGGTATGCACGGTAGGTACGTGCATGCACAGAAGGAGGGGAGCATGCACTCAGTGAACCGGTGGTAATACCGGGAGCAACCCACCACTGATAAGCAGAACAATTGCAGGAATTGGATATGTCTAGTTTAATTAAAAGAAGGACTTGGGGTAATATGATAGCAGTGTTCTAATATCTAAGGGGCTGCCACAAAGAAGAGAGGGTCAACCTATTTTCCAAAGCACCTGAAGGCAGGACAAGAAGCAATGGATGGAACTAATCAAATAGAGAACTAGTTAGAACAGTTAATTAGTGGAACACCTTACATCCAGAAGATGTGGAGGCTCCAACACTAGATGTTTTGAAGAGAGTTTGGACAATATTTGTCTGAAATGATATAGGTTTCCTGCTTGTGCAGAGGAAACTTGTATCAGAAGACCTCCAAAGTCTCTTTCAACTGTTATTCTATTATTCTATGTGCAAATTGTAAAGCAAATATGGGAAGCAAGGGAAGAAATTATATTATTTCATACATTGTATAGAAATATATCTGTCTTTAACTGTATCTCTGCCTTCTGTTCTGTAGATGAACTGGAGTGAACCATATCAGCTGTGGATGAACTTACACTAGAAAGCTATACACAATCCTCACTTGTCTCTTTTTTTATTTCAATCATCCCATTCTCAGGTTGCCTACATTGAACAGTAGATATCCTCTTCATCTTGAATTTCACAACTGATAATCTCTATTATTCAGCTTTATAATTCTTAGTGTTAAGACTAACTATCTGAAACAATTTATGTCCAGGATGTGACTCAGTATACAAGTCCTCAATGGAAGGCAGGTTAGTAGTTATTGTTTTTTCTGCAATTCTAATTATCCTTTGAAGTCTGTGTCTGTCTTGTGGTAACCGTAACCATAATGCATAGCATGGCTAATAGCAAGCTTTCATACCACATACCAATTAGGGGAGTCTAGTTTTTAAATTATAATCTTATATTCAGACACCAGCTAGAGCAGCAGTAACTAGGCTCATACCTACCAGCAGAATATCTGTAGCACATTTAATTAATTCAGAAAGTAGATAGTGTGTCAGAAATATAGAGGTACGGTGTTCTTCTGGGGGAGGATGGAGATAAAGTTCTAAATTTGGTGAACTACCTGTGATCACAATAAGATGAGAGCAATTTTTTGATCTGACTTCAGTATTATCACATGTTGAAATTATTGCCATCTATTCCTAACAACTTGAGCACAATGCCTTTTCTTTAGGGAGACAACAAACAAGTCCCCTGTTTGTAACCTAATTCAAACCCTGGATGGACCATTGCTTTTTGGCAATTCTTTCAGGAATGTTCAGTTGATTCACTCTCAAAGCCAACTAAAAATTCTTTCCACAAAATAGTAGGCATTTTCTAGTTAACAATAAAAGCATCCATTTGTACTCAGGAGAGCTTCTTGGAACCAACAGTAAATCTTTTATTTTATTGTTAAATGTGTCACTTGATTGCTCTATTCTTTTGCAATTTTTTAAAATATGAAATTTGCTCTCTATATTGCCAGCGAGACATTTACATTACTCTGAACAGATGTGACATATTAAAATTGTATTGTAATGTGACTTTAAAGCATTGCATTACCATGGTGATTTTATCTCAAGTGTTATTCGTCTAATAATTGGACAGATTTTGTTACTTGGTGACAATTTTCAGCTAATGCTTTTTTAAAAAAAAAAATCTTAATATTCCTTACGCTGTGATCCAGAAAACAATTCCTTGGAAGTAACTTTCATTGAAATTTACAAGATCTACCTGGAAGGAATTGTATTATTAGAATTATATTCTATTCCCTTTGTTTCAAGGTAGATTTACATTGATTCTTACATGAATCTTTTCTACCTTGCTGTTCTAATTCTTCCTGCGCAATATTCAAATGGAGAAATAAATTCAAATTCTGGGAAAGAGACTTCCCCAGACTGTTTTAAACTAGTGCTGACATGTTATATCAGACTAAGTCAATTGTTTTCTGCTAATTTAACAGAACAGAGCAGGCAGAAGAATTACTGCATTTGGCTGGTTTTAAAGATGAAGAAATATATATTTCTGTCCATTCCTTATTTGATGTCACAGCACTCTTTACATGCATAAACACAGTATACATCTCAGCTTGCTATTCATTGGATTCAGTTTGATGTAGCGGTTAAGGCATTCAGCTAAAAACCAGGAAATTCTAAGTTCTAGTTTTGGGCATGAAGCCAGCTAGTGACCTTGGGGCAGTCAATTTCTTTCAGTCCTAGGAAGGAGGCAATGGCAAAGCACTTCTAAAACATTTTGCCAAGAAAACTGCAGGGAATCATCCAAGGAATCTTTGAAAATTGAACAAGATTGAATGGAAGAAAAGTTTATCAACTCTGATTTTTTTCTCTAGTTTTGCATTATTTGTAGTAATTCAGCATTATATCTCAAAGCATATTGTCACAATGACATAATTGATATGTGTGTGTGGAGGGAGAGGACATGAACAACCTGTCTCAGCAAAGTGCTTTGTCTTGTTGAGGTGCATCATTGCTTCCTGATGAATAATTAAGGCTTGGACAATGCACACTTGTCAATCAATCTGCTTCACAAAGACCTTTGAGTTGTGAGACATGTACCTAGAAACTACTGTTGCCAAGTAAAGTGACCACACAGGAACTTCACTTTGTAGTGCTGTTTCAGAAGAGCACTTTTCTCAAATTTGCCAGTGTCTTTTTACAAGTCTGAATATCGTAGTAATATCTAATTCTTAATGTTGAACAAGACTAAGCAAAGATTAAGGAACTATACCACTTAATATTATTGAACAGCATATAATGTGAGTCCTTGCATAATCTGTGAAATAATTAAAATAGAATTAAAACACATGGAAATCATGTGTACATGCAAAGTAAGTAGACATAAACAGCTGAATTTTTATTGCCATAATCATAACATTGAAAATGGTTTCACCCTGGGAGGAATGCTATTTTATAGTATTTCTATACTGTGCAAATTAATCCATCCAGCTTCATTATAGCATATTTGGGCATAGAATATGGATCCTGGTCAATTTTCCATAATCTTTATGGAAACCTTTTAGGAGCCATATTTAGGAAGATCATATCTCAACTATAAACAGCTGGATGATCAATAGATGGAAGCAAAGAGATGCAAAATCATAGGTCTGGTGTGAAGTTGAGGAGTCATTGTGAGATGACAATATTCTATCAATGAAAATATAACAATGAATATATAATATTCATTTCAAGATTGCAAATTTTCTAGTTTTAATGCCAATTTGTTGTCTAAGTTTCCAATTTTTAACTTTTGGCTGCTCTAGAAACCTTAATATTTCTGAATAGTGTTTGCTGGCATAAATGGATTAGAATGCAATATAGAACTGTATGATCCAGAAATCAGTTGGCCCTATATAGGTAATCTAAGTCCATTTTCCTAATTTTCTTTTGAGCATTTATCTCTGCAGTGATTTTTTCTCTTGCTTAGATGTTTGTACATGTGTTGTACATTCTTTTGTTTCTTTCTATAGCATGCTTTCTTCCATCCATTAATTATCTATGCAATAAGATTGTTTTTTCTTAATTTAGACTTGGTAAAAGAGACTCAAAACCAGGTAATTTGATGATCCTCAGAAACAGGGGGTACACTATTAATTGATGCTCTTCCTTGGTTCTTGTTTCATCTTTTATCAATATAATATTCTGTCCATCGATGTCAGAGGGTTTCTCAACCAGAGAATATTGAGAAGTCCAAAAGAGTGCAGCAAATTCAGGGTTATATTTTAGATAATTATTTTTGGTGGCTTGAATTAAATTTATTGAACTGTCTGATCATTTTAGTTTGTAACCATATAGTGGATTGAGGCTCTTCTGTGTGGGATTTGGGAAAATTACTTAATTTTGTCATATTTTGCATGTTCCAAAAACTACTTGTAAGAAGTATGAACATCACCATAGCACACAAACCAACTAAACTCCTCCAAAACATCCTAATTAAAATAAAAGACCCAGTAACCCAAAAAGAAAAAATAGGAGCCATCTATAACATATATTTTAAGGATTTTTAACAGCCACTATGTAGGATAGACAGGCAGAAGACTAGCAAAACGCATCCATTGACATTACCTAGCAGTCAGAAGACATGAAAACTTAATTTCATGACACATTGACAGACTTAACCATAATTTCAATTGGAAAACTGTGAAAACCAAATCAAGTCCAAAAATGCTTGAATATTCCTGGAAGCCTGGCATGTAAACTGATCATCAACAGGCACATAGAGATAAACAACATTTATATTCCATTCAAAAGATATAATCAAAATGCCAAAAAGAAAACAAAAAGACACAAACACCATCTTGCCAGCAATCAACTAGATAAGCAAGGATTAACACCAGGATTAATACCAGATCAACAATGAAGCAGTAAACAATCCCCTAATCAAGAAAATATCAACTCAAATTAACAATCTAGCAGTAAAGAACAACGTAATCAAGGAACTACAAAGAAGAAAACAATAGTGTGACAGGTCTGTGGAGATTCTCAATCATCCAGGTCATGGCTGTCCTGAAGATGCTTTTTAAGGAGGCAACTGGACTTTCTTGCTTTTTCTTTGAAGATGTTTCACTTCTCATCCAAGAAGCTTTTTCACCTCTGACAGGATAATGGGGAATGGAAGGATTTATATTCCTTGCAGGCAGCTCATCATTTGCATCCTTTTAGAAGGTTGTTGAAGCACTTGGAGATTTATCTGTGTCCTCAGGGTCACCTGAGTAGTGCTCCTGGTTCCTGTAGTCTGCAATTTTTCCTCTGGAAATCTATTCCTAGTCCCATATCTTTCAAAGGGAGTTCATCCCAAACTGCATAACTAAAAGTCGGTAGAGACTCTCAGTCATCCAGGTCATGGTTGTCCCAAAGCCTCCTGAAAAAGCACCTGTGGGACAACCATGACGTGGATGAAGTGGCTTCTCTCCTCTTTTTTTTTCTATACTTCCATATTTTTTTGTTTTTTCACTTTATTTTGTAAACTTTATAAAATGATTGATCTTCTCCCTTCCTCTTTTAAACTGATTGATATTTGTAAAGCAAACCATTCTCAGAAGTAGCCAGAAAGTTCAATGTAGAACAAAAAGACCCAAACTCAGACTTAAATTACACTAGTGATAAGCAGAGACTGTCTTACTGATTTTAGTCGGTTGTTACAATTGAATATTTAGAAAAAGAGGTTAAAATGTTTAATTGTGATAGTTTTTAATGTAAAGGTAAAAGCTTCCCCTGTCCAATTGTATCTGACTCTAGGGGTTTGGTTCTCTTAGTTGTCCATTTCCCAGTTGAGGGTGCCAGTGTTGTCTGAAGACACTTCTGTGGTCATGTGGCTATGTGGCCATGACTAGGCACTATGGAATGCTGTTACCTTCTGCCTAAGTAGTACCTGCTTATCTATTCATATTTGTATGATTTCAAACTGCTAGGTTTGCAGGAGCTGTAGCAAATAATGGGAACTCACCCTGTCACATGGTGTTTGAGTCTCAAACCCTGGCTCTCAGATTTGCAGCTGACAAGCTCAGCATCTTTAACCACTGAACTATTGCATTCTCCATTTTTTAATATATTTATTGTTTTTAATTAATTGTTATATACTGCACAGATTAATTTTTAGATGAGATGGACAGCTACACAAATATGATAAATAAATTCCATAGTGCTGCTATACCAGTGACATTTATTTGTTCATATTTTAACTGTATGTTTCTTATTGCAGTTGCTGGTTTGTATGTGCTAGGTGAAAAGTGGGATATAATTTGATAAATTATAATGTGGCCTAAAGTATATGTGATTTTATTGTCTTTTCTTTATTGAATATATTCATTTACATTTACTTTAATTTTCACTGTGATTTTCCCAAGGTAGTTCAATGTAGTATTTTATTCTCCAGACAACAGCATGATACCTTATAATCAGACTAAAAGATGCTTGACTTGGTGTATACTATGGGTGAGTTGTGACCTGAATCTGGGTTTTCTAAACCTAGTCCTACTCCTTAACTATTTTACAATCCAATTTAACCTGAGGGACTAATCATATGGCTTCACACAAAATGAATTGAGGAGCCATCAACTCGAATTTGAGGATTTCTCCTTTAAGAAAGCATAACAAATTCAAATTCACTGCATATCTCTTCTTTGACAACATTGTTAAAGTCATGCCAAATATCTTACCTGTTTCAATATATGCATAAATAACCATCACAATGTGTCCAAGACCCATCTAAATTGATTTCACACTTCAGCATTATCTTCAGAAGGCGAAAGCAAATGCACTAATTATTAGAAAATGCAAGCTGACAAAAGTGGTCAACACATTGATGAGCAAATGTTCTATAAAGTGACAAGTAGATTAGAGACAAAACATTATGATTCAGTGGAATAAATAACCAGGCTAACTTCAAATTTTGATAGAAGCACACATGATAATTAAAATATTCAGGTAGCTGGAGATCTACATTGTTTGCAATGGACCATATGCTTCTTGGGGCAGATGCAGAAAGTATTTCATATGATGCATCAATGATTTGAGAAGGAAGATCACATTTTAATTTAGACTTATCCTACATAAATTCATCAATCTAAAGCACAATTTCCTTTTTTTCTAAATTCTATGATGAATTTACCTGACTAAAATTCAGTGGTGGTTTTCTACCAGGGCTGCTACCGATTTGGTGATAGCGCACGTGCATGCACAGCTCGGACAAACCCCAGCTAAAGCTTCTCTCAGATGCTTTACCGCAGCAATCCACTCTACTGCATCAATTAGCTGAGCGGATAAAGAGCACCAAAACACAGGAGTGGGTGGAAGGACCCAAAAACTGCCCAAACACTGATGGTCGGAGCCAGGGCTTTTTTTTGGCCCCCAAAGGTGCCGGACCGCGGGGGGGGGGGGCG
>JAOYMU010100328.1:0-12673 GCA_025802295.1 Psammodynastes pulverulentus | reverse complement strand
TTTTTATCGAATGATGAAGGGCTTGCATAAGCACCAGGCACCTCCAGTTGCTGCCTCACCATTTGAATAAATAGGCCAGGGGCAGGAATGGTTTCAGTTGTTTCCGTTGTCTCGGAAAACAAGACACTAGTGTCCCCTCTGGAGTTTGAGCAGTCTCTAGAGGCCTCCAGTCCAAGTCCAGTGACTGCCTTAGCTTTCTTAAGTAAGGAACTAAACATGTGGGTCTGAAAGAGACCCTTAAAGGCGGGTTGGTCAGCCTGTAGATCCTCGTCATCTTCCGACAGCTCGTGATCAATCTCACCTTCCTCCTCTTCCTCCTCAGGAGCAGGAGATGCTGCTGATCTGCTGGTACAAAGAATTGATGAAGCCTGAGCAGGTAAGTGCCCGAACCGCCCCCCAGGTTGAGCAGCAGCAAGAGGCTGATGTCGACCTGCCTCATAACCCCTTCTCATGGCCTCTGATATGAGCCACTCAATGTGCAATGCTGGAAGACCATCTGGGCGGAGCCCCGCCGACGTAGGGGTGAAGGTAGCTGACGGTTGAGCAATTGGATGGGGGTAGGGGCCGCCTGATGTGGAGAAGGCGACAGGCCAGCTGACCAAACAGAAGTCGATGGGCCTAGGTCATCAGGGACTGTAATGAGGAGTTGCTAATGAAAGGGAACCTCCTCAGACATCTGTTCCTGTCTACGCTTGTGTGCCCTCTCAGAAGGCGATGCCATATGACCAGATTGGTTGTTCTGCTCAGGCAGATCCGGATTAAACAATGGGTTTTCAGACCTCTCGGTTTCCCTGGCGGCCTTGGCTGCTTGCCTCTCCACTGCCTTCTGTACTCCTTGTTCAGCCCTCAACTGAGACTTATACACTCTACATTGTGACAAGGCCTTGGCCCTGATATTGGCAGCTTTAACCTTGGTCACAATGGCCGACTTGGCCTTGGCAGAGGCCTCTTCTGGTGAAGAATTGGCATCCATGAAGACAAGGCCGCAATCCCTCTTTGTCAATTAAGGTGCCTCTTCTCACAGTGTAGTCAAAGGCAATAATGTATAACACGATCCTAATGCACCGGTCCTGGAGGCCACAGGCTAACTGGAACGTGTTGAGGCCAGAAAGAAAGGAAATTGGCGGCTGGGTAATGTGCCTCCTATTTAATTAATTACTGGAGGCCCAGAGGGAAGATTTGCCTGCCGCGCGCCGGAGCTCCTGCAGGCAGTCGACGCTAGGGGCGGGTTAAACCTTCAACTAGATGTTCTCTCAATTAATAGTCCAAATGCGGCTGCACCGTCCATGGTATGCCGAACGGGGCGGCCTGAAGGCCTGTGCCTCAACAAAATGGCGATCGGGTATCTGCCCTCCGATCGCCTATCTAACTCACGGATGGATCGCCAAGCACCAGGACTCCTTTGCGGCAGTCGACGCTTATCAGTAAGTTGTTGTTTCTTCTCTGCAGCCTTTCTCTGCAAGCCGATGTTCTGCACCGTCCACTGTGCAGGCTGCCGAACGAGGCGGCCTGAAGGCCTGTGCCGCCACAAAATGGCGATCGGCTTATCAGTCCTCCGATCGCCAATCTAACTCGCGGACAGATAGCTAAGCGCCGGAGCTCCTTTGCGGCAGTCGACGCTTCAGTAAGTTGTTGTTTCCTCTTTGCAGGCTTTCTCTCAAGCCAATGTTCTGCAGAGAGGAATCTGCGCGTGTCCTCCTCCGGCTCCACAATACCTCAGCCTGATGTAGCGCGTGCGCAGACAGATGAGAAAATGGTGGCCGCAACGACGGTTTCGGGCCGAAGTTCTGCGCTTCGCCCTTCTCGCCGTCTCTTATCTCCAATCTGAAGATCACCCAGCGGTCTCGGACCCAGGGCCCTTCACGCTGTTCGTTGAAGTAGAAAACTTCTTCCAGGTACTTGATAATGAATTCTAAAACTATCAGTCAATAAATGGTCCAGGAGAGACCAAATTCCACTCTATCCTTTGCTTTAGACAGAGTCGAAACTGGGGTTTGAGTGACAGGTGGGTGTGTCCTCAGTTTCCACTCTGTCTGAAACAAGGAATAGAGGAGTCAACCCATGCTTTCCCTGGATACCGTCTGACCACACTGGAGAATGACAGGGAAAGTTGCAAATGAAGGAGTCAGACAATTCGAGATGTGTTCCAACAACGGATCTCAAATTTTGCACCAAGGGATTTTTCCACCTCTCCATGCAGAAGAAATCCTCCTGCTTGTGAAGAAAAGGACCTTAAACCTGATGGAAAATGTTAGCGAAGCTGGCATTTTGAATGGTTCTGAGCAGGCTCTGAGAGGAAAAGGATGCTAGCAAAAATAGTTGATTCTGAAGAAGAAAAGCTAAAGACTCGGTATCTCAGCATTTAGAGCCTCTCAGAATGCTGGCTTTAGTAGTATTTTCTTCTCTGAGGGAGAAAACACTAATAAATACCATTGATCTCATGACTGTTTGTAAGCCCTCCCAAATTGTGCAATTTGGTGAAGAAGCCTTCCAAACTATGACAGGAATATGGAATCCATATGGGATGGAGATAGGCAACAGAAAGATAAGTGGACCTGGGTGTGGAGAGGTCTGCGCACCGGTAGGCCTGTCTGGCTAACACTTCTCAGCACATGGCACATTTCCATGTGCAGGTGGGTGCTGGGCCTCCCCCACTCCCTGAGGCATGACCACAACAGGGAGAGCTCAAATTGTTGAGGTAATCACACTTAATAGCTGCAATCACTTACAACTACAATTCTGGGCTTGACTGTGGTTCAAAGTTAGACTCCCTGTATACTAATTTTCAAACTTTAATGCCAGGAGAAGAATGTTCTTTACAAACAAAACATATGCAATATGCATTATGCCTATTAAAAGATTACTTTACTTATTCTACAACGCATACATGGAGCCATACAGAGTTCCCTGAAAATCTTGGATACAACTCTGAAAGCTTCTTTAAGAATTGTTACCAAGTTGGACTTCTTGCAAAAGCAATTTGCATCTTCTTACTGGGAAACTAAAATGGCATAGCACCTTTCCTTTTAGCTTTAGTTATTCATTACTCATTACTGTCACAAGGTTTATAACAAAGTTACAAACCTTGACAGAAGAAAGATAATCAAAAACAGTTGTTTGAAAATTATGGTAGATTAAAATGTAGAAACTGGCATCAGCTATATAACTCATGTAACTAAAATCAAATGTATCATTCATGTAAATATAGCTATCATACAAATACAACTAAAGAATATCCAACTACCGTGTTTCCCCCCAAAATAAGATCCACCCTGAAAATAAGCCTTGGATGGGTCTAATATAAGCCCTACCCCCCAAAATAAGAATATGTTGTCTCTCCTTTTCTTCCTGAGGGAAGAGTGCAATTTGAAGGTTGTCAGCAAATACACATACAACCCAGCTGGTGAAAGATACGGCGACTGCTGCATATTTTCAGGGCAGCAAGATTCAGGAAGAACTCCGCTCCCCACCACACACACACATATTTACATTTAGTGAATAGCCTCCCACACAGGGCAGCAACATGACATCCCTTCCCTAACCTGCTTTCTAGCTCTGTTCTCCACCGCAGCATGCAGGGCAACAAAAGTTCAGATCTTGCAAATTCCCAAAATCTTTTTTGTGTGTGTGAGAAGTTGGAAGACTACTTTTCTTGCCCTGCACACAGCATCAGAGAATGGAGCTGGAAAGCCGGTCAGTGAAAGGATATGGCTGCCCAGAGTATGTTTGTGAGTAAAAGGATCTGTGTGTGTGTTGTATCTGAGAGAAAGAAGGGGGAGGGAGGGAGGACAAGGGGGAAGGGAGAGGGACAGAGAGAGAAAGAGAGAGAGCACATCGCCGCCAGCCCTGGTATAACTTTCCAAGGTTGGATCAGATCTCTCTCTCTCTCTCTCTCTCTCTCTCTCTCTCTCACACACACACACACACACACAGGTTGGATCGTCTCTCTCTCTCTCTCTCTGCAGTGGCAGCAGCGGAGCTTCAGTGCCTGGCTGGTGGGGCGCTTCTCACGCACTTACCTACTGGCCCACAGTCCCGAGCAGCTCCAGTAAAGGAGATGTCTCATCGGAGGTCTCTATCCCTGGCAGCTCCTGGGTGGCAACTCCAGTGCTGCTCGGCAGACCCACCCAGCCGAAAGTAAGAGAAGTGGCCAGCTAGACAGGGCGAGTAGAGGTGGTCAAGCATGCCCAGGCCCAGCAGGCAAAAAACGGCCACCACGAGTGGGGAAAGCCACATTCCCATTGGAAACCTGGCTGCCCATGCTCAGCAGAGATGGGGGAGGCACGTGATCCCAGCTGGCACCAATGGGGATTGTGTTTTTCTGGCTCCCAGTGATTACTGGGTTACCTGCTGGGAATGGGGATGCTTTACCACGTCTACTCACCCTTTCTAGCTGGCTGCTTTGCCTCCTTCGGGTGGATGGGCCTGGTGCTCTGGTGACGGAAGCGGCTTAATGGACCTATGCGAGCTGCAGGCGTCTCAGTGATGCTGAGGTGCGCCGGGTGTGCTCCAGATGCTGGCAAAGGGCAAGACTTGGAAGGGGCCCGAGATGACCAGCGGCAACCTGCTCCACAACCGCAAGCCAAAAGAGACGGGACGGAGTAGGCAGCAGCTGTCCCACACCCGAACCTTGTCTTCGCCAGCAGTGGTAGCAGTAGTCAGAGGCAGAAGTGCAGGGGATAGGCACATGATCCAGTCTGCTTGATGTGCTGGTCAGCCACCTGCCCTCTCCAAGCCAAATGGGATGGAGAAGGCTCGTCCAGTGGTCCGCATCAAATGCCTCTCCCTCCCAACTCTGCCTGCTGCTGGTGCCAATGCTGCCACTGTCATGCCTGTTTGTTGGAGGGCCAGCTGCAAATTTCGTGCACCCCATTTTTGGCCTCCATTCGTCCCATTTTTGGCCTTCGTGCGCCCCATTTCTTGCCCCAAACCATGGCCATAAATTGGCCGAAAAATGGGATGCAGGGAGGCAAAAATGGGTCAAAGAACCGGGACACGCCAAGGCAAAAAATGGGCCGAAAACAGGGTGTAGAGAAAGACAGGTGAGAATTTATTAAAAGGTAAATATTAAAATTACAAGTAATTTTAACAAACTACCGTGTTTCCCCCAAAATACGATCTAACCCAAAAATAAGTCTTAGCCTGATTTTGGGGGGTAGGCCTAATATATGCCCTACCCCCAAAATAAGCCCTAGTGAAGAGGGTGGGCATAGCCAGCACAGGAGGCAGTCCTTCCCTTCCCTGGTTACCTCATGGCAGCTCAGCCCCTTGTGGCCCCTGGATCAGCTCAACTAGGGTGGGCCAGGGGCTGCCTCTTATTCTGTGAGGTTGAGATTGCCTGCTCCCCTATCTCTCCCCAGCTGTATCTGCTGCTACTGGCCTTCAAGGGCTCTTCACCCACCTGGCCACGCTGCTCTCAGCCGCCCTGTGATTTCGGCAGACAAGAGCTCCTTGGTAGCCCTGCAGCAGGATGGAGGGAGGGGGAGACCGCCCCTTCCTTCTCCATCCATCTACTCCTGCCTGGTGCAGGGCAATTTTTGGAGCGCAATCTCCCCTCCCTCCTCCATCTGTCTGTCCCACTGCAGAGACCCCTGCAGAGATGTGCAGGGCTGCCATGGAGCTGCTGCCCACTGAAGCAGTAGCTCACCCAACACTTTCCACCCGTGTGTAGATATGCAGTTAGACTGAATGTTTTTGCTTTGTTCGTGCATAAATCATCCCCAAGGAGAATTGGCAATCCCCCCTACTGCTCACAGATCACTTTCTGAAAAAGTTTTCCTCATCCTGCCTGCCCATTGTGCAGGCGCTTCCAATCTTCTCTCGCATCCCAAGCAAAATCAGACTGATGAATGAGGTAGCCAATAAGATCCAAGGAGTGTCCGCAATTCTGCCTCCCTATTCCACCCTACTCACCTAAACCAGATTCCCCACCTCTCACTCCAGCTGCTCATCAGCCCTGCCAATCCTGCAGACACACATATCCATGGTTTCGGCATAAATCATCCCCAAGGAAAGGAGGATCGGCAGGAAAATCCCCCTTCCATTTTCCTGCCGATTTATGCCAAAACCATGGATGTACATGTGTGCAGGGAACCCCAAGGAAAGGAGGTTCCCTGCACACATGAAAGAGCTCCTACCAAGTCAGCAGCAGCGCCTGAATCAAAACAAAGCGCTGTGAGTCCAGGCGCCCTTCCTCTTTGTTTCCTCCCATTCGGGAAGCATTTCCTCCCATTCGGGAAGCATTCTCTCTGAATACCCTACTCTGTACTAGGGTATTCAGATTACATTCTATCATGTTTTGGAAGGGAGAAGGCACAGCTGCTGTTGCCCGTGCTGGGGTTTGCACTGTGGCAGCAAGAGAGTGCAGGATTTATTTTTATCTCCCTTCCAACATGCTGGGACGGCACCAGCAGCAGGCAGAGGGACGAGGCCGCCCACTCCATGTCCAACAGTTGCTGCAAGCACATTTTAGGCAGCTGCTGCAAGCACATTTTGGAAAAGAGCTTCCTGCTTTTCACTTTTGATGCACTTGCCACTCACTTGCAGCAACTGACACGGCTGCTCTCGGCCAACTTGCCCCATGCCAGGCAGGAGCAGTCCAGCAAGGCAGCCAAAAGCAGGGGTGCCAGGAGGCAAAGAGCTCCTGCAAGGTCAGCAGCAGCATGGGAAGTCGCTCATGCCAGATGCTGCAAGTGAGTGGCAAATGCATCAAAAGCGAAAAGCAGGACTCCCCCCCCCCCCCGGCTGGGCTGCTCCTGCCTGGCCCAGGGCGAGTCGGCCAAGATTTACAACTTCTGGAGCACCTACCCAACCCCGCCGCAGGCCTGCCAGGGCCCTTCACTAGTGGCCATTGGTAGACCCACGCTGCCTCACCTGCTGCTGCCTTCAGGCTGCTGAGCGCCTTCCTACAGGTCTACTCAATGCTGCAGGTTACGAGCTGAGCCCAGTACTCGCAGGCACTAGCTCTCATGCCAGGGCACTTTGGAGGTCATAGATCTGGGATGACTCACCCGCACCAGGCAGGAGCACCCAGCAAGACAGGTGAAAGCAGTGCTGCCAAGAATGTGAAGAGCCCCCGCAAGGGCAGCAGTAGCACATGCATCCGCTTGCCTGCCAACAGCCAAGTGTCCCAGCAACAGCAGGGCCAGCAAGCAGGGCAGGTACAGACTGAAGCATGCCAAGAACTTGGGCCATTGCAGCCGATTGAGGTAAGACTATTCTTGAAAGGGATGCGAAGCACATGGGGCCTCTTGCTGCTTTTGCAGCCTTAATCGGCTGCAAAAGTGGCCACAATTTTTTGAGGCAGTGACAGGAACGCACCCGCAGATCAGCTGTTCCGCTGCTGGTAAAACCGTTAGGCAAGGAGGTGCAAAGGACAGTTTGCCCCCACCGCTGGCCACATGGGGAAGAAAAATAAGACGTCCTCAAAAATAAGACCAGGGGCCTTTTTGGGTGGCCCAAAAAATATAAGACCAGGTCTTATTTTGGGGGAAACGCGGTATTTACTAAAAGACAACAAGACATGCTGTTAGACAAACGTGTGAAAATCTTAAAATAATGAACTTGTATAGAAGATGGAATGAGAACCAGAAATAAAAAAAAAGTATAACCAAGTAAGAATAAATGGTTCAAATAATGTGAGTTAATAGAATTTGATAAAGGGGAATAAAAAATAAAATCTAAAGAACTAATAAAAGACATATTTGTCAATAGCTTCCTTACAATTATCAGGAAGATTTGAAGTAGATAAATGAATTCATGGTATTGAACAATATAAGATAGAATTTGAGATGGATTGTGTATGAAATAATGAACATGTAATTGCCAATTGTAAATTTTTATTGAAATTTGAAACAAAAAAGGAACAGGTTAAAGAATATACAATAGAGTGGGTTAAAAACTTTGGTTACAATACACAAATGGTATAATGGGAAAATATGTGGTTGAAAGAATTAAACTTTATATTACAACCTTAAAGATAATTTTTCGAAAGTCATGTACCTTTGATATATGACACCAGAAAAATTATCTTAGATGTATAAAGGTACTTCAAATTTGGAAATGTAAACAATCTGAAGTATCATAGTATCATGATTGGTGGATATATAAAAAGCTAGAAAATTTTGGGTTCCAATACATACAGTGATTCAGAGGATTTTAAAGAATAATATTCAACTGAAATCAGAACTCTTCTTCCTGGAACTGAAAGATAAACATTTAGAAAGAGCCATGAAACATTATTTTTAAGTATATCTATGTACAAAAAAGGAAAGATTTGATAATGCTTACAATGGATAAATATTTGGTGAAGATGACTGAACATGCTTAACGTCAGCTTTGGAAGCCATATTAATATCAGCTTCCATGCTGCTACATTCCGGTGCCGGGAAATTAGGAGTGGGGAATTTTAGAATATATGTAGTTACACATAATAGCATTTTTCTTTTCGATCAAGGACATGTTATTCCTGCACCCAGAGGAGGAGTGGTTGAAGGGATGTCTCAAGTTGGGACGATTGGTGATTGGACCATGTGATGGACTGAAGGGTGCAGCAGTTGGGTTTTGACTTTTGAGTTACTGAGGGAAAACCTGGAACTCTCAAATTCAGGTTTTCCCAGATTTGCCAGTATAACTACTCTAATAAAGGGAACTTTGAGAAAATGCCTGTCTCGGAGTTTTTAACCTGAGTTTGGTTTTTCTGGAATTCTGACATTAACCTGAATCTCTGAATAGTTAAATAGCACCCTGAAAGGGGGCTGTCCAGAGCGCTGAACCCCAGTACCTACCCAAAGTTCAGGGGGTGCGAAGGTTCAGTGAAGTTGGAGGAGAAAGAGGAGATCGCAAAAGGAGTCATGGGAGCAGATACCAGAGAACTTTTCAAGACCGAGTATTCTCATTCTGAAGATGTGGTGAGAGCCCTTGAAGCTGCAGAGACGGCACGAAGCTGGGCGCTCAGTCCAAGGAGGCAGATTCCTGGAAAAGTTGCCAGTCTGATCTACCTCCAGAGATGGGACCAGAGGAGAGGCCACTTGGACATCATTCTGACTCTAGCCCAGTGGAACCAGCCCGCGTTCTGGACCAGAGAGATGTTAAGAGCACTGGGATCTGACAACTCTCAAGATGGAAACCTGTTGCCTCCATCTCGGAGCCAATCGTTGACAGGTCTCCCAGAGTGTTTTGAGCTACTTGAAGTGGGGTATACCCTGCAGTCCCAACTTCCTCAACTGAGATGGAGCTTAATGCAATCTACGTTCACTTTTCCTGATCCAGGAATCCAGCAGCAGCACCACCACAGATTCCTGCTCAACTGGTGACCATGGTCCCGCCACCCGCCGGAGCGCCCCAGCAGGTCCTTCCCCGCTGCCAGTCGCCATGGCAATTCCATCAGGGAGGTCACCGCCACTACGATTTAGAATGAGATTTGATGGGAAGCCTGTAAAACTGGCTTACTTCCTCAGCCGAGTCTGGGCTCATATAGATCAATATGGAGAACAATACGAGACAGATCATGACTTCGTATCAGCAATTTCAGAAGGGATGAATGAAGGAGACGCTTCTGACTGGATAGCCCAGCTATATAATGAGGGGGCTGCTGAGCTAAATGATGCTGATGGGCTTGTGGAGCTGCTCCAGGCTAGATTTGAAGACCCTGACAGAGTCAATGAACATGAAGCCGCAATAAAGGTGATGAAGCAAGGTAATCAACCCATAAAAGACTTTGTATGGGACTTTAGATGGGTCGCAGGGAATCTTGCACATTAGCCTGACAGAATACTTCTGCATTATTTTAAAGAAGCATTGATCAAGAAGTCAGAAAAACCTGTGGCGTCCAAGGGGTGCCAAAGCAGCTGCAAGACTGGTATACCATGTCTATAGTTCTGGACAGAGAAATTCACCCACACCACAAACCCTCAGTTGAGAGGCCCCCAAAGAGGACTTTAGCTAGACATCCTTTGAATAAGCCTGCTAAGGTCGCTCCTACTCAACCTACAGGGATTATCAAATGCTATCGTTGCGGTCAAGCAGATCATCGGGTTCTGAGTGTCTGGCACCTGTACCGGTTCCACAACAACAGCCAGTTATGACTGTCAAGAGGCAGAAGGCCCCAGATACCAGCGGATCTGCCAGACAAGCCATAGAGATTCCCTTCCCCATGGAAGAGAGTGAAGAACCTCCAGCCAAAGAAGCCCCTCCCAGAGAGGCTGACAGTGAAGAGAACCCGATGGTGAGTGCAGCCAACCCCTTTTACAATTAAAGTGAAATTGGTGGTGCCTGAGACTGGGGAGCTTGGAGAATTAGAAGCAGTAATACCAGATGTTTTATTGGGCTTCCAATCATTGAACAATGAGGGATAAAAACCAGAGCCCTAAAACACCCAATCAGGTTTGAACAGGTAAATGGCAGAAGAAATTAAGGGGACAAAAAAGGGGGAAATGTAATTTAACAGACACTAGTGAATTGTTATCATGAATAGGCAGTTGGTTAAATATTGCAAATATGATGGTTATTTATATATTATTCAAAACAAAAATAATAAAGTAAATATAGTGATTGACCTAAAAATGATATAACAGTGAAAAATTGAGAATGAAATTTGATAGAAAAAATGTATTAATATTAAGTTTAAGAGACTGTATACTGTTAATTGGGGAGAATATGAACATATTTGTTATAAGAGGTATCAACATACAGTTGGCTAAATATGGTGAATAGGATGGCTATATATTACTTGAAATAAAAAGAATAAAGCAAAGAATAAAGCAATTGATATAAAAATTGTCTAATATTGAATAATTGAGAATCACAATTTGATAGAAAAATATATTAAGAGATTAGAAACTGTATTAATTGTGGAGAATAGGGCCATATTTGTCATTAAAGTGTATTAATACGCAGTTGGTTAAATATCATAAATACGATGATTATATATTAATTGAAACAAAAATAAAGCAAAAATTATAGTAATTGATACAAAAATGGAATAAGACAATATTGATCAATTGAGAATGATAATTTAATAGAAAAATGTATTAATAATAAATTCAAGAGATTGTAAACTGTTAATACGGTCATATTTGTTATAAAATGTAAGACACCAGGGATTGACTCTGTTCACACAATGTTTATATAAAAGAAAAGAATATTTTAAAAAAGTTTGAACAGGTAGATGGAACGTTGATTGGAGGGATCCCAGCTACCCAAATTACAGAACTAAATAGATTAGAAATGGGAAAACATCGTGAACTTATACGATTTGTAGTAGCATCAAAGATGGCAGAATATGTCATATTGGGTCTTGCGTGGCTTGACAAATTACATGGGAGGATGGATACCAGAAAATCATAATAGGAGTCAGTCTACTGCCCCGTCCCTCCAGACAAGACTGCCAATCAATAGGGGCCAACTGCCAGAAACGGCAGCTATCACTTCAGACTCGCTTCTGGACTCGCCCCAGATTCCTAAGGAATATAGACGAGGCATTTAGCGAGGAGGAATCCTCCCCCTTCACTGAGCCACTGATTGTGCCATCGAATTAGAACCAGGGGCCAAACTGTCAAAACCAATAATGTACTCCATGACACTCGCCGAAATGACTGAGTTGAGGAAATACATTGATTCCAACTTAGCCAGAGGATTCATTGAACCAGCAAAATCTACAGTGGCAGCCCCAGTATTATTTAAAGAGAAGAAAGATGAGAGGTTCAGATTATGCGTGGATTTTAGGGGGGTGTGCATACAAAACATATACTCCCTACCCCTAATGAAGGACTTGTTGAATCACCTGTCAAAAGGCAACGTCTTTACCAAGCTAGACCTAAGGGAAGCCTATTACAGAGTCTGTATAAAAGAGGGAGACAAGTGGAAAATGGCCTTTAACTGCCCGCTGGGGAGTTTCCAATTCCAACTCATGTCTTATTGACTCAAAGGGCCCCCTGCTGTATTTATGCAGCTGATCAATGAGGTGCTGTATGAACATCTGTATAAGAGGGTCCTAATTTACCTGATTGGCATTCTTATATGTAAGCGACTCTGGAGGAACATGTCAAACTAGTCAGACAAGTACTGAAAAAACTTTTAGCTGCCAAAATCTATGCGAAGCTGTCAAAATGTGAATTCCATAAGGAGTCTTTGGACTACTTGGGCTATCAAGTGTCAAATCAGCGGGTTGAGATGGACCCAGTCGATACTAGATTGGCAATCCCCAAGAACACATAAGCAACTTCAAAGCTTCCTGGGTTTTGCAAATTTGTACAGACAATTGATTCCTTCTTTTGCAGAGGTTGCGCTTCCTTTAACAGAGTTACTAAAAACCGGTGCTTCTCCAACCAACCCGAAACCTAGTCAACCTCTCACTTGGACAATGGACTGTCAAAAATCCTTTGAAACTTTAAAGCGCCTTTTTGTGGCGGAACCTATCCTCCAACATCCTGATCCAAATAAACCCTTTGTAGTTCAAGCCGCTGGCAGTGATGTGCCTGTAGTGGCTGTGCTACTTCAAAAGAACTTTCAAAACAAGCTGATGCCTTGTGTTTTTGTGTCAAAAAAGTTAATTGACACAGAACGCAGATGGGCAGTTTGGGAGAAGGAGGCTTTTGTGGTGTGATGGGTTCTTCTATCTTGGAGACATTTCCTGGAGGGAGTTAAAGAGCCTTTCGAGGTATGGACCGATCAT
>JAOYMU010100313.1:0-12681 GCA_025802295.1 Psammodynastes pulverulentus | reverse complement strand
AGAATGTGAAGGATGTGTGTTTGTGTTTGTATTTTATTTTATAGTCCTAATGTACACTGAAGAAGGTATTTAATTTCGTTGTACAAGGTACAATGATGATAAAGTGAATTAACTAGCTAACGGGGGGAAAGTTACCACCAAACTACTTAAATTTCCGCTACCGGTTCTTCAGAACTGGTCAGAACCTACTGAATTTCTCCCTGCTGTGAGTCCTCTGGTGTATCACCAGGTGGGAATGCTGACTATAATGTTTCCCACAAGTAGGACATTCAAATGGCTTCTCTCCTGTATGAGTCCTCTGGTGTATCACCAGGTTGGAATTATCACTAAAACTTTTCCCACAATCAGGACATTCAAAGGGTTTCTCTCCTGTATGAGCCCTCTGGTGTATCACCAGGTGGGAATTCTGTCTGAAACATTTTCCACAATCAGGACATTCAAAGGGTTTCTCTCCTGTGTGAGTTCTCTGGTGTATCACCAGGTTGGAATTATAACTAAAACTTTTTCCACAAACGGGACATTCAAAGGGTTTCTCTCCTGTATGAGTCCTCTGGTGTTTCACCAGGTGGGAATTTTGTCTGAAAGTTTTCCCACAATCAGGACATTCAAAGGATTTCTCTCCTGTGTGAGTCTTCTGATGTGTCACCAGGCTGGAATTATCACTAAAACCTTTCCCACAAATACAACATTTAAAGGGTTTCTCTCCTGTATGAGTCATCTGGTGTTTCACCAGGCTGGAATTATCACTAAAACTTTTCCTGCATTTAGGACATTGAAAGGGTTTCTCTCCTGTGTGTGTCCTCTGGTGTCTCACCAGGCTGGAATTATCACTAAAACCTTTCCCACAAATAGGACATTCAAAGGGTTTCTCTCCTGTATGAGTTCTCTGGTGTATCACCAGTGTTGAATTGCGACTAAAGCTTTTCCCACAAATAGGACATTCAAAGGGTTTCTCTCCTGTATGAGTTCTCTGGTGTTTCACCAGTGTGGAATTGCAACTAAAACTTTTCCTACAGTCAGGACATTCAAAGAGTTTCTCTCCTGTATGAGCCTTCTGGTGTATCACCAGGTGGGAGTTTTGTCTGAAATGTTTTCCACAATCAGGACATTCAAAGGGTTTATCTCCTGTGTGAGTCCTCTGGTGTATCACCAGGTTGGAATTACAACTAAAACTTTTCCCACAATCAGGACATTCAAAGGGTTTCTCGCCTGTGTGAGTCCTCTGGTGTTTCACCAGGTGGGAATTCTGTCTGAAAGTCTTCCCACAATCAGGACATTCAAAGGGTTTCTCTCCTGTGTGAGTCCTCTGATGTGTCACCAGGCCGGAATTATCACTAAAACCTTTCCCACAAATACGACATTCGAAAGGTTTCTCTCCTGTGTGAGTCATCTGGTGTATTACTAGGTAGAAATTCTGACTGTAACATTTCCCACAGATAGGACATTCAAAGGGTTTCTCTCCTGTATGAGTTCTCTGGTGTTTCACCAGTGTGGAATTGCGACTAAAACCTTTCCCACAAATAGGACATTCAAAGGGTTTCTCTCCTGTATGAGTTCTCTGGTGTTTCATCAGTGTGGAATTGCAACTAAAACTTTTTTCACAGTCAGGACATTCAAAGAGTTTCTCTCCTGTATGAGTCCTCTGGCGTTTCATCATGTTGGAATTCTGATTGAAACTTTCCCCGTAGGTAGGACATTCAAAGGGTTTCTTTCCTGTGTGCGTGCTTTTGTATCTCTTGTGACTGGAACTTCTCCCACATTGATAGGGTTTTCGCCTTTTGATTCCTCTGATGTATTACCAAGTTGGAATTACAACTGAAAGTTTTGCAACAATCAGGATATTCAAAGCATTTCTCTCCTATGAGAGTCTTTTGGGGTATCATCAAGCTGGAATTTTGATTTTCCCATAATCAGGACATTCAAACAGTTTCTCTCCTGTGTTCGTCCTCTTGTGTCTCAAGAGGTGGGAATTTGTAATGAAACTTTTCCCACAATCTCGACACTCATAGGGTTTCTCCTGCAGTGAATCCTCTGATGTATTACCAGGCTGGAATTATGACTGGAACGTCTCCCACAGTCAGGACATTGAACGATTTTTTTCCGTTTGTTTCCTCTGATGTATCACCAAGTTGGAATTACAACTGAAAGTTTTGCAACAATCAATTAGTTCTGCATAATCTGCTTATTCTAGCTTGAAATCTTTTTTAATTTTCTGTCTTTTGTCTACCAACTTCTGGAGGAGGAAGAAGAGTATTGTGTGGTTTTCTGAAGGAAATGGAAAATATTTTGATTTCTGGCTTGATTTACTTCCCTTTTCAATGTTGCTTGCTATTTGCAGTTGTCCTGAGTGCTTTTATTGCCATCTTCTTTGTCTGTAAGATTCAAAGAAAAGTGTAACATTGTTTATAAAATGTGTAGAGATGATATGAAAAATGAAAAAAGTAAATATTACAATGAAAAAGCAATCATGCCCCAATTCTAGAATACACCCTGTGAGTGTCGAGATTGTGGGAAAGGTTTCATTACAAATTCCCACCTCTTGAGACACAAAAGCATACACAGAAGAGAGAAACCTTTTGAATATCCTGATTATGGGAAAGTCGAAATTCCAGACTCTCATAGGAGAGAAATGCTTTGAATGTCCTGATTGTTGCAAGTAATAATAATATCTTACTTACATTATTTATGATTCATTCAACTCATGGAAGAGTACTGAGATCCATGTTCAAATATGCATTCAGTCAAAGTCAGTTGTTTAATTGGGTCAATCACAAATTCTTAGCCATGCAAAGGACTATCATCAATTATAACTTGAAGTGCTGGGGATAGATTTTATAATTGCAGAGATATCCCTACAGAAAGAAATACAGATATACCCACCTACACATGAATTCATGGAGAAAATCTATGTCTTTCAAAGCTGATCATATGTTCCAAAATGATTATGGTCAAACCTTTTGAGCTAAGTTTAGAGATATGGGAGCTTTAACTGATGAAATGATGCCGAAAGCCTCTGCAAGATTTGAAGTATCACTTTTGTTCATGGAAATCCTCAGCTGCAAATAAGATCAGAAAACACTGTCCACAAGTACTCTGGTGACATCGCCACTCAATTAGTCCTCACTTAACCTACCGCAATTGGAACTGATATTTGTGTCATTAAGCAGCTCATTCATTAAGCTTGATGTCACATGACAGTGCCAACTTACATCTCCTCCTCTGTAGTTGTTAAGCAAATGACTGTAGGTTGTTAAAGACAATTCCATATGATTGTGACTTGCAATTTCCTGCCAGTATACCCACTGATTTTCCTTGTGAGAAGCTAGCTGGGAAGGTCACAACTGGGGATCATGAGTGTGGGATGCTGTGGCCATCATAAATGTGCAACTATGGGCAGAACCCGAATTGGTACAACTTCTTTTCCTGCACCTTCAAAACCACAGTCACTGCTGATGTGTGGTCACTGAACAACTGCTAGGATTACCACAGATTTTGTGGATCACGTGCACGTCTGCTTCTACCGTGCCATAGTAACTTTCAAGGCTCAGGGAAGAAGTGGTAAGTGAGGACTACCTCTGCAACCAAAGATGCCAAAAGGTCCTCAATAGCTATTTTTTAGAAAGTGCTGGATTAAGCACAACTGAACCTGGTTAATACATGGATGGGACAGGAAATACCATACTTATTCACAAGGGCAGTCTGCCATTTCCAGAATGCTATTTGCCTCAAATGCCAACGGAAGGGACACCTGGCCAGAGTTTGTCGACCTGGGCAGCCCAGCAACCAATCTTTCAACTACCTGCCACCATGAAGACCACAACGCAGGAATGAATCATACACGATCACCAGAGCGCATTACAAAGCAAAAGTTCTGATCGTGCACTCCTGCCTGCCTTAGGCTAAGAAAATCCAAGTGACTATTTTAATAGAGGGCAAGCCTTGCCAAATGGAAGTACACACTGGCTCTTTGTCTATGGTCTCATGGAGCACACTTAAACGCCTTATTCTAAAAACAGCAAAGAAACAATTTCAAGAATATCAGCTTTCACTCAGAGACTACCAGAGACAGTCTTTTCCTGTCATCGGAAAAGGTAAGTTTAAGGTTAAATTTCGGAATTTTGAGGGGCGCCTTCAACTAACCATAGTTGAAGGGTCTTTACTTAGCCTGTTGGGGTTGGACTGTTTTAAATCCTTAGGTCTGCAAGTCACCGGCATTAACTCTATAAATGACCAGGAGCTAGAGTCATTGACCACTGTATTTGCTGATGTTTTTAATGAGAGCCTGGGCGAATATAAGGGTACCCCTATATCATTTAATTTGGACCTTCTGGTGGCACCTAACCACCTTAAACCCCGTAGGGTGCCTTTTGCCTTATGTTCCAAAGTAGACAAACAGCTTGGCAAATTGATTGCCCAAGGAGTCCTAGAGCCCATAGACCACTCTTGGTAGGAGACTCCAATTGTAACCCCCCTTAAGCAAGACCTCTCCATGAGGATTTGTGCTGACTACAAATGCATTCTGAACAGAGCATTGCAGAAAAATACTTATCCTGTTCCTGTCATCCAGCACCTGCTGCATTTTTTAGGGGAAGGCTCTATCTTTGCTAAATTAGACTTAACTCAAGCGTACCAACAACTTCCTGTTGATGACCTCACAGCCCAGACTATTGTCACCCACAGAGGGGATTTCAGATGTCGTCGCCTGCAATTTGGGGTAAATGTCGCCCCGGGGATTTTTCAAGCTCTTATGGAACACCTATTGCAAGGCATTCCCAGAGTTGTCCTTTATTTTGACGATGTTCTTATTTCTGCTGAAAACAAACTGGTACTTTTGCAACGTTCAAAATCAGTCCTCAGTTGTTTCCAAAAAGCAGGATTAAAGATAAAGACAAATGCAAGTTCGCGATGTACCAAGTGGATTTCCTGAGATATCGCATAGATGCTGCAGGTCTCTATTCAATCGAATCCAAGGTATGTGCTATTCATGAAGCCTCTACACCATCAAACAAAACTGACCTTCAATCTCTTTTGAGACTTTAAAATTTTTACAGTTCATTCCTGCCCCACAAGGCCTCAGTAGGGAGCCTTTACACAGGCTCCTTGACAAACAGACACCTTGGTCATGGGACCATAAGGAGGCCTCTGCTTTCCAAGCTGTCAAAGCTTTACTAACTTCGGACAGCGTCTTCGTCCAATACAACGAAGAACTTCCTTTGGTTCTGGTTTGTGATGCCTCTTCTTTTGGCGTCAGAGCTATCCTTAGCCATCTTCTCCCTAATGGTCAAGAAGCGCCTATCGTTTTCTTTTCCAGAACCATGTCACAAGCCAAACAAAACTATGGCCAAATAGATAAAGAGGCCCTTGCAACTGTTGCAGGGGTTAAAAAATTCCATGAATTTATTTATGGCCGTCATTTCACCTTGGTCACTGATCACAAGCCTCTACTTGGACTGTTATCTGGGAATCACCAAACCCCATAAATACGAATGTTGGACTATTTTTTTAGCTGCTTACAGTTATACCTTGCTACATCGAGCTGGCAAGCATTTAAGCCATGCAGATGCCTTAAGGAGTTGTTCCTTGCCAATCGCAATAGAAGACCCTGCCCCTGCCTCATCTGTATTCCTAATTGAAGATCTCCACCTACCTGTAACAGCTGCAGACATCGCCCACCATTCGGATAAGGATAAAGTGATAGTGCAGGTATTAGACTGGGTAGGGAGGGGGTGGCCACAGGGGTCAATCAGTATAGTTTTGCTCCCATTCCAGGCCTGCCACCATGAATTATCTGCCCTCTGGGGCTGCCTCCTCTGGGGAAGCAGGGTAGTTGTTCCCCGTAATTACAACCACAGGTGTTGAACGTTCTACACAAGGGCCACCCAGAGGTGGTGAAAATGAAGGCACTGGCACGGAGTTACATTTGATGGTCAGGTATAGATACGGACATCACCAGTTGAGTCAGTATTTGCCAACCTTGTCAGGGGTCAAGGCCAGTTTTTCCCAGGGCTACTCCAGGGGAATAGGAGGAACCTAGGGCACCATGGTCTCAGATCCACATTGATTTGGCTGGACCTTTCAAAGGGCAAACGTTCCTAGTGGTAGTAGACTCCTACTCTAAATGGTTAGAATTAGTCCTCATGTCTAGTACCACCGACACAGTAACCAGGGTTCTGCAACATTTGTTTGCAACCAATAGGTTGCCTGACCTTTTGGTTTCAGATAACGGGTCCGAGTTTACTTCTACCCCATTTGAGTTGTTTTTAGTCAAGCAGGGCATCAGGCATGCCCTAATCATGCCTTTTCACCCTGAGTCAAATGGCCTGGCAGAACGAGCCATATGGTCAGCTAAAGAAATCTTGGCTAAAATGGGCCGGGTAACTGGCACACTAAAATAACCAAATACTTCTTATCCAGCATGTCACCCCCAGCGTTGCGACCAACCGCTCCCCTGCAGAGCTTCTCAAGGGCCGGCGTTTGTGCCCCTGTCTAGATAAGATGTACTCAGAATTCTCCCCAGATGTGTCTTTAAGATTCCACCAGCAAGACCCGAACCTACAGTTTAGGAGACCAAGTTTACTCTAGGAATCATGCAAGCTGTCCTTTGTGGCTCCCGGGCCACATAGTGAGAGTTACAGGTCCAAAATCATACAGGGTTGAATTGCCAGATGGCCGGGTGTGGCGTTGCCACATCGATCAATTAAGGGGGCATTGGAGAGCTGTTACAGGAGGCCAGCCAGATGAGGACTACACCGCACCGGCAGTCAAGATGCCCTATGAAGCCGACCGCGACCTTCGGAGCTTTTCTCAGACAATGCAGAAACTTCCCCGGGTGCAGATACAGCGACGACTGACCAAGAGGAGAGTATTCCAGCAGGAAGTTCACTGCCGCCAGGGCTCTTCCGAAGGGGAGTCATCCCAGCAGAAAATCCTACGGTCCAGGCTGAACCGTGCAGGTCTGGGAGAGTGGAAGGACTATGTATGCTCCATTCTGGGAGAAAGGAGTGTTGCGTCTGAAATGCTCCGGTCTGCAATTCGAGCGGGAGAAATAAAGTGCCCCTATTAGCTGAGCTGCCTGACAGCTGCATATAAAAGGAGCTGTCAGGCGGAGTCAACTGTGCTGTTGTTTCCTGTCAGCGAAGCCGCGCTGTGAGCTGCAGTTACCGATGTTGATTAGCTTACTGTTACATTAAAGTTAGTGAAAGTTTCCCCTCTGTCTCGCCTCCATTCATTCACCGCAGTATTTAATACCCAAGGATGAGTGTCCTTCCCTCCCTCTCCAACATGAGGAGCAGAGATCTTCCAAAGGTAAGGAGGAGGAGGGTATGAGGCCCCGTGGGGTGGCAGTCAGGTCGGAGGACTGCAGGGACCCAGCGGGAGTGGGGGAAATCCTGTGGGGACCCTGGGGAGCTGAGGGAAGGGGCAGGGATGGGAAACAGAGCATAGGGTCTCCTGGAGGGAGGGGGAGTCCTAGGGACGCCTGTGGCAGGCAAGCCAGGCCCTGGTCTAGGCCTCCAAGAGTTTTCCTCAGCCCTGAGGTAGCCAGTATTCTGCTTAGCAACTCGCACATTTGATTAATGGCTGCCTCAGGAAGAGCTGGGGGATTTGGGTAGTTAAGGAAAGCCGTCTCACTTAACAGTCATTGCAAAATGCAACCATAATTGCAAGGCCCATAATCTTCAGGACTACTTTTATACTGGCTGAGGAATTCGGGGGCTCAAAATCTGGGAAAAACTAAGGTAGAAGACTGAAACTCCACATGTGGGAATTACACAATCAACATACAAAAAGAGCTCCACCCAAAATTTTTGCTGCTGTCAAAATATGTAATATTAAATATAGATTCCCTTTATTATTTTTCTGATATTATGCCTAAGAAAAATAGTTCTGGTTTATAATCTATATACCGCCTTAATATTTTTTCTAACCACATATGCACTTTCGTCCAAAAATTTTTTGCCTTTGGACACGTCCACATGTGATGATATGTGCCCAGTATTTGATTACATTTCCAACATGTTTTTTAAATTTTTTACTAGCCTTGCTGGTGGTAAGTGCCACCTATACAACATTTTATACAGATTTTCCTTATATGTAGTTGCCATCGTCAATTTATAGTTTCTTTCCCAGAGTTTTTGCCAATGGTCTAATTCTATGGTGTATCCAAATTTCTTTGCCCAAACTGTCATTGTCTCTTTAACCTCTTCATCTTCCATTTTTAAGCTTAATAAAAAAATGATATAATTTCTTGATTAACTTTTCATCCCCCGCTAACAGTATTTGATCAAATGTTGTTTGCTCTTTATAAAAGTGATATATCTTAACATCTTTCTCATATCTTGATTGCATTTGCATATGTGGCAACCACGATAGATCAACACCCTGTTTCTGTAGTTCTTGTTTAGTTTATAATTCTCCTTCCACATTCAATATATCTTTATATGTTAACTTTTTTTTTGAAGATTTACTAGATTTTGGTGAACAAATGCTTCCATTTTCAAACAGAATTTAGGCTATCAATTTCTCACAGACTTTCAAAAGGAGATCGCAAATAAAATTCAATCATTCTCTAAACTCATCTACTTTTCCTCATATGGATTACCTTGTGTGCAATAAGGGATGATTTATACTTGAAATAACGTCTACAGACTGGACAGTTCAAAGATTTTTCCACGGTGTGAGTCCTCTGGTGTATCACCAGGCTGAAACTCTGGCTGTAACGTTTCCCACAGTCAGGACATTCAAAGGGTTTCTCTCCTGTATGAGTCGTCTGGTGTCTCACCAGGCTGGAATTATCACCAAAACTTTTTCCACAAATAGGACATTCAAAGGGTTTCTCTCCTGTATGAGTCCTCTGGTGTTTCACCAGGTGGGAATATTGTCTGAAACTTTTTCCACAATCAGGGCATTCAAAGGGTTTCTCTCCTGTATGAGTCCTCTGGTGTATCACCAGATTGAAATTCTCGCCAAAACGTTTCCCACAATCAACACATTCAAAGGGTTTCTCTCCTGTATGAGTCCTCTGGTGTGTAACCAGGTTGGAATTACCACTAAAACTTTTTCCACAAATAGGACATTCAAAGGGTTTCTCGCCTATATGAGTCCTCTGGTGTCTCACCAGGTAGGAATTCTTAATGAAACTTTTCCCACAGTCAGGACATTCAAAGGATTTCTCTCCTGTGTGAGACTTCTTGTGTACCACCAGACTGGAATTATCACTAAAACGTTTCCCACAATCAACACATTCAAAGGGTTTCTCTCCTGTGTGAGTCCTCTGGTGTGTCACCAGGCTCGAAATCTGACTGAAACGTTTCCCACAAATAGGACATTCAAAGGGTTTCTCGCCTGTATGAGTCCTCTGGTGTGTAACCAGGTTGGAATTACCACTAAAACTTTTCCCACAATCAGGACATTCAAAGGGTTTCTCTCCTGTATGAGTCCTCTGGTGTCTCACCAGGCTGAAATTACCACTAAACCTTTTCCCACAGATAGGACATTCAAAGGTTTTATCTCCTGTATGAGTCCTCTGATGCCTCACTATGCTGGAATTATCACTAAAAGGTGTCCCACAAATAGGACATTGAAAGGGTTTCTCTCCTGTGTGAGTCTTCTGGTGTATCACCAGACTGGAATTATCACTAAAACTTTCCCCACAAATAGAACATTCAAAGGGTTTCTCTCCTGTGTGAGTCCTCTGGTGTATCACCAGGCTGGAATTACCACTAAAACCTTTCCCACAAATAGGACATTCAAAGGGTTTCTGTCCTGTGTGAGTCATCTGGTTTATCACAGGTGGGAATTCTGATTGAAACTTTCCCCAGCGATAGGATATTCAAAGTGTTTCTCTCTTGCGTCTCAAGAGCTGGGAATTTGTAATGAAACCTTTCCCACAATCTTGACACTCATAGGGTTTCTTCTGCAGTGAATTCTCTGATGTATTACCAGGCTAGAATTATGACTGGAACTTCTCCCATCGTCAGGACATTGAACAGTTTTTTCCCGTTTGATTCCTCTGATCTATCACCAAATTGGAAGTTTTGCAACAATCAGGACATTCAAAGGGTTTCTCTCCTACGTGAGTCTTCTGGTGTATCCTGAGATGGAAATTTCTAATGAAGCTTTTCCCACAATCTAGACACTCAAAAAGTTTCTCCCTGGAGTCAATCCACTGATGTATCACCAGACTGGGATTGTGACAATGCCTCTTCAGTGATGCTTTCATTGAAGCCATTTTCTTCCTCACAGGAAGAGGCCTATATTACTGTCTGCTGCACATGGCTTTACTATTGACCTTTTCCTCCAACTGAACGTACAGATATTTCCCTTTTTTTGCTAAATGAAAAAATATCTCCCTTCTCTTTTCATGTAATGTATTCTTGAGTTCTGCATAATCTGTTTATTTTGGCTTGAAATCTTTTTTAATTTGCTGTCTTTTGTCTAACAACTTCTGAAGGAGGAGGAGGAGGAGAATTGCGTGGTTTTCTGAAGGAAATGGAAAATATTTTGATTTCTGGCTTGATTTACTTCCCTTTTCAACGTTGCTTGTTATTTGCAGTTGTCCTGAGTGCTTTTATTGCCATCTTCTTTGTCTATAAGATTCGAAGAAAAGCGTAACATTGTTTATAAAATTTTATTAAAGTAAATATTACAATGAAAAAGCAATCATGCCCCAATACTATAATAATCTCTTACCTGCATTATTTATGATTCATTCGACACATGGAAGACTACTGGGATCTATGTTCAGATAACAGATAATCAGAATGGGAAGGGACCTTGTAGGTCATCTAGTCCAATACCCACCCCCCACCACCGCCCAAGCAGGATACCCTACACCATTTCTGACAAATGGTAGTCCAATCTCTTCTTGAAAGTCTCAAGTGATGACGCTCCCACAACTTCTAAGGGAAACTTCTTTTCCATTGGTTGATTGTTCTCACTGTCAGAAAGTTTATCCTTGTTTCAACATTATGCAAGAACAAGTAGTATAACAAAGTCACACTAGAGTCTTAGATGTTAAGAGAGCTAATTTCAATTAACGTAGAGAGAGCTTGGGAAGGATTCCGTGGATGAGAATTCTCAAGGAGAAAACCAGTCAAGAAGTTTGGGAAATTTTGAAAAGCGAGATTATAAAATCCCAGTCTAGCACAATACCAATGAAGAAGAAAAATAACAGCTCTCAAAAGAAACTAGCATGGCTACATAAAGAACTCTCTGACAAATTGAAAGACAAAAAGGACAAATATAAAAACTGGAAAGAGGGGCAAATAACTAAGGCAGAATATCAGCAAATAGCCCGAACCTGTAAAGATGAAGTGAGGAAAGCTAAGGCTCACAACAAACAAAGACTTGCAACAAAAGTAAAAAATAACAAAAAAAAACCCTAACAAGAAAAATGTCAAGGAAACAATTGGTCCATTGCTGGGAGAAAGTGGCAAGAAGGTGACAAGCAACAGGGAGCAAGCAGACTCGTTCTTTTGCATCTGTCTTTACACAAAGGGAAAAACCAGTCCAACCTATCACAAACAGCACCACAAAAAACAGATTAGAAACCCAAGTAAAAATAGGGAAGAAAATGGTAAGTGAACACCTGTCTACCCTAGATGAGTTCAAATCACCAGGACTGGATAAATTATACCCCAAGATTTTGAAGGAACTGGCAGATGAGATCACAGAACCACTGAACTATATCTTTCAAAGATCCCGGAGCCCCAGGGAACTGCCAGAGGACTTGAGAAGTGTTGATATAGTTCCCATCTTCAAAAAACGGAAAAAGAATAGATCCAGGAAACTACAGACCTATTAGTCTGACCTCAATACCAGGGAAGATTCTGGAAAAGATAATCAAGCAATGAATCAGCGAACACCTAGAAGCAAACAAAGTTATAACCAAAAGCCAACATGGGTTTGTTAAAAATAGATCATGCCAGACTAATCTTATTGCATTCTTTGACAAAGTGACAGAATTAGTTGACCAGAAGAATGCTGTCGATATAATTTACTTGGACTTCAGTAAGGCATTTGATAAAGTAGATGATAACCTACTACTAGATAAAGTAGAAAAATGTGGGTTAGACAGCATCACCGCTAGATGGATTCGTAACTGCCTGATCAACCTCACTCAACGTGTAGTCCTCAATGGAACTGCATCTTCATGGAGGGAAGTATGCAGTGGAGTAACCCAAGGCTCTGTTTTAGGCCCAGTACTCTTCAACATGTTTATCAATGACTTGGACAAGGGGATAGATGGGGAACTCATTTGCAGACGACACCAACCTGTCAGGAATAGCCAACACTCCAGAAGATAGGCTTGAGATACAGAAAGATCTTGACAGACTTGAACATTGGGCACTATCTAACAAAATGAAATTCAATGATGAAAAAAGTTAAGGTTCTACATGTAGGCAAGAAAAATCAAATGCAAAGGTACAGTATATGTGGTACCTTGCTCAATAGTAGTAACTGTGACAGGGATCTCGGAATCCTAGTGGACAACTATTTAAATATGAGCCAGCAGTGTGCAGCAGCTGCCAAAACCGCCAACACAGTTCTAGGCTGGTTACACAGAGGGATAGTGTTGTGTCTGGCCCCTTTGAATCCCTTCAGTCCGGCCCCTCCCAACTCCAGTCAGATTCAGAAGGGGAGGAGGAGTGGGCTGTTCTGCCTTTGGCTCACGTCCCAGCT
>JAOYMU010100295.1:0-12697 GCA_025802295.1 Psammodynastes pulverulentus | reverse complement strand
AGCAGCTGATGGCCGTTTGCATCCGGCTCTGAATATCAGCTGTTTCAGAGTGCAGGGATTGCCAATAGGCTATAGCAATCCCTGTAGCCTGAAACGGATGGAGCTACCTGCTAATTAGGCTGTGCTGGGAAAGTGAAACTGAAACTGTGTTTCTGCTTGCTGCAGAGGCAAATTGCTGGGAGGGAGAAGCTGAGTTAAGATTTTTTTTCATGTTTTCCTCCCCCAAAAGTTAGGTGCGTCTTATACGCCGGTGAGTCTTATAGCCCCAAAAATATGGTATTTTCTAAAAGAAGAATTAGGGTGTGAGGGGAATGGAAGGGACAGTGTATCAATAGCAGCTGGTAATAACTGTTTCTTCCAGCACATCAGCTTCCATAAATTATCCAGTCATGTGGCAGGAAGTAAAAATGGCTTCTTGTAATCAATCCAAGCTACATTCAGTTCCTTCTCTTGCAGCTTTCCAAAATCATCTTGTCAATTAACAGCTGCTCTTTGGGCAGTTTCCTTTCTGGTCAGGAAAGAAAAGAAATAATAATAATGAATAATGATGATAATGATAATAATCAATAATATTTGTGATACATTTTTAAATGTTCAGTTGACTGAGTTTCATGTTTAATGAATAAAAGAGATAATAGTGTTGGTTGTCATCTTTCTTAAGTATCTAGGATACCAGACTTTATGGTCCTGTTAATTATCTGTTGCTGCTAGGCGTGCATAAAAATTGTAAATGCATAATATTTAAATAAATGAAATACATAAATAATAAAAGGAGATATAGATAGCTGATCCAAGGAAAGGAAAGTAAGCAAAAAAAAATTGCAATCTACAACCTTTGGTGTACGAATGCCCTTGGAACAGTGCCACATGATTCGATCAAATGCCTAGAAATAACAAGAGGCAGTAAAACATCAGAAGTTTTGTGCAAAGATCAATGGCACAATGGAAGTCACAGCTGCCGGTCAATGGTGATAGACTGAGGTGTTACCACTGAGAGAGAAACCTTTGACCACTATTGTTTGTCACTGCACGCTTTTCTCTGTCAACAGTATTCAGCATGGCTATCAAACATCAGGAACATTAGAAACCATTCTATTTCAGATGGTGTTTTTTCCATATAACTTCAGATCACTTGAGAGCTAAGTACTTTAGAGCAGGGGTCTCCAACCTTTCAGACCTCCGGGACCACCAAATTCATAAGTTTAAATCCCGCGGACCACTAATAGGAATCCAGGGCGCCGCTCGCTGAAGTGTCTGGACTCGCAGTGACAGGATGAGGTCCTTCAGGCACTTAGCTTGGCCTCCTGTTTCTGCAACCTTAAACACTCAAAGAGCCATTTGGACCCATTTCCCACAGAAAATAAAACACCGGGAATCTGTCATCTCTCTCTTTCTCTCTCATCTCTCTCTCTGTATCTCTCTTTCTCTCTCATCTCTCTCGCTGTATCTCTCTCTCACTCATCTCTCTTTCTCTCTTTCTCATCTTGCTCTATCTCATCTCTCACTCATCTCTCTGTATCTTTTTCCCTCTTCTCTCTCTCTCTCTGTCTCCCTCTCTCATCTCTCAGCTTTAGTCACAGAACTGGCCCATTGGTCATCCTGGAGCAGCTCCTCCACCTGGGGGCACTGTAGACCATCAAAATTTTCTCACAGACCACCAGAGGTCCCCAGACCACTGGTTGGAGATCTCTGGGCTAGATCAACAACACGAGTAAATAACTGTTTCTTTTTCTCCCCCTCCCTTCTGAAGGCTAGAGCTAAATCCCTTGTACACTGCTTTCTGCAAGAGTATACTGTATATAGCTATGTCAAGGCTGCTACTGTCCATTCCCTAGGTAAGTAAAACCCTTGGCTCCATACATTCAGAGAAAAGGTACTTTTACTAGGAGAGAACTGCATGCAACAAATTGCAAGAAAGATGTGAGGCAAAAGTGTGTGAAGCAGCAAATTGAAACAAACTGTAGAGGCCAATCCCCTTGTAGCTAGGCAAGTCTGGCTGCTGTATACCAAAACTAGAAGAAATGACCTTGGAGAGATAAACTAAATAGTTGCAAATCTGCAATGAAATATTCTCCACTGACTCCACCCCCATGGCAGCTAGCAGCAGGCTAGCTAACATTCAGCCCTCCGTAACAGAGGCTTTAGCTATACATATAAAATTTATACAAGTAAAACAAACAACACATTTCAATAATGATCTCAACAATATCAACAATCTCCAATCCAGGTACTCCTCAATTTACAATCATTTGTTTATCTGGTGTTTGAGATTATGATGGCACTCAGAAAAGTGACATTACCAGCTCTCACATTTATGACCATTGAAGCATCCCTATGGTCACATGATCAAAATGTGGGCCCTTGGCAAATGGCATGGATTTATGATGGTTGCAGCAGCCTAAGGTCATGTGATTGCCATTTGCAGCCTTCCTAGATGGCTTCTGACAAGCAGAGTCAGTGGGGGAAAGCTGGATTTGAATGTTCACTTAATACCTGCAATGATTCGCTTAATAACCATAGCAAAAAAAAGGTCATAAAATTCAGCATGATTTATTTAACAACCACTTTGCTTATCAATGGCAGTTCCAGTTCCAAATGTGGCTGTAAGTTAAGGATTCCCTGTACCCATAAAGAAAAGGAGAAACCATTCTTGCTGTCATTCACATGTATATTAATTATGTATATCCTTTAGATTATACCTGAAGAAGCATAATGTCATTCTCCTTTGTGACATTGTCATAGCATGGGTGACGACTGTGTTTATTAACTTTGAAAACTTGTTTTGTGCTGTCTTCTTCTGAATGAATTCCAAGAATAACTTCAGTGTTTTTTGTTCTAAAAAGCAAAGAGAATAAATAAGAATTGAGTAAAGTTCATTTCTAGCAAGCATAATGCATTATAATCTCAGTTGAAGAATATTAAGTTTTATCATTCGGCAGTTCAATCTTCTGTGTTTCTTCAGAAGCAAATTCCACTGTATTTAACATTGTTTATTTCCTGGCACATAAATTTAAGATTTGGAGACAGGTATATATTCATTTACTTCAATTTTCATTGGAGTATTATTTCAACAGTGAAAGTAAATATATATTTGGTAGAAGATGCAAAATATTTTCAATGGCCTATTTCTGGCTACATTCAATAATAAATTGCAATACATAAACATTCACGCCTATGTATGTATGGATATTCTGGAAGTTGAAAATCAAAGGGAGGTCAAATTATATGCAATTTTCACAAGAACAAGAACACCAATAATGTGCAAGGAGCTATGCACTATTAATGTCATGTTTTGCTCTACATGGAAAAGAAATATTTGGAAGAAGGCTTCTGAGAGAACAGAAAAATTCTCTAATATCATCTATGAAAGTTGATTCCAATTTCTGGCAAATCAATATGCCAACACAATCTTGTCTGCTATTTTACCCAGGTTTTTGGTTTATCCTACTTTCTCCCTATTGTGGCTTCTGGCCCATCATCTGGTCAGAGCCCAATCACCTAAACTAGTTTTTTGGAGGGTGAGGTCAGAATTATTCCTATTGGGCTTTATGATCATGGAATTAGAAAAGAAGTAAGAGAAATCAATATTGCATATGGCAACTGTGGCAAGATTAGTGCATGCAAAAGGTTGGGAAAGAAATGAAATATTCACGATGGAAGATTGGATGATAACATGAACTGAATGTGCAAAAATAGCAAAGCCTTTCCAGTCTGGATACAGGAAAATAATAAAATAATAATAATATTTTTCTTTGAAGAGCTGGAAACCTTACATGCAGTTTTTGTTGAAAGAAGAAAAGATTAAATTGATGATTTCTTCATTTGGGTCAAAGAGAAATAATAAAAGTGATAATTGATAGAAAGAATGTGTATTTTCTTCTTTTAATTCCTTTTCTGTTTTTCCCCTTTTCTTATTTTCAATCTCTTTTTGTACATATTTATTGTATTGAAAAATGTTAGTAACACACACATAGGCACATACACATACACACAAACATAGATTGGATTTCTTTGCTTCATTGTCACCCCTAGAATTTATGCCAAGAAGCTGGGATAGTGAACAATTTACCTGAAAGATGATACCCAGCTGACAATTTTGCTTCAGTTGAAACTAGGTTTTGCTCATCCCTAAATTGCAGGTCTATATTATGCTTGGGTATATAGATATATGTAAAACAAGATTTTAAAAAGAAATAAATAAAAACCTAGCAAAACTTCCAAACTTACATGTTGCAGTGAGCTGCTGTTAATACCCAGTTTGATTTGATCAGGGTTCCCCCACAAAGATTTGAGCCTTTGATCTTGGCCATAAAAGGTCTTGAATGTGGAACTGATTCTCTTCCACCGATGATCTGGCCACAGTGATCTAAACAAAATGAAGAAGCCAAGCTAATCACGAGTTACAAAATACAACTTTAAGTTAATCCATTAGCTAAAGAGGAAAAAGAAGCCAATACAACATGTAAATGTTTCATTATATAAAGTGCTCCATAGTTTGTATTATGGTAGAGTATCACCAACCAATCAAAGCAATCTTGCTTTTTTATACTTATTAACACATTTCACACCTTTTGATTCTAGCACTTCCAATTTTGGCAAGCTTATCTTGGACTTTTAGGGATTACATCTGGAGGACACCAGATTGAAGAAGGAAAGTTATACACCTTGAAGCATATACAAATATGAAGATTGTTGGGTCCTTCAATTGTGCTTGGTAATAGCTAAATTTAATGATTACTTTTCAGGCTTCTGTAAAAAGTGTATTTTTGTTTGACGTATACTGAATATCTCAATGAATTGTGGCATGTGTCTGCAAGAGTATTACTGCACAATGTTACTGGATAGCCTGACAATCCTATTCTAAAAAGCTAAATGTTCTGGATGCTTTCTAGACAATATTGAGTAAGTCTGATTCTCCTAAAATTAAGTACCAATTAATTTTAAATTAAAGTTTAAATTAAATAAATTAAGTTTATATTTAAATCAAATGTCTTTATTGATACAAAACAATGCAAAATGTTCTAATAATTGTTGTATTTATTTTGTGCTATATTGAAAGAAATAGAACTGAGAGAACAAGAATGAAAGAATAAGGAACAGAGAAAAGATAAGAAAACAACAGAAATTCTCTCTCTCTCTCTCTCTCTCTCTCTCTCTCTCTCTCTCTCTCTCTCTCTCTCTCTCTCCTTCATCCAGGCCTTTGCTGAAGAAGATTGACATTTCTTCCTTTTTCCTGTTCTCATCTGGGTTTGTATCCTCTGCCAACACTTTCCCAATAACCAATTCAGTAGCCACATTTCCAATTAATCAACAGAACTGTCAGGACTGATCTGCTGCAGAGAGACTCAAAGGGAAAAAGTAATACAAAGGGAGTAAACTTATTCATTACTGATAAGGGCTATATTCACGCTGCCCTTATACTTAGAAACGATGAGTTTCTCATGCAATAATATAAATCCTTAATAATTAAATATTGCAATTTGTATGCAAGGATAAACTCGGCATTTTACTGAAATTGTCCTTTCCCGAGACAATTCTAAACTCTGGCATTATGTGGGGTAGGTGTGATATGGTCAAAAGCAAAAAAATCTCATTGGTCTGGTACAACGACAATGTACTGATGTTAACCACACCTGCCACTTAATGCGTGATTCTCAGCTTCTGAGGTTGCATGAACAGGAGAAAATATGTCAGATTTGGACTTTGGAGCTTTTTGGTGTGTAGATATGTTTGTGTATGTTTGTACATGTATATAAAACTATATGCAGTACATATTTATTTATATCATACTTCTATCCCGCCCCATCTCCACACGGGACTTACATTAGATGTAACCTTACATTAGATGCTTTTCTTCATTACTCAAGACTTTTCTAATAACTGTAATAACACAATCCTCTTAATAACTGTAGCTTTGAATATCTCCTGTGGTCCTTCTACTGCCAGTATCAGTTCAGCCTGAAGGAGACCTGAGCTATTTTCTCTTCATCACTGTCCAAATTCAAGGAGATTTCCATACATTTGAAACAAACGGTGTAGCTTATCCGCTTACCCTTTCATTGATTGTTCTGAAGTGACATTATCAGAAATGAAAAGAAATTAACGGGGGAAAAAGTAGCATAACATAGCACTTACCTCTGGGAATGCCGAGGAGAAAAATCAGAACAGTAAACCACAAGCCCATTAGAAGAACCATCTTTGCTTTTTTGTGTTTCTCCACATCAAAGTACCGAGTGTATATATACTGAGGATGGTAAGGAAGTGGTTGTTGGTTTCATCCTATAAAGGGTGTTATTTTACACATTGTGAAACTGGAACACTACAAAGACGTTCAAAGTTATTTTCTTTTTCATTTCTGATATAAAGACCTTGTCATACTTAACTAACATGGTTAATGAGGTGGAAAACAAAAGATATGATAAGTTAAGTTTTTATGTTTGCATTTAACTCTGTGTGAGAGAGAGATGTGTGGTTTGGGTTGCTGAGTAAAAATTGTAGGACAAGGCTATTGCACCAAGTAAAACATCATATGTAGGTTTCCTCTTTACTCAGAGAAAAGGTTGCTTTAATAAAAGAAATATGAGTTTCCTGAAAATGTCCAGTCTACATACATGAAGATAAAATGTTTGATGTGTGGCTGCTCCTCCAGCCCCATTTTGAGCATATCATCATATACAATGAAGAGATTCTCTAGACAACTCTTATTAATTCGGCATGTGCCGATTCTGCATGGATAATTTTGATGAAACAAAAATCATTCTAAATATAACTTGTTTTATGTGTCTTCCTCTCCCATCATTTCCATTAACAAAGACAACCCCGTTTTTGCCTTTGAAATGCTTAAGTTATACTCTGACTGTTAAAGAACCAAAGGTCTATAGGATTTCTGCCATCCATAGAGTTGGTCTGTTTTTGGAAGGATTTTTCATTACTCCTCTGCCTACTGGCACCTTTGCTCATCATAAGCATTTCATATCCTTTAAAAAACCAGGCATCACAGCATCTTTATTCAGTCTCCTCTCTATCTCCTCCTAGAAAAAGTTAGTGTCTTTCATTATATTCATGAAATTGCCATGCTGTCTATACATTATTTACTGTAGCTCAGAAAGGCAGTGCTATGCTGCCAAATCTATTATCAATTTGGAGCATATAGGTATGGATGCTTGTAAACCATACAGAAAGTTTTATGCTGGTCATTTGAAGTCCAGATTTACCATCATGGCCATCATGGGTCATGCTGCTGGATCTATTTATCTGGCTAGCTTAGGGTCCCACCCCCAGATTGATTCCTGTAAAATGCTTTCCCATGCAATTAGTGTCTCCATTTGCAGAGAAGGCATTAGGTGGACAACTGAGTGAAAATGGGCAAATTTGTTTCAAAGATGATGGCATCTTCCTTCTCTATCTTTTGAATGCAATGTGGCAAGCGCCTTCTAGGCTTCCTATTCCATTGGCTTCATATTCAATAAAATGGGATGGAGAGACCTTAGCTATTTAGTTAATTTGGTTATCCGTGGGTCCAGGGGCATCTGCAGAGTAGGTTAAAAAAGACAAGATGGTAATTATGGAGTGGACAGTTGAAGCTCCACACGTTTTTACATGTATCGTGCTACAAGGCACATAAAGAAGAGAAGGGAATTTGATCATTTTCTTAAAGTCCTCCTCCTATATGGATCCCCCAGTAGCTATAGCCATTTCTCCTTCCATATTATCAGTTGAAATATCATCTTAATCTGCTGTCCACATGATAGTTCCTTCCTTCCCCTCCCATCTTCCTCACCTTCTGTTCTGGCTCCAGCTAGCTGGCTGCCTGGAAGAGTGAAGCAAGACAGAAGAGGTTTGAATGGAAAAAAAACCCTGATGAGACGGAGAAATTTTGGATGCTGCTTCACATCTTCTGACGGTGCCTCTGAGCTTCTGCTGAGCTTCTGCTGTGCCATTCCTGGGACCCAGTTTACCTTCTCCCCTCCAGCCAGGTTGGTCACAGGCTAAAGCCTACAGAAAGCCAGTGAGGAGTGTTTGTTGGAATAGGCTGGCGAGGAGTGTTTGCTGGACCAGGCCAGCAAAGCAGAGTGTTTGTTGGAGTAGACCGGAAAAGAGAGACAGCTGCAGCTGGATCAGAGGCCAGGAATCTTGGCTTGCTGGATTCTACAGAGAGCCGGTGAAGAGTGCAGTCTGGCTCCTTCGCTTATAACTTTGCAACTGAGCAGCCAACAGGGTATAAGAAATGCTTCAAGCCTGAGGTGCCTTCTTCGTCTGGGAGAGCCCCGGGAGCCCTCCAGAGAGGCATGCTGGCGTGCTGCCTCACGACGGAGGCCTCTTCATTCTGCCGCCGCCGCCCAGAGGGCCGTCTACCTGGACTCCTGGTGCCGCTTCGAGGGCCCCGTGGAGGACAAGGGGCTCGGCCCGCCCGACCACCACTGGCTCCCCCGACGCCTTGGACTTGCACTTGGCGGTTTCCCTGCCCCGGAGCTCAGGCAAAGGTCTGGCTGTAGCAGGAGGAGCAGAAGGAGGAAGGTTCCATACCGGAGACCCGGAAAATGGGATTCGGGCTCTCCCCAAGCGGCCCATAACGTCCCTTCTGCTTGGAGGCTGTGGTACTGATACTTTCTGGGACTTTCTGGGTCCCCCCAAGACCCTCCTCAGGTGGTGAGGAAGAGGAGGAGGAGGAGGCCTGGACGATGCCTGGACGATGCCCCATAGAGGAAGGACGATGAGGAAAATGAATATTTTAATTTTTTAATTTGCTATCGTGCCCCTTAATGACAGATTACTATCGGGAGAGGAGGCATGAGGCAGGGAGGGTTTTTAGTTTAGTTTTAGTTTTCTAAGTTTTTTAGTTTTTGTAATTTTAACTTTAATGAATTTTAAAAAGTATTCTTTAGGTAAATTTTTAAAGAAATTTTTAAGAAGAACTTAGGTTGTTTGGAAATGGTACTTGACACCACTAAGATTATCATTGATGGATAAAAAAATTAGTAAAAAATGTTGAAGGTGCAATATGGAAATAGGAACTTATGATCATATGTGGTATAAATGTGATAAAGTTAAAAAGTTTTGGCAACTTTTGGAGAAGACGATATATGAAATGATGGGAAAAATAGTAACATTGAGATTAGAAACAATATTATTATTGATAATTAAAGAAGCAGAACTAACAAAATATGAGATAGAATTGATTAGAATTATGATTATAATAGGTAGAATGATAATAGCTAGATATTGGAAGTTAGACGTGTATTTTAAAATAGAGGAGTGGTTCTGTGAAATGTGGAAATTAGCTTTAAATGATAAACTGACATGTGATATTAAAATAAGAGACGGTATTTATAAAGAAGACATCTTTTGGAAAACTTGGAAACCATTTGTGGATTACGCATTTGGAACCTTGGATGCTTCGCTACCTGTACCCAGAGATCGTGGATTTTGGCACCTACGAGGACATATCTGAAGAACCAAACCTTCCTTTCTTTTGTATAGCAACGGGTGAATTATTGTACCTTTTTTTAAAATTATTATTATGTCTTGTTTTAAAATTAATAAAAAAATTTTTTAAAAAAAGAAGCTTCTTGGATGAGAAGTGAAACGTCTTCAAAGAAAAACCAGAAAGTCCAGTTGCCTCTTGAAAAAGTACCTTTGGGACAACCATGATTTGGATGACTGAGAATCTCCATAGACAACTGTTTGAGACACTAATAAAGCAGTTATGAGGGGTTATTTTATACAACATAATCTTCGAGAGAAGAAAAAATCTCAGGAAAAGATGCAAAAGATACTGGATGCAATCAGACAAAAAAATTGAATTGCAAAAGACACCTATGGACTCTAAAATCTTACACTAAATTAATCTGTTATGGCAACAACTGTCTATGCTAACAGTTCAAGAAATAGAAATAAAACTGAATTATATGAAGCAAAGACATTTTGAGTTTGCAAATAAATCAGGAAGATGGTTGGCATATAAACTAAGAAAGGAAAGGGAAAAGAGAATGATTGAGAAAATTTGTGAAGGCAACAATAATGTAATAACAGATGACGAGCATATAAAAAAGTACTTTCATAATTTTTATTCTAACCTGTATAAAAAGCAGGAGTTAGGCTAAAATAGATGGATATTTGTTAAGACAATGATTGCCTAAACTCTAATAAGGTCAGAGGCAACTTATGAACGACCCAATAACTACCTCTGAAATATCAGAAGCTATTAAAAATGTAATCAAGTAAAGCTCAGCCCCAGATGGCCTTACATGTCAATACTATAAATGTTTTGAAGATGAACTTCTTCAGCCACTAAAGGATATAATGAATGATGTATTACAGGGGGGAAAGATACCAACTTGGAATGAAGGTAATATTGTGTTATTACCAAAGGAAGGTCAAGATGTTACGATAATAAAGATTTACAAATCAATTTCATTATTGAACAAGGACTATAAAACTACCATATTTTTCAGAGTATAAGATGTTCTGGAGTATAAGATGTACCTTAGTTTTTGGGGAGGAAAACAAGAAAAAAATCTGCCTCTGCTTACCAGCATCCATCAGTATTCATCTGGCTAGCATCCTATCAGTGTGTGAGAGTGGAGGGCTGTTTGGAAACTGAAACAGTATTTGCTGTGTGAGCAAGGAGACATGTTGCAAGGAGCCTGGGCGTAGCTTAGCTCAACTGTTCTGTATTAAAGCTGCATGCTGCTCTGAAACTAAAACTGAAACTCCTCTCCTCTACTTATGTTTGTTTGTATTTACTGCCACGTTGGAAAACCTGCTTTTGGTATTGTACATTTACTTCATGTGTTATATTATATAATATATAAAGAGAAGTTATTGAATTCTGCTGAATCAGTTACTTGTGTGTGCTTTCTGGAAGTGATTGCTGCTGCAACTCTGACACGTTCTTGTAGCAAATAGGAACAGCCAGGTCAGCTTCAGCACATTATTGCAGCTTGATTAGCAGGTGAAATGGCTTCCCGGAATACCCCCAATCAGCTGTTCCAGGCTGCAGGGATTGCCACAGACCATTGCCACCTCCATGCCTCACATTTTGGCCTTGTGGGAAGGGCTACATTTGATGTATAAGACGCACCCAAATTTTCACCCTCTTTGGGGGGGGGGGAGAAGTGCGTCTTATACTCCAAAAAATATGTTATTTGTTGCAGTTTTGGCAGAAAGACTAAAGAAGGTTTTATAGGCATATATTCATGAAGATCAATCTTCATGGCTTTCTGGCAAAAAGACAGTTAAGGAACCTGAGGACTGTTTTGAATATTATTGAATATTTACAATATCATAATAAAAAACAGGCAGTTTTAACTTTTTTAGATTCAGAGAGGGCATTTGACAAATTAAATTGGGCTTTTATGTTTAAAGTCCTGGAAGAAATGGACTTTGGTGGGAATTTTATTCAAGGGGTCAAAGCTGTCTATAAGCCACGGCAAGCAAAAATTGTTATCAATAACTTAACCAACTCATGTAAAATTCAAAAGGGTACAAGATGAGGATGTCTTCTGTTCCTTTGCTGTTTATTTTGGTGTTGGGAGTTTTGAATAGAGATATCAGGCAAGATGAGAAAATAACAGGCATAAATATTAAGAAGGAAGTTTGTAAATTGAGGGCATTTACTGATGAGTTGGTTATATTTCTGCAAGACCCTAAAAACAATATAGAACAGTGGATGAGGAAATTTAACAAGTTTGGATCTTTAGCAGATTTTAAAATAAACAATCAGAAAACAGCAATGCTGATTAAGAATATGACTTCACAGGATGGTGATATATTGACTAAAAAGTCTGGTTTTAGGGTTGAGAAAAAGGTGAAATATTTGGGAATTATGTTGACGAACACAAACACAAAACTGTTCCAAAACAATTATGTGCCTCTCTGCAATGACATTTAAAAAGCTTTATTAAGATGGGATAAATTGCATTATCACTCTTGGGTAGAATTTCTGTAATCAAGATGTCTTACCAAAGATTCTCTTTCTATTTCAGACATTACCAATACTTGCAACTGATATTCCATTTAAACAATGGCAGAGGAATACCTCTAAGTCATATGGCAAGGGGAAAAATGAAGAATTAGATGCAGACTGCTGCAAGACGCTAAGGAAAGAGGGGGTTTGGGTTTACCAGATTTGAAATTGTATTTTGATGCTTGTTTGGTCTGGCTAAAAGAAAGGGTGAATCTTCAGAATAAGAGACTACTTGACTTAAAAGATCATGAATTAAGGTTTGGATGGCATGGTTATCTATGGTATGGCAAGGTTAATGTTGATTTCAACAACCATTTTGTTAGACCTGCCATTCTAAGAGTTTGGAATAAATATAAAACAAGGTTTTCTACGAAGGTGCCTCTTTGGATTTTTCCCAACAAAGCTTTTTTTCAGAAAAGAAATAAATGGTGACGAAGTTGAACTGGTGGACTTATGATAAAATAATATCTTTTAATTTTGGTGACTCTACCCTTAAGTCTAAGGAGGAGCTAGAATCAGGAGGTCCTGTCTGCCATTGGTTTACATATTTACAAGTGAAAGATTTAAATTAGACTTCGTTAAAAATGAATTGGAAATGCTAATGTGTAGTAGCGACGAACATATTATTGCTAAGGTCTATACCAGTGTTTCCCAAACTTAGTCATTTTAAAATATGTGGACTTCAACTCCCAGAATACCCAGCCAGCATATGCTCGCTAGGGAATTCTG
>JAOYMU010100248.1:0-12738 GCA_025802295.1 Psammodynastes pulverulentus | reverse complement strand
GGGGGGAGGCAGGCAGAAGAGCTGCGGAGCCGAGCTGTCAGCAGCAGCAGCCTCGGGGAGCGTCGCCCAACTCCGGCAGCCAAGCGACGCCCAAGCTCGCCTTTTTGCGCAGATCCTGGGGACGCCCAGCCGGGGGTAGGTGGTTGGGTGGGAAAGGCGCCTTATCCAGCATTCACGAGACTGGCCTCATTACAAGCAGGAGGATTTTGTGAGTTCGATCCTCGGGAGGGAAAAAGGATAATCTTTGGAAGAGGCTCTCCTGCTGCAAGCAAGGCGGGTTGGGCTAAGTGACCTCCCAAGGTCCCCCTTCCAACTGTGTTATTCTATATTCTGCAAGGGATCCCGCCCCCTTTTTTTTGTTGACCTCTTCTGACCAGTCAAGCGGAAAAGCCAAATTCATTTAACAACTCCGGGACGCCGGCTGTGTTTCGTTTAACGACCTGTGACCATAGCGGTCGTCGAAACGAGGCGAAAAACTCAAAAGAAAGTCTCACTCAGCAACTGAAATGTTGGGCTCCGTCGTAGCCGGAAGCGACAAACCCGTCCATAGAAGAGAATTAAGAGAGTTGGAAAGGACCTTGCTTGGAGATCATCTAGTCCAACCCCCCTGCTGGAGCCAGGAGAGTCTATTCCAAACACTAGACCAGAGGGAAGGTCTTCCTTGGATTAAAAACACGGAAATAAATCAACACAGTTCAGAGGCCTCGACAGCCCAAATTCATTTGCTCTCCAGATCTCATCATCCAAGGAATTAAGGCACACTTAAGAGGCTCCTTAGTTTGGCATTTTTACGGGCTTTGGCAGAGTCAAAAAGTTTCCCCTGGATTTATTTTTTGGGCTTAACCCCAGCAAAGATTTAAGCCCATTTGAGGGAGGGGGCGAGAAATTGAGGCCAATTCCAGAAGCCTCTTCTCTAAATTCCTTTTCCATGGCTTTTTTTTTTTTTTAAAGGCGTTTCCCCATACAGGAAGTCTTTCCAACGTTTTCCCGCGATTTTGTCCTTTGCAGCTGGAAAACAGCCTCGTAAATGGACAAGCTGCTGATTTTATCAAGCGCTTTTTTGGCAGGAATCCGCTCACACACACCAAAAAAAACCCTCCCCCCAAAATAATAATAATAATAAAAGAATGGATAAATAATCAGGCAGTCCATCCCATCTGAGATTTTCAGAGGTCTGTATTTACTACCTGTGACTGTCACTTCAGTGTTTATGATTCTTGATGAATGTATTTTATTTTTGTATGTACACGGAGAGCTTATGCACCGAAGACAAATTCCTTGGAGGTCCAATCACACTTGGCCAAGAAAGAATTCTCTTCTAAAATATAAAATAAAATAGGAACTTGAATTCAGCTCCTCACTTTATCCTTTCCTTCATCAGTTTAGGCCAGGGGGGTTTGAACAAGTCAATAAATTGTGTGTCGGTGGGTTGTCGCAAATTGACGGTTGTGACACATATTTTGAGTGACAAAGAGCCGCAGCAGAGGGATGAAAGAACCACATGCGGCTGTAGAGCCACTGGTTGCTGACCCCTGATCTAGGGGGGTAAGAAATAACATGCTGGAGCAGTCAAGGGACTCCTTTCGGGCTGGGTAGCGCCTTTATAAACAAGCCAAGTTTCTAGCCCTCATGATGGCAAGGGGGTCAATCATAGTAAGTATAAATGGATGGTTTTCTAAAAAAAATCAGACTTTCATGTACCAAGAATTGAATGAGTGTATATATCAGTGGTTCCTTATGCGGAAGAATTTAAGCATAACTTTATTTTTATCTTCTTCTTTTTTTTTTAACTATTACCATCGGGCAGCCGGTACAGGATAATAATAAAAACAAGGACAAACAGGCTGAGAAACAGTTTCTATCCCAGGGCAGGAACTCTGTTGAATTCTACTTTATAGTGCAATATTAATGCGATATTAGGAGTTTTCAATTCAATTGTATAGAAGGCGAAGGATGTGGGTTTATGTTTTATTTTTATGGTCATAATGTACACTGAAGATGGCATTTAATTTCACTGCACGAGGTGCGACGGCCATCAAGTAAACTCATTTTTTTTCCCCTCTGACTTTTCTTCCAGATGCCGGCCAGCTGTTTGAGCAGTACGACAACCCACGGAGAGCAAGATAAACTAAAAGAGCCGCTTTTATGCCTGGATGGGAATTTCCATCTTGATCCTCTCCATCCCATCGGCCCAGAAAGACGTAACCCAACATCCTGGCTTGCCTAGAAGGTAATCTTTGCGATCAAAAGGAAAGGAAGATTGTCTGTGGTGGGTATCCTATTGGGTGGTCTGTCATGACTGACAGTTGCCAAGTCTTGAGGCTTGTTGTTTATTTGTTTCGTTTCTATTTCTTTTTCCCTGTCTGGGAGCAGAGTTGCCCAAAAGAATTTATTCTTGGCCCGTTCACAGACTGGAGAGCTGGAAGGAAAAAAATAAACAAACCCTGAACTAACCATGGCTAACATGTTTTATATATATATATAGTCAAAAAAGGGTCTGTCTCCCCAATAAATAATAGAGAAAACACACATTTGTTATAGATTCGACTTTGAGGGTGATTTATGAAGGTCGGAGATTCAGTTACTCGTCCTAATTCTTTAGTGAAACTTCCATTATCAAAGAGAGTCAGCAACTTGAGGCTCTAAAGCCGCCTGTGGCTCTTTCATTCCTCTGCTTCGGCTCGCTATCGTTGGTCGGCTGCACAATGGATAGGGCTTTCGGTTAGGACAGGTAGAGGAAAAAGGACGCCACGCTAGGAGGAGACTCTGTGGAAGGGGAACCGGACTTCTGTTCGGCTCCAGAATTGAACCGGTTAGGACCTTTGTGGCTCTTTGAGTGTTTTAAGGTTGCCGACCCCTGGTCTATCCGAATAACCAACAGAGGGTAAAATCATTAGGGTTTTTTTGTCTCAATTCACCCACATGGAGCTGTGAGTTCGATCCTAGGCAGAGGCTACTATTTGGAATAGAATAGACTCTCTCCTGCTCTCGACCAGGAGCGGGTTGGGCTAAATGACCTCCAAGGGTCCCCTCCCAAACTGTCATTCTATGAACTGAGGGATGTTTCTGCCTGCTTTGGGGTATCTCTCAGCGAGGGAAAGAATTCTGCACATGGTCAGAGGTGTTGAATCTAGGATGCCCCAGAAAACAAACACAACACAACACACAAACACACACACACACATTGCTTGGATCTTGGGGTTTTGGGGGGGTGTTTTTACAAAAGAAATTGGGCGTTTTTCCGCCAGGCTGAGAATTTTCCCCGACTCCCTTCGGCAAAAGCTCCGACTCAGTCCAATCCCTCCCGCTCCTGGCCGCCCTTCCATTTATCAGGCGAAGATCGCAATCAAAGCGCGACGTCTCCCCACTCTTCAGGCCCCCTTGCAACCGCCCTATCTTTTCCAATAGCGCCGAGTTTAGGCGCCTACTCGACTGCCTGCAAAAGGCAACCGGTTGGGAGGGCCGGAAAATATTTTATTTTCATTTTATTTATTTGTCAAACATATATGAGAAAAATCATCCAATGACCTGGACCGGGGAGGAAGAGAAAGAGGAAAATAATCACGCGAGAAATGTTTGAAAACGGTCCAGCTAACCAGGTCTTCGGCGGGGGAGGCAATGGAATAGACACCTATCTCCGAGGGGCCTTCATCACATGAGGCCTGGAGCGTCGAAAAACCTCCATTAAGCGGAAAGGCAGGTGGGGGTGGAGGGTCTTTGTTTTCCTCAATAACCCACTTTTAAAGCCCCCCAAAGAGAGAAAAAAAGGCATTTTTAAGAGAAGAGACTCTAAATTGGCAAAGCCTCGTTCTATTTTGCTGGAGAAAGAGCCGCTTCTGCCATTCCTGGGCCTGGGCTTCCTTTTTTTATGCAGGTGGGGACAATTAACTCTAAATGGCCATTTTATTCAACGGGGCAAAAGCAAAGCTGAAATGAACTCGGCCAAAACTCGCTACTTAATCTTCTTCCAATACTTCGGGGCCAAATATAGGTAAGGTGGACAAGGTGCATGCAAATTTGAAGTCTTAAAGAAAGAGGGGAAGGAGGCAGGGAAATAAAAACAACTTTAGGGGAAGAAAAAGGGGAGAAAATATGATGGACGTCCTTGGGTTATCAAACAATGCTTAGACCCAGATGGATAAATGCAAGAAACTTATTTATATGCTGTGTTAACCAGAGAGAAACTTAACTCAGCCCATGTGCCAAGCACATTATTATTATATATAAATATATATATATATATTCCCCTCTGAGTAAAAGTTACTCAGTCCATCTGGAAGACAAATCGCGGGAAGGTGTTTGAATTTGGGAAGGAAATACCCAACAGGTTCATTCACCCCTTTCTGGCCAATGCTTCAACAGCAAGGGAAGCAACTATTTGGGAAGTCAAAAATGGGTAATTACAGTGCAAATCATTTCAACTGCATTTAAATGCCTTGCATGTTAAATAGTAGTTGAAATGTGCATTTTGCAGCACTGTTGGCATGCGACAAAGGCTTAAGAACGTGACAGAAGTGTTCGCAGAAGGCAGAGTCTTAATTTAGTAAAATTGTGATTTATTTTCAGTGAACTGCTTTTTAGTACAATGTGCAAGGTCCCTTCCAACTCTTGTTATTCTTGTCACGGGGAAAAACAACGTAGTTTGAACTTTTTGATAAGGCAGGAATGAGGAAAGTCATCCATATTCCCATCTTTTAAGAACCACAAGGCTTGAAGTAGCCATAACAAATGAGACAAAAAAATATATTGAATTTCCATACTGTTGGAACCCAATCGAGTCTTCGTGACATGCGACTCCGCTTCAGAATTAATTTTGAAGTCCTTTGTTGGGGCCCAGCATAGATAAACTAGATAAGCCATTTGGGAGAATAAGGAAGGATTATCCCATTTTCACCTAGTTCTGACAGTCAAGGTAATTTCTTAGACCGGATAAGAGGTTTTCCAACTTTTTTAGGCCAAGGAACTTGTTAGGAAAAAAAAACCCCCATTCTTAAGCAAGTGAGAAATTTTGCCAGTTTGAGTGATGGCAGGAAGAATTGAAATAATTGGAATTTAGCATGCCGGTGACAGCTGTTATCCATATACGGATTTGTCTCTGCACCTGCCACTTTCATATTTTCATTTGCTGTTTAACCTTGTTAGGCATTTTATTATTAAAAAGGCAATTATTTCACACAAAAGCCCGTGCCACTCATTCTTAGCAAAAAGAAAAGGGAAAAAAAATCTTTTAACTTACCCCGAACGGATATATTTTGCTTCTTGCCTTTCAGAACTATTGCTTGCTTTAACTCCCAGACTAAAAGGAGATAATGAATCGAGAATAATCACAATTAACGTAAATGATCCGTATTAACGCTTAAAAAGCGAGGAAGAAAAGTGATGTTGAAATAACAGAAACAGCCAGAAGTGCTAAAGGCAGCTGAACCAAGTTCATTTCGTAGGGGTGTAACTACTCAACCAGGAGGAAAGATTACCATGCTGTGGGTATTGAGTTCAAGAATTGCCACAATTACCAGTTGTTGGCATGTCTCTCTGTGCCAGTGATAAGCACACTTGGGCATGATGTGCCAAGGGGCAAAGAGGCCAGTGGGATTTCCCAACAAAGATTCAAGGGAGGAAAAAAACGGAATTCTAGACAGCCAGGAAGAATTTCTCGGCTGATGTCTGGGAATCGATTAGAGATTGCTAGATGGGAAGTCTTAAAAGAAAGAAAAAGGGACGAACAACCAAAATTGGGGTTACCCAATCTTCCACCCTGTCAGAATCTAGCAAGTGTTGTGTTGTCCCTGTTGTGAAATAAATAGTTTTACTGATTATTATTATTATTTTTTCTTCATCCTCCGCAGTGGTGTGAAGGCTCTGCCCCCCAACATGCCAGCTGTTGGTGTGGAAAATCACCTGGAGGTAAGGAACTGACTTAGAATATTGATCCATCATCTGGGGTGAGAAAAGGGGGGGTGTCCCACTTTTTTTCAGGGGAGGGGGCTCTGCTTTTCCACACCCAGAAGAGAAAGGCCCAAAATTATCATGTGCTTTTGAATTGAAGCTTAGCTCAGCTATGCTCCCCCCCTTCACCTGCCTGCGTTGTTCGGCTCACCGTCGCCCCCTTCTGGATAGTTTGGGCTCCCATCCACGAACCTGGTCCAACCCCGCTAGGATTTTTTAACCCAGTGGGGGGTCCCCAAACTTGGCAAACCTTTAAGACGGGTTGGACTTCAACTCGGAGGATTCTGGGAGTTGAAGTCCACACGTCTTAAAGCTGCCATATTTGGAGACTTCCGTTTTTAAGAGATCAGCCGTAGCCGGTGTGGTTCGCCTCCAAGGGATCCCCCATCGCTCAGGGCTAATCCACTGTTGAAAAAACAGTTTTATTACCCAAACTAAGGGGGCAAATGTTAAAATTGGGGCTACGGCTCTCCCCGAGGGCGATTTCAAAAACCTGGAGCTCTTCCCAAAAAGAAGCCAGCATGGCTGAATTGTATGTTTTGCTTTTCATATTTTTTTTTAAACTGGAATGGAGGAAGGGGGTGTCTACTTTCCTGGCTAGTGGTTTTCATTCCCCCCTCCCCAGCTTTCTGGTTCCCTCCCCCCATTTTTCTTGGCAACAAAAGCTATCCAGAAGAGATCTCTGCCTAAAGTGGGGTGGGGGGGAGAAGGAATCTTTTTCTTAGATCCCCCAAAGTCTCTGCCGAGGCCAAGAATTTCTTCCCAGGCAATCAAAAACAGCAGGAGAGACTCAGCTCCTTGGAGAAACAAAGGGAAGAGGAGAAGGAAAAGCAGGAGAGATTAAAAAAGGAAAAAATTGGCTGGGCTTGGGGTGATTATCTGCAACCAGATCCTACTGGATCCCGCTGCTCCCTTTCCCCTTCCCTCTCTCCCCATCCCTGAGAGCTTTTCCAATTGTTCTCCGCCTCTGGGACCCTTTTAAATCTTGCCACGTCCTTAAAAAAGGAGGATTTGCACCTAGTTCTCTGCAACCTGGTCACTTAAGGCCTTAAGTTTTAAAAAATATTTAAACTTCCCTTCCAACTTCCAGACAAAACAGACTCCCTAAAGCAGAATGTGTGGCTCTTTCTGTGTCTTTCCAGCTTTTCCAGCTATAAATGTGTAAATATTTTTTAAAAGGGGTCTATTTTTCTCCCCTCCGTTTCTAGAAAGCGGCAGAAAAACTCAAAGCATCCGAGCCGGTTAAATTTGTCGTCTCCAGCCGCACGGACGCCGGGGTGCACGCCCTCTGCAACAGCGCCCACTTCGACGTCCGCAGGAAGGAGGGGCAGCCCCCCTTCTCCGAAGACACCCTCCTCCAGGTCTTCAACCGGCATCTCCGTTCGGAGCCCATCCGGTGAGTTTCTCCCGTTGCCGGAAAGGGCGGGTTTCATCTCTTTAGTAGCCGGGTAGTAAACCAAAAACTTGATTTCAAAAATCCTCTGCTCGCCTCTGTGGGCCTGAATTGGGTTAACTCCATGACCTGGAGGCTATGAGTTCAATCCTAGGTGAAGACTAGGAAGAGAGTTCTCCTGCTCAAGCAGTGGTTTGGCCTAGATGCCCTCCAAAGGTCCCTTCCAACTCTGTTCTTCTGTTAAAAAAACCCGTGGCTGTTTTAATGCAATTCCAGAGGAATTGACTTTATTTCTTAGTTTTATTTTAGTTTTATTTAGTTTTATTTTAGTTTTAGTTTTCCTCCCCCAGCAGTCCTGGAAGTAAAACCAGAGCAGATCCCTCCCCCCCTCCCACCAGATTTTTTTGCACTGTGATCTCCCTCCGTGGTTGTCATGGCACCCATGCAATGTGGCACCATCTACTTGGGAACAAGGAGGAAGGAAGCTGCACCTCATTCAGATGTTACATAAGCTGAGTCCTCTTCGCTCACTCCCCACGGTCTGCGCCACGCGTGGGAAGGGCCGGTTCCCCTCCCCAGAAGAGGGCAGGACAGGGGTCTCTTCCCACATGCCCCCCGTTTCTTCCCCTTGGTCTTTCCCTCCTCGGCTTCCCCAAGTTCGCGGCGTCAGCCTCATCCCGAACTCTGAACCGACACGGAATAAAATCTGTGTCTCCACCATCCCAGCCAATGTTGCTTCGCCCCCCCCATACACACACACACACACCTCCTTTCTGTTGTGAGGTTCTTAAACAAAAGGCCTGTTTGAAAAGCTTGTGGGATCAACCCTCCCCTTCCCCTGCTTTGCCAAGGGAAGAGAAAAGGGGTTTGGGTCACTCACTTATCCCTGTCATTTCCTCCTTAGCTGCTTTTGTTCCTCTAATCAGTGTTTTGTTGGACCAGAGGCCGACCCAGCCTGTTCCCCATTGAGCTCTCTCTCCCCCGTATTCTCTTCCCCCTTTTCTGCCCCAGCCTGGAGAAGCGTTTTCAGACAAGGCCTAACCATTTGTGCCTTGGCCTGAAACCAAGACGCGTGTGGGTTTATTTTTTTCCCCTCCTCCTCTAAAATAACAGAATTGGAAGGGACCTTGGAGATCTTCTAGCCCAACCCCCTTCTTAAGCAGAACGACCTTTACCATTTCAGACAAGCGGCTGTCCGGTCTTGCCCCAACTCAAGGGAAGTCAGGCCGTTCCACTGAGTAATAATTCCCCTTTAAATCAGGAAGGTTTAGTAATAGAGGAAGAACAGAGGAATAAATCAGGTAGTACAGTAATAGAGGAAGGCGTTTTCCCCTCCCCAAACCCTATAATCTTTCTTAAGAGGGTCAGGAGGAAGGGTCTTAAATCCAGGAGCCTTTTCTTTTTGAAATAAAAACACACCAGTAGAGAGGCTCATATTTTCCCCACTTCTGGTCCCCCCCCCCCAAAAGGTGGAGTCAGAGGCACTGACTTCTGGAGAGCGGGGAGAGGAGAAATGATAAGACAGGACATCCTGCCCCCTCCCCAGTCTTTTTTGGGGGGCTGGGTTGTGTGTCAGGAACGGGCTCAAGCCACAGAGATCCTAGGACCGCCGCTAAGAAGCCTAACAGCAAGGAAGAACAGGTTGATATCCCACCCCATGGCTCAAAGATGTCAATCTTGTGGTGGGCCAAGGACCAGAGGACATGCTCAAACTGGCAACTGAATCCCTGGGGAGGACCTTCACCAGTTGAACAGGGACTTGAGAAGTCTTGAGTTCAAGTCCACCCTTGGTCACTGGGTAGTTTTGTGCCAGGCAACTGTCTCTCTCTGTCTCTCTCTCTGAAACAGAGGTCTGTGGTTGGGCGGATAAAACGGAGGGAGATCTTCACCCCAAAGCCACGTTGACTAAAATAAAATAATGAAAATTAAATGGGGGGGGGGAAAAGCCACATTGAACGAAAACCAAGAAATTAAATCTTCCTCTTTCCTTTCCCCAAAGCGTCCTCAGCGCTCGTAAGGTTTCCAGCAACTTCCACGCCCGCTTCTTGGCCCGATCCAGGACCTACGTCTATCGGGTGGCCACGGGCTGCACCGCCTATTCGGAGCTGCCGGTCTTTGAACTGGGTCTCTGCTGGGCAAACCGGCGCGGGTAAGTCGGCGAAAAAAAAAAAACCCTTTGTGTTTGTGTCTTTGTGGATCCAGCCACTTCTGCTTGCACACACACACTTTGAGCCCCACAATGTCCAAGCCACAAGATCGGGAGAGAGTAGTAATTCAGGAATGGGCCAAGACACTTGTGAACACACTTCCGCAATCTGCTTCCTCTCCGCGCGTTGCTGGATGTGACACTTGGGAGAGCCAGGGAGTTTCTCGCTGGGGAATCGTCAGATCTCGCCGGCTCGGCGAATTTTCCCCGAGCTTCCGCCAAGCAGACAGGCAAAAGATGGTGGTCGCAACAGCTGAACGGGCCAACAGTCTGCCCGTAGCTGCTTAATTCAATCAAGTTAAGTTTTTTTCCTCCTGGATTGGGTCCCACAAGTCCATAAGACCTGCCTTTAGGGCCTTAACAGGCTGCAATTTTCAGTGGTAGAGATGGTGGCACATTGCCCTCGCCATTGCTCCCTTGCAGATCCCTGCTTTTATCCGTAGAGACAGCTTTCTCGGGGGTCTCGCGTCAAAATCCTATTCTGGATAGCTTTTTCCAAGGTGGGCCATTTTACCAGTCACTGTCTGGTCCTGCTGTAGAGTTCAGGTGCTCGTATTTCAATCGGCGTAAGAAAAAACCACACAGGTGAAAAAGAGAAGTTCTAAACAGCCATCAATCAGAATTCCTTTCCGTAAAATGTTTCCATAAAGCTATTCCAAAATAGACAGAAATGGGGTCCTTCTATCCTGGGGGATATTAGCTTTTTCACTCTTTCCCTCTATTCCCTCTGCAGCCTCCAGACCGTGGCGACTTTAAGACTTGTGGACTTCAACTCCTGGAATTCTGGGAGTCGAAGTCCAGAAGTGTTAAAAGTGGCCAAGATTGGAGACCCCTCCTTTAGACCAAGTGAGTTTCCCCAAAGCACATTAATTTGGGGGGAGGACCCTTAAGTCTTCTTTTTAGATGCCGAGACAGATCAATTGAAACGGGGTTTTTTTGGCAGTGCGTTTTCCTTCTCTGACATCCCCAAGTTAGGGGCAGGTTGCCCACCTGCGTGGTTGCTGGGAGCCCAGAAGGGTTTGATGGCACGTCCTCCATCTTTTTCTAGCCACCTGGACTTGGCTGCCATGCAGGAAGCAGCCACGTTCCTGATGGGCACCCACGACTTCTCCACCTTCTGCTCTGCCAGCTCAGAGAGCTCAGCGCGAAGCCCCATCAAGACGCTGAACTGGGTGCAGGTGAGGCCTGCCCAGGGCTTCCTTTCCCAGCACGGCAAGGACAGGTGAGGCTGCCCAGGACCTTCAGTCACAACTTTGCACCTCTTTTTTTTTCCCCCGATGCTCGCTAGTCTAAAAACCTTGCTGCATTCCTCCTGGGTCTTCCACGTTGTGTGAATGCGGCAATGGCTTGTCTTAGCCAAGGTTTGCATTTAAGAGATGGGCTTCGAAACGCCAAGATTGACAAGTGTCACCTGGGGGAGGATGTCAGGAAGCAAGAAAGAAGGATGAGGAGGGAGGGGAGAATATTATATCGTTAGAAATGGGCCAAAAATGAAACAGGGAGGGTCTCGGATGAACAGGCCTCTCCAAGAAGAGGAAACCTTTGTGTGTTTGGCGTTTAAGTGATTTGCATGTCACAAATTTGAGTTTTTAAGGATTTAACTAGAAGTGAGAGGTTGGCAAGGAAGGGCCAAGAGCTCTCCGTGGTCCTGAAAGCCAGCTCAAGACTCAGGAAGTTCACACACTCCAATCTTGCCCCAGTGTTTGCCAACGTCACTGCGAACCTAAAAAGACCACAAAATTTGTCCGAAGGGCAAAGCCTGGAATGTTTACCCAAAACTGTGTTGTGTGACTTTTATTTCAGACTGGGCTTGTGGGGGGGAGGAGTTAGGTAAGCAGTGGGCAGGGCCACAAGACACACACACACAAACACACACACCAGTGGTGGGATTCAAATCATTGAACAACCGGTTCTCCGCCCTAATGACCAGCCGTGGCTAGGGGATAGTAAGTCTGGGCGTCCTGCCAAGAACCGTTAGCTGCTCTATGGGTTAACCAAGAGGCAGTTTCTGTAAGATTAGGCTAGAAACAACCCCAGAAGGTTTCCTTCCTGCCTTCCTTACAGGATTAGCCCTGGAAAGTGGGAAGAAAACAAAAGGAGATTTCTTCCAACAACCGGTTCTCACAAATAGGTGTGATCCTGTTGGATCCCACCACTGACACACTCACCACAGAGGCCACGTCTGGAAGGACATAGCTATAGGTTGAGGCTCTCCCCAAGATGCTTGGAGGGAGACTAAGGAAAGAGGATTTGATCTCCTCCCAGAGTAAGCTAGCTTGTCTGGGGAGAAGAATGCAACTTGAGCTGGCTTTCTACCTGCAGGGAGAAGGCCCAGTTCTTTTCTGCACACCTCAAAACAACACAATCACACCTCACTTTTGAGCAAGAAGGGACCAAGTCAGGTCTTTACACTTTAAACACAGGGCTTTCTTTCCTGAATGCCATCTGAATGCGGGAGGAGGAGGAGGAAGGATTTGAATGTGCATCTTAACAGCCCACGGTGTGGTTGTGGCTTCCCTTCAGGGCAGCTTCAACCTGCCAGGTGGTGGGAGAAGGGACACCTGCTAACCGAGGGAGGCATTTCCACGTGATCCGGAGGGGGGGGGGGATGTCCTCGTGGTTGAATCCGTGAGTTTTCAGAGGGAGTTTTTCCTACGTGGATTTTAACTGCTGAGACATTTCCACCCACGGACGTTTTTGCCCGGCCTTTGCTCAGAAAATATCAGCAGGGAATTTCATCTATCAAACCAAAGTTTCTTCTAATCTTGGTTTTGCACTGGCTGCTCGCCGTAAGGCAGCCGAGCAGCAGCAGAGCAGGCCAAGGTAGACTGCCCTTGTACACGGGGGGCTCTTTTTAGCGCTTACGGATTAAACCTAGCCCTGAAGATTATTTCAGAGGCTACTTCCTGAAACCTCTCCAGCCCCCGGCATTAGTAGGATAACATAGAATAGCAGAGTTGCAAGGGGCCTTGCATGAGCAGGAGAACTTATTCCAAGTATTAGAAGCAGGTTGTGAGGCTGTCTCCCAGCACAGCAAGTTTTCAGTCTGCTCAGAAAGGAAAACCCTGGTTGCAGAACCACAATTCCCATGTTAGTCCTGTCTGCAGAGGGAAAGGGTTATGGTTTTCCTGGTATTGATCCCAATCTGTGGATGACTTGTCAAGATTCCTTGACAGGTGGGGGGGGGGGGGGG
>JAOYMU010100236.1:0-12747 GCA_025802295.1 Psammodynastes pulverulentus | reverse complement strand
GACTACTAATAGGAATCCATTGCGCCGCTCGCTGAAGTGCCTGGGGGACTAGATGACCTACAAGGTCCCTTCCAACTCTGTTATTCTATTCTGTTCTGGTCTGTTCTGAAATAAACATTCTCGAAGATCATGAGAAGGGTTGATGGTAAGACCAGGGGTGGGTTTTGAATCCAGGAGTAGACAGAAAGCTAGCTTAGGGTTTTTAAGGGAGGTTTGCAGTGGTGGTTTCCTATCGGTGTTGCCACCGGTTCACTGACTGTGTGCATGCGCGCGCAAGCGCGTTCCCCCTCTGTGTGTGCACTTGCTCCCCTCTCCCGCGCATGCATGTGCCGATCATCTGAGAGGACACTTTGATCCTCTCAGTTGATCGGTGCACTTTTTAAAGCTACTGGTTCAGTCGAACCGGCCCCTTTTTAGCTTAAAAAAAGTACTGGTTCAGCTGAACCGGCACTTTTTAAAGCTAATTCAGAAGATACTTATCTGCTGAAGAAAGTAGACACGATTAAAAGCTGTTAAGCATACAAACATTTGTATATCGAAAGTTGTTAATCATCAAAGTGAGATTGAGTTGTACATGTTGTACATGAAGCTTTCTCGCTAGCTGTTCTAAATCCATCTGTCTAAATGTGATGACCAAGCTGTTTGAGAATTATTAAATGCATCACATGTAGAGGACAACATTAATATGGCCATCAGTGCTTTTGATAATACAGACCAAGCAGCTGTTGCATATAAAATGAATACTTATAATTTTTTACCTGACTACTGTCGTATAGCCTTCTCTGTTTTATGCATTGGGCCAATTTTCACAGAATAAGAAACCAGGATTGTGTAGAATTATGGCTTGGTTTTTTTGTCTCTTTCTTGCAAATCTTGTTTCACTTGTAGAAGCTATTCAGGTTAGACCTGAGAGAATATCAACTTTCGAACTGAATAACTCAGTTAGCAGTATTGTTATGCTCAGACTGAAGTCTACTAGAAATCAACCACTAGACTAGACTATAGACTGAAAAGGTACTTTGATGGACCAAATACGTAATCTTATTTGAGAGAACTGGTATAGTTTCAATGATTATTAACCTGAGTTGCATTAGGAATTGGAGCTGAATCTAGGGCCATCTGCACAATAGTTTAGACCTTTGACTCTCCTGCTATGTACACATATTGGGATTTTTGGTCTTCTTGTTGGCTTTCATTCATGCAGTTGGCATGCTGTGACCCAAATTAGCCTCAGAAGTTTCAGTTACCTTTATTTTGATGGTGTTCAAACCCAAAGTGCTTGCAAAATAACCTATTCTTAGTAATCTGCAGAAATTATACACTCACAACACCCTCTTTTTCCTAGCAGACCATGATGAGTAACAAACCTTGAATTGCTGTGAGACAGTTCTATGAATTAAAATTTAATATACAGAAACTTCTGTTTTCCTCCTATAATATACACCCAGTTGGCAAGCTGGGCTTTTCTTCCCCTGTTGTGGTTTTGAGGGCACTTAAAATGGAAAACCAAAAGAAACATTCTGTAAGCCAATATTTTAATGTTGCCAGGTCATTACAAGTTTATGAAATGGCATTCTTTCCAAGGTTAACAGTCATGCTTGCGTTACTTATAGTTGCAGCTTAACATTGTGGGAATAATACATCCAGTTCATTCTCACAAACAGCTCATTTGGGCCAGCTGTAACTCAATGATTTTGTTATATAGTCAGGGTAAATGCTTCAGTTGTTTGGCTTTGAATTTTAAAGCTAGGGAAAATGTATAATTTAAATTCCTGTTCATGGATGTCTTCTCATTTTTTAGTCTGGTCTAATACTGTATTACAAATAGTTTTGTTCTGTGGCCACCTTACTTAGATAGAAGCATGATAATAATATACAGTGTGCCAAAGATTACTTTGTCCTTGTTTGAAACATCATTCAGGGTTTTTCTTTTCATAACTGGCAAAAGTAGCAAACAAAAATAAAAACCTATAGCTTCAAACTGTCAATGACTAACTTCTTGGTTCAATTCAAAAGATTTACTCTTTCTTCTGAAAACATTTCTGCAATGTTTTCTATTTGAACTAAGTACAAGTATTCCATCTTTTTTTTGCATTTTCTGATATGGACTTGGTGTCTCTGAATTGTTGTTTTCCTCAGATTGTGGGCTATCAGGTTAACCTAAAGATACACATTTAGCTAAGAATTTTCCATGAAAAAAGAAAGTAAGGACAAGCATATATTCATTCATTCATTCATTCATATCCTACATTTACATTTTTTTAATAAATAACTCAAAAAGTTATTAGAATTCACCGTCTCCAAGTTTCTAGCCTGGTGCCTTAACTACTAGACCAAACATCTGTTTCTTTCATTTGAAATTGTTATTTTTCTATTGTCTCTTTTTAAATACAAAGAAACAAATCTTTAGTAGTCAGTATTGTGGTTGCTTTTTGTACAGCCTATTGATTTTAGTATAAATTACTTGTGAGGAAACAGCTGGTACCTTGTTCTAGAATCTGCTCTTGGGTAGCACTTATTTTAAAATACATCTAGTCAGATAGTCATTGTAAACTTCCATATGATATTGCCACTTTTTCTGCACTGTATTGTGCATGAGAACTACTAGTGTTTATGAAATCCCATGGCGAACAGCATTTGCTAAAATGTATTTGTACTGTTTTGCAGGGAGAGCTGAAAAGCAAACTAGTAAATGGCTGCAGAGCAGAGCTTCTGGAATACGCTGCATATGGCCATGGTGAAAAATACAAGTTGAAAGCAAACTACTCACTGCCCTGGGAAGATGTGCAGACAAATGAAAAAGGAAGTATGGCCGGCTTAGAAACAGAGAAGTGGGTGCCGAAAGAAAATCCGTCACTGAACATCCACGTGAATGGGGATCTCTGTAACGCTGGAACCAGGGATGAGAACTTAACACATTTTGAAAAGGATGCAAAACTGGTTTATTCTTCCAGCATAATAGATAAGGCCCCCAGGTTATTTGCACGTACAGCTAGAAATGGCATTAAAATCTTACCGCATTCACCAGCAGAATGTGACACATCATTGAAATCAGATGTGAGCACACTGAAAAAAGCAGATGTGAACACTACTGCAAAGCTGGCCAACAGCTGCAATCACAGTAACTCCAGTGCCTCCTGGAGTGAACTGGTTCAGTTGAACAGCATCTACCCTTTGGCAACTGGAACATATGGTGCTATTCCAGAAAAGAAGGACTGTGCTGTAGGCCACCATACAGAAAACCCGAACGCCATTCAGGAAGCCGAAAACTCATTATTACAAACCATTTCACTTTTACATTTGCAGGACAAGCCACCCTGTACTCCAGTGCTTGAAGGGGGTGCTTGTCTTGATGATGGTGCTTCAAATATTCCTAATAAGGATTCCCAACCTGAAGATTTGCAACTTCAGTCAACTTTTTTATCTCTGATTAAAAATAGAAATTTAACTGTGGAACAGGTGGTAGCTATTGAGGCATTAACACGTTTGTCAGAGGCCCCTTTAGGCCATTCTTCACCAGCTAAACCAGAAGGTTTAGAGCAGCAAACGTCGCATTTGCTGAATAGTTACAAAAAGGATAACCCATGTCCCTTAAAATCATCTGCACTGAAAGTAATAAAAGGGACTTGCCCGCAAAAAGATCAGCAGCTTTTTTCTCATCCTGCCTCACAGAGGAGAATCCACCCTAAGGGCCTGTTCTACAAGGCTCAAGGTGCTATTTCTGAGTTCCCCAGTAAATCTCCAGGTCCATCTAACTTACTGCGTAGGTTGCATTGCACCTCAAAAGACACCAGACCTTTTTCTGCTTTAGTGTCTGGTGGAAATTCAGGTATTGCTACCAAGAAATGTCCTCTTCATCATAAAACTGCTCTCGGGCCATGTTCCAAAAACTCAAGTACCGTCAGACAGCTTGGCAAATGGGAAGGAAAGGCTGTTCACAACCTGAATTTTAAAAGTAGTTCTGTGCTTAAGGGTGGTGTTCACAGCCAAGATGAAGAAGAGGTAGCCACCCAGTTAACTCAACTCGCAGCAATAATTGAATCAAGCAGAACAAGCCCCAATCCGAAGACAACGACAACCTTTCTCAGTCGATTACCACCTGATATGCAATCAAAAAATAAGCAGGATCAGTGCCTATTGCAGAAGAAACAATCGGTATTTGGGAGGAACAATTACAGCTCCTTGTTAGTCAAGCAAAGGCAGCCACCTCGGAAGAATGAGAAATCGGTGCCGAGGGCCAAAAGATTGAAGAAGAAACCTCAAGTAGTACCAGACCAACCAAGTCAGCTACAGCAGGAATGCCAGTATAGTGAATTGCAGGACATACAGAAAAAACCTTCGAAACTGCGCAGACTTGGGCGCATTGCGTCACAAGATGCAAAGCTGTCAGCCTTGGGGAAAAAATCTTCCAAAACCAAAGGACAGAAGGCGCGGAATCGGAGTGCTTTGTCATCCCAGCAAAAACCAGCTGTATTATTTCTTCCCAAAACTCAGATAATATTCCATCGGCCTTTACCGGCTTCAATACAAGGCAAAATAAAAAGCAAGCCATTAGGCTGTGAAATGGTGCCAGAGCCCCTCAAAACAACTGGCTTTAGCGATGCACAAGGCGTCACGGGGGCTCTTCAGTGTGGAGTACCGCTTTCTAGTAATCTGCTGGCTGTCCCTCAGTTAAAAACAGACTTTTGCATAAAACAAGGAAGTGAAAACGGGCAGATGTTTACAGAAAAAGGCAAGAATTCTCAGGTACAACAAACCATGAATATCCCTCAGCTGCGTCCTTTTCCTCAGATCTTCAGTCAGAGAGCTGATGGTGACATCTGTGAGGAAAGCCAAGCTAAACCACAGGACACTGTGGAACAAAAGGATCAAAATTTGCAACTGATCCCTCGTAACGGTGGCGATGGCTTGCCAGGGGATACCATGCACACTCTTAGAAATGTGGAGCATGTAAGTGAAGCTACATTTCCAACATTAAGAACTTTAGAGACTGAAAAGCAACAGGGTACTGGGAACTTAAGATGTTCTCCAACAAAGAATACACTCAGTAGTTTTCTTGAATCTCCCATGACATTCTTAGATACCCCTACAAAGAATTTAATTGATACACCTTCAAAGAAAGGACAGAGTAATTTTCCAACCTGTGATTGTGTGGGTAAGTGTTCTGTGATTTATTTTTGCATGGTTGAATTTTGAAATCTTTTTCTGTCTTTCTGTACTGATCAGGTTGCCTAGTAAGGTAATGAAATGCCTGCAAGCAAACAAAGCTCAGAGAGCACCAAGAACTCCGCAGTTCAACCCTGAGCTACAGATATTCTCTTCTATTGAAAATCTTTCTTTTCCTCAGAATTCCCCAGAAACTTGCAAATATTTATACATGCCAACATTCGTGATTTTTACTCCATAACAAGAAGATCCTCTACGTTTATCCAGATTCTGCGCAGATACCTCTTGACTATCTGGATTTCTTGAATTTTCTTCAAATTTAAAAGCTGTTAATGTTGAGCTTTATCAATTTGTGAAATCAGAACTGGTAAAATTCCCAACTATCTTTCTTTCTTTTCCACAGCTTACAAGGAAAGGAATTGTTTTATTTTTGTTCAGAATTATACAGAAATTGTGACTTAACATTTATTAATGCTGAAGTTAAGCCTTAATCCATAGGTGTCTTACTATATGTTATTGGCCAATACATTGAATTCCAGTGGCAACATAGTACTCTGTAATGTCTAATTATTATTTTTTAAAGTGAAAGGAAGAATCAAAACTGTATTTTTGATAAATAACAAATTCAACCACCTGCAAAATTTTACTTATATGGCAGTATTACCAATTCTCCAGTGTACTGAGAGGATAACCCAATTATGTGGGTGTAGACACCTCTCTTCCGCTTGGAGGCTGAGTCAGTCAAATTCCAGTCATGCAGAGGAGAAGGATGCTCTTGAGGCCACAGGGCTCTAGCCAAAAATAATAGTCAGATCAGAAAAGCAGGCAGAAGAACAAAGGAAAAGGGAGGGCTCGCCTGGAGAGGTGAAACTTGAAATCTCCCGCTCTTGGCATGCAAAGCAGATACGACTGCCAATAGAAACAGAGTAGTAGCCCCATTGTTGCCAAAAGGGACCACTGGGTGGCAGCTTTTCCAATCTCTTCTTTGTTCATAAGATGATGAGAACTTCATTGTAGCTCAAAGAGAGAATATCAGCCCAGTGGGAACCCATGGCAAAGAGAATGAAAGTGGCCCCAGAGGTCACTTTTACCCCTACAGCAGCCAAGTTATACACAGGAGACAAGCAGGACCTGGATCTTAGGGATCAGATGAAGAATCTGATCTCAATGGTCTCAAGTTTATCGCAAGCCATCAATACAAGCAATCTGGTATTGATGCAAGGACGACAGCCAGCCATGCAGACACAGGAAATACCTAATTACCAACAACAGCAGGGGGAGATAGAAACCTCCCAAAGGGTTTACTGAAATCTCTCCTATACACAAAGGGAAGCCTCGGGAGAGGAGGAACAGAAGGATTGCAACCTTTCAGAAGACATGGGGAGGAATCCTGCTCTTTTCAGTTCACTACTTTTTAAAGCAAAAGCAGCAACAGAGCTGGGAGAGAATACCGCCCCAGTGGAATCAAATAAGCATCTGCCAGGTCCAGGGCAGCTTTTATTCCCAAACCAACCTGCTAATAAAGAAACAAAGGAGATCCCTTGCATAGATTTCTTTAGGAATATAATTCGAAGCCAGTGGAATAAACCAGTGGTCTTCACAACACCTGGGGGTAATGATAAGAAATTTTATAGGCTGGCTGCAGACTTTGCTGAGGAGATTCAACCTCCAACAATAGATGAGCCTATAGCTGCACTTACCTCCTCAACTATAATAGCTAATGCTGGGGAGGAGTCCCTAAAAGCAGAGGTTAGGAAGGCAGAAATGATGCTCTGTAAAATGTATCAAGCTTCGGCCTGGGCAATAAAAGCATCCACGGCTGCATCCTTCTTTGCCAGGGCCAACCTAGTTTGGCTATGCCAAATGCGAGAGAGAGACAGCCCCTGGGAGAGACACACACACCCTACAGGACTTTAACAAGGTGATTGCTACTGCAGAATTCTCAGCAGATGCCACCATGAGTGCCACAAGATTTGTCTCTAAGGCTATGGCCACCTCTGTAGGAGCCCGGTGGATATTGTGGCTCCACCATTGGTAAGGAGACATGAGATCCAAGTGGAAGCTTGCCTCTGCTCCTTACGATGAGGGCAAACTATTTGGACTAACCTTAGATTCTGCTTTGGTGGAGAATAAAGACAAGAAGATTTTGCCTTCAGGGTTCAGGAAATTGGACCACTGTCATTCTCCCTATCTTCATAAGCCTTCCTTTCAGAACACACATACTGGATTTGGCTCCCAGTTCCAGAGGACATACGCTCACAGAAACAGGAAAGGGATTCTATTCTACCCTGTTTATAGTTCCAAAGTCTTCAAGGGGATGGAGGTCGATTTTGGACCTGAAAAAATTGAACAGACACCTGATTTAACAGGAGATTCAAAATGCAGTCTCTCCAGTACTGGAGAGCATTCAGGAGGGCAACTTCCTGACCTCCATAGATCTCACAGAAGCCTACCTACACATTCCCATCATAACAGCTCATCGGAAATTCCTACGGTTCCACTATGCTGCTTGACATTTTCAATACAAAGCCCTGCCCTTCGGTCTTTTGTCAGCACCAAGGTTATTCACCAAGATGTTGTCAGCGGTAGCGGTACACCTCAGAACGATCCCAATGCGTGTACAATGCTATCTGGATGACATATTAATACAGTCGGCATTTCAGGGCAGGGCAAGAGAGGATCTAGGGATCACCATCAGGACCTTACAGCAGCACGGGTTCTCTGAGAACTTCAACAAGAGCCATCTTACCCCAACAAACCGATTGTTATACTTGGGGGCAGTCATAGATACCAGATTATGTGAGGTTTACTAATCACAAGAACGACAGGCCAGCATAAAACAATAGTGACCCAGATTCAGACAGACAGAATGGCAACACTAGACCTACTGTAACAACTTCTGGGGAAAATGGTGTCCTGCATAACAGTCGTACCATGGGCACGACTTCACTTAAGGACACTATAGTGGTTCCTTCTGCCATACCAGAAGTTAGGCAGGAGCAATCTGAAAATCAAGGTCTAGGTGCCACCAAAGGTACTGCTCTCCCTCCAGTGGTGGGGATCACAGGCTATGAGCAGGGGTTGTGGCTTCAAGGAGACCAAGTGCCTATCCATTACCATGGATGCCAGCCTGTTTGGCTGGACAGCCCATTTCCAGTCCCACATAGCATAGGGACAGTGGTCTAGATCAGATCTAAAACACAATATCAACTGGCTAGAACTCAGGGCAGTGCATCTAGCCCTAGAGGAGTTTCAGGACAACATGACAGCACATCACATACTCATCCTAACAGACAATGTGGCCACAAAGGCACGCCTCAACTGTCAAGGGGGAACCTGCTCCAAAGCACTCATGCAGGAAGCAGGAAAGATAGGGCACTGGGCCGAGAGGCACTTGCTCTCTATCAGGGCAGAGCACATCTCGGCGGCAACAAACATACAAGCGGATTGGCTCAGCAGAGCCACGATAGATCACTCAGAGTGGCGACTGCACCCAGAATTGTTCAGAGAATTGACGGAGAGGTTTGGGGAACTGATACTGGATCTCTTTGCTTCTCCATCAAACACCCAGCTACCGAGATTCTACTCCAAATTCCCAGCAACGGGGGTGGAGAGAGTCAATGCTCTCAACAGCCCATGGCCCCAAAGTGCTGTATGCATACTCCCCGACTCCACTGATCCCAAAAGTCATAAAGTAAGTGCTAGAGGAAAGGGTAGAGGTCCTGGTCCTGGCATCACATTGGCCAAGACACCTGTGGTATGCAGATCTGGTCAACCTATCAATAACCAAACCATGGAGAATACCCCGGGACAGAATAGTTCTCAGGCAGGGAGCCTTACTCCACCCAGATCCACAGTGGTTTCAGCTGACCCTCTGGCACTTGAGCGGTCAGCTCTAAGTCAGCTGAGATGTTCAAGTGAAGTCATAGAAACAACACAAGTCTCTAGGAGGCCTTCAATGAACAGAATCTATGATGCCACTTGGAAAGCCTTTTGCAAATGTTCTTCCAAGGAGAATATTGATCCTACAGGGGTATCGATCACTCAGATCTTGGAGTTCCTGCAAGAGGGGCTGAACAAGAGACTGTCCCCAAACACCATACTCAGACAGGTGGCAGCCTTGGCATCTGTTCTAGAATGTGGGAAATTATTATCCCTCATTTTACACCCACTGGTACACAGCTTCATCAGAGGCGCAACTAATCTAAAACCACCAGTGATACACAGATACCCCACTTGAGAGCAAAGCAAGGTGCCGAGAGCACTCATGGAAAGTCCATTCGAACGGCTACAGTCAATCAGCCTACAACTCCTTACCTGGAAGGAGTCATTACCTCGTAGCCATTACCTCAGCCAGAAGAATATCAGAGTTAGCAGCCCTGTCCACAAGAGGGGATCTGTGCATGGTTCACTTTGACAGGGCAATACTACGACTGGACCCCACTTTCCTTCCAAAAGTGAATTCAACCTTTCACAGGGCACAAGAAATCGTATTACCAAACTTTTGCCCGAAGCCAACACACAAATTAGAGAAGAAATGGCACTCTCTAGATGTTAGGAGAGCTATACGCATTTTATCTAAAGAGGACAGCCTCCTTTAGGAAGACAGAAGCACTGTTCGTGTCATTCCGACAAAACACATTGGGCAACAAAGTTACATCTTCGACCATAGGGTGCTGGATACGAACCTGTATCGCCAAGACGTATGAAACACAGACAATTCCATTGCCCACAATGGCCACGTGGAACACTCAGGCCTCTATTGAGGATATTTGTAGGGTAGCAACATGGTCTTCTCTATCCCCATTCATAAGACACTAAGCTGGACGTATTCGCCTCAACTGAAGCGGCCTTCGGAAGAAGGGTCCTGCAGAAAGTGCATACAGAATTGGGGACTCAAGACCACCCAATTGGAATTATCCTCCCAGTACACTGGAGAACGAACATTGGTCTTAACTGACACATTTCTTCTCAATGTATGGGAGGATAATCCAATCCCATCCTGGTGTATGTCTAGTCTAGAGTCCAGGGGGAGGCAATATTAGCAGCAGCAGGAATCAAGTCATTCAAGACATCTTCATCAAAACTGGGTATGCTCAGGAGGAGGAGGAGAAGGCGTGACCGGAATTTGATTGACTCAGCCTCCAAGCAGAAGAGAGGAGTCTACACCCACACAATTGGATTATCCTCCCGTACACTGAGAAGAAACGTGTCAGGTAAGACCAAAGTTCTTTTTAAATTAATAACCAATGCTTATAGAGTTAGTACAATCTCTCTTTGTTCATGTTGAAGTGTGACTCAGTTGCTAATCCCATTCCAACATTTCAATGCCAAAATTATATAATAATGAGTTTTACACTCACTTCTAATAGAAGTGTTTTACAGATAGTCCTTGACTTACGACCACAATTGGGCTGGAACTTCTGTTACTAGGTGATGTGGTCATTAAGTGAGTCATATCCAATTTTATGACCTCTTTGCTGCTACTATTAAGCAAATTACCTCAGTTGTTAAGCAAATTGCACAGTCATCAAGTGAATTTGGTTCCCCCCCATTGACTGAGCTTGTCAGGAGCCCCCTCAGAAGGGCACAACACAAGACGCTGCAACTGCCATAAATACATGCATATTGGCAAGTGCCTAAATTTTGACTACATGACCATAGGGACCTTGCAGCAGTCATAAGTCTGAGGACCAGTCATAAGTCACTCTTTCAGTATCCTTATAATTCCAAACGAATGGTCTTAAATCGAGGACTACTTGTTTATTGTTAATAGAATAGTTAAACTGAGTCCAATGAGACTCAGTTTAATTTAAGGAATTTTAAGTAGTGTTTCTAAATGTTCATGCAATATTTTTAACAGCTATTTAAAACTTTTTTTGGGCAGAACAAATTATAGAGAAGGATGAGGGTCCATATTATACACACCTTGGAACCGGCCCAAATATTGCTGCAGTCAGAGAAATAATGGAGGACAGGTGAGGAAATAAATGTTAATACTAATAAATAAAAATCAATTTGACACGCGTGATGATAGCAGTTGTAGTATATCTGGTGTGTTCTTGTTACACTTTGGTGGGTTTGCTTTGTTATGTTGGATCTGAACAATAGCCCTTGTATATGTGCTAGAACACTTATTCATAGCAAGTATGAGTCTGTTTTAGAAAATGAGTTTGAATATTCTCATTTGCCTTTAAGTGGTTGTTAGTATTGGGTAGAAAAATCCCGATATGCTTTATGCAGATGTGGAGAATTCATCTCTTTCATGTTAATTTCTAAGTGGTGTAATCAAGTTGCTAAAGGTAATTGAAGACTGAACTATGTGAGAATTTCATGGGGGAAATTCAGATATGATCCCTGCAACAAGCTGTTCAAATTATAATCTAGGTATTCGGCCTTTGTTTTGCACATAGTGCTATAATTGTAGCAGAACACCTAGGCCTGATATGTACCTATAGGCTTATATTCCTACAAGATGTTGGCGACCAATTCCCCCCCCCCCTGTTTTCCTATCATAAACCTTGGATTTTTTTTGTCTACTCAGTGCTCTGCTTTTTCACTAATGAGAGAAGGTATGGCATGCCTAGAGGTCTCACTCGGCCGCCTTCCCCAAATTCACATTGCCATCCTTTAATATATTGAAATATGTTAAGCCGTGGTGACACAATGGTTAAATGCAGTATTGCAGGCTGACTGCCTGTAGCCAGGAGTTCGATCCTGACCTGCTGAAGGGTGACTCAGCCTTCCATCCTTCTGAGGTCAGTAAAATGAGGAGGGGGCAATATGCAGATTCTGTAAATCTCTTAGAGAGGGCTGTAAAGCACTGTGAAACAGTATATAAGTCTAAGTGCTATCACTGTTACTATCTCACGTTCAACTAGATTGCTTCAAGTGCCATAGGATGGATTTGAGGTTGTTGTTCTTATACTTTATTCCTTCGTGGTCTTACAAGAATAAATATCAAATAATCAAAACCAGTTTTTAAATGCATGTACCCATTATTTTTCAGTAACACCAATCCTCTGTGTGATAGATGGTTGAAATTTGTATCCATTCAGGTATATACCACCCAGAATTGTTCTGGAGTTAAGTGACTTTAAATCGAATGAACAAGCACAAATTCTTGAATTTTGGGAATGTGTGCTGGGTGGGAGACATTCACCAATCCCATATTTCCTTTGTGCATTAGATATATTTTGTAAAGATAGACTCATAGCCTTTATTTAAATTTTATTTAAATTCTAAAAACATTCAACTTGTCTTCTACAATTGGTTGCTTCCAGATGAGTTAATTGCTATAATTCCAATACATTCACAGATCACCAATTGAGGGAGATTGATTTAACCTTTAAAGTTGCTTTAAATATTGATTTAAAGTTGATTAGACAACCTATGAACAGTTAGGTCACCATTTCAGAGATATTTAAATACCTAATACCTAAACAGAAAAACAATAATAACCAAAGGCAGGCAAAAAACCAGGGAGAATGGGAGCATTCTCCTGTGTGAAGCAATGGCATCCAGGAGACTGGGTTGACTCTTCTATTTCCTAGATCTAGACAGAGTTTTAAAACTGAGGAC
>JAOYMU010100191.1:0-12790 GCA_025802295.1 Psammodynastes pulverulentus | reverse complement strand
TACACACATACATACACACACACACACACACACACACATATATATACATATACATATACATATACATATACATATACATATATATACATTTAATAGTATAATCACAGTTATTTAGCATCAGTATTATTGAGACACAGATATTATTATCATAACAGTTTAAACAGTTATTTTTACAGGAGCCATTGGTTTGGGGTTTTTTTTAGCCAGGCAACTAACCCCATAAGGACTCCTTGTTTACTTTATATTATTTTAGTAGGGGAGGGACCCTCAGATTGGAATGGAGCCTCAACCAGTCTTGGAAGATTTAACAACCAAGGCCAAGTCTTCTAGAGTGGTCAAGGCTAAGGCAGCTAAGATCAAGGCCAAAGCCATGGCTCATCAGAGAGGGTCCAAGGCGCAGTCTAAGGCTGAGGAAAGATGCCAAAGAGCGCTAGACAAACAGGTGGCCAAGGGCCAGAAGGAGACTGAGCATTTGGCACAACTCAGCCCTATTGCTTCCCAACACGGGATCCCTGCAGCTTCTCTGAGTCCTCCAGCCTCTTCTGCATCAGTCAGGGGAACAAAGAGGTCATTTGAGGTTATGGCAGGGCTATCCCAGGTAAGGGGACCTCCAGAGGAGGCCATGCCTGGCCCTTCATCGGGAAGCAGACCTGAACCAGGGGTTTCCCCCCCCTCCTCATTACCTCCCGGGCTTATCTTCTTTCACCGCAGCGGGGATTCCCTCAGAAGCGCAGGGAGCCAGACCAGGGGCTTTGGATATTAAAGCCTTGATTTTTGAGGTGGTGAGAAGGGGTATGGAGGCTGACAGGGCCGAATCACAAGGACGGCCAGCTTCAGTTCCCACTCAGGAGATTGTGCAGCAGAGGTTACCCAGTTCCAGTAGAAGGGCCCCACTGGATCAGCCTGCTTCTCCCAGGTCAGAGGACCACTCTGCTTCTTCCCATGGGGAATCAGAGAGGGAATTAGAGGAGGTGGAGTTGGAGGAGATTGATAGAGAGCTATCGGATGAGGAAGGGTTGGCTCAGGAGCAACCCGTTTTTAAGGGACTGTTTAAGACCCACATATTTAAAGCCTTATTACTTAAAGCAAAGGCTGTTACAGGTTTGGGTCTAGAGGAGCCTGCCCCGGGTCCATCCACGGGATTGGGTCGGACATCCGATGTTTTATTTTCTAAGCAGACGGAAGGCTCTGAGACCGTCCCAGCTCCTCCCCTATTCATTCTGGAGGTTAAACATCAATTAACCTCGCCAGGGGCCCAATCCAATCCCTCTGCATTTGACAAGAAATATTTTAATATTTCGCCTGACCTGGCGGAGCTGTTGAGGACGCCAGAGGTGGATGAGCCGGTTGTTGCTCTGGTAACCCCTTTCTCCACACTTTCAGAGGCCGAGGAGCTCCTGAAGCCGGATGATAGATGGGCTGAATTGTCCCTTCGAAAGGTCCATCAAGCCAGTGCCTGGGTAATAAGAGCGGCCACGGCTTCCTCCTTTCTCACCAGAGCCGCCCTCCTGTGGTTATGGGAGATGCAGGAGCAGGTGCCGCCAAGCGACCTGCGCACGCATCAGGACTTTAATAAGGTCTTGGTGTGCACTGAATATGCAGCTGATGCCAACCTTAATGCGGTAAAGTTTGCGGCCAAGGCTATGGCATCTTCAGTGGCGACCAGACTCCTTTTGTGGCTCAAGCACTGGCAGGCAGACAGTAAAAAGAAATGGAAGCTTGCCTCTGCCCTGGGCTCGTCCCAGAAACTTTTTGGCCCAGCTTTAGACCCGGTCTTGGTAGAATCCAAGGACAAGAGGAGGGTATTTCCCAACTTGTCTAGGTGAAGTGATAGTGGCCCCTCTGGGTCTTCCAGGGGCCCATCATTCAGACCCAGTTATTCGGGGTCGGGAGGGCATCGGCCTTACAGACCCCCCCTTCTAGGCGGGAATATCAGCCGGGACAGCCCTTTAGAGACAGGGGCAGATCACAAGACCAGTCCAAGCGGCCCTTTCATGGAAGGGGTGGCCGCCCCTATAGACGGTCGCATTGACTGCCGGCTGGCAGCTCCCATCGGCGGAAGGCTGAGTCTGTTCAGCAGCCGGTGGGAGGGGACCACGTCCGACGGGTGGGTTAGAGACACCATTCGCTCGGGCCTAAAACTAGAGTTTCTAAGCCCTCCCCGAGACTTTTCCTAAGGTGTCCCGTCTCAGGGGACGTAGCAAGAAGGGGTCTCATGGAGGAGGCCATTTCCCATCTTCTCTCCATACGGGCGATAGAGGAGGTTCCCAAACGCCACAGAGGTCAGGGGTTTTACTCAATCCTCTTCCTGGTTCCCAAATCATCGGGCGATTGGAGAGCAATTTTAAATTTGAAAACCCTGAACAAATTTCTCGTATACAGGAAATTTCGCATGCACTCATTAGCCTCTATTCTCCTGGGTATCAGGGAGGGGGATTTTATGACATCACTAGATCTCACAGAGGTATATCTGCACATACCTATCCATCCACGTTACAGACAGTATCTCAGGTTCTTTTACAAGGGGAGACACCTACAGTACAGGGCCCTCCCTTTTGGTCTCGCCTCGGCTCCCAGGACCTTCACCAAGGTGATGGCGGCCCTGGCGGCTTACCTCTGCTCAATCCCAATCAGGATCCAATGTTACTTGGACGATATCCTGATCCAGTCCGCCTCGTCACATCAGGCGGAAGAGATCTGCAGAGTACCATTCATTGCCTCCAATTCCATGGGTTTTCCATAAACCTGGAAAAGAGCCATCTGATCCCAACCAGGAGACTAGTACATCTGGGAGCGGTCATCGATTCCGAGATCGGCAAGTGTTCCTGTCACCGGAACGCCTAGCGGATGTCAGAGGGTCGGTATCGAGACTGAGGCGGCGCAGGAAGGACTCCCTGGCATCACTGTCGCAACTCCTAGGCAAGTTTATTTCCTGCATCGGGATCATTCCCTGGGCGAGGCTGCATGCAAGACCGTTGCAGTGGTTCCTGCTCCCGCATCAGCGAGCTGGGAGAGGCATTTCGTTGACCAGAGTTCGGCTGCCATCAGGGGTGCTGACCTCTCTTCATTGGTGGACCTCACAGGCGGTGAGGTCGGGCTGCTCCTTCACCGATCCGGATCGAATCGTAGTGACAACCAATGCCAGTCTGAGAGGCTGGGGAGCTGTTTGCCAGTTGGAGGTGGCACAGGGGAGATGGTCGCAAGACGATCTAAAACACAACATCAAGTGGCTGGAGCTTCACACAGTCCACCTGGCCCTCAGGTTTTTCCAGAGGGCGTTGGCGGGCAACCATGTTTTGGTTCTAACAGACAATGTGGCAACCAAGGCCCACATCAACAGACAAGGGGGTACCCGGTCTTGGGCCCTCATGTCTGAGGCCAGGGATCTTTGTCTCTGGGCAGAAAGACATCTGCTTTCAATCAGGGTGGAGCACATTTCGGGAGCCTCCAATGTGCAGGCAGACTGACTCAGCAGAGCCACAGTGGACTCCATGGAATGGCAGCTGCACCCGGAGCTGTTTCTTCAACTGTCTGCTCGGTTTGGAGCTCCAGTAATAGATCTGTTTGCGTCTCCCAACAACGCGCAACTGAGCAGATTCATGTCGCGCTTCCCGGTGGCGGGAGCCGAAGCGGTGGACGCCCTCAGATGTCGTTGGCCACCGGGATTGCTGTATGCCTTCCCGCCACTGTCCATGATCCCGGCCGTGATCCGGAAACTTCGAAAGGAGAAAGCAACCCTTCTGCTGGTGGCGCCCTTTTGGCCCAGGAGACCGTGGTTTGCGGATCTGCGGGACCTATCTACAACAGACCCGTGGAGGATCCCTCCGGAACAGATCCTGCTGTGCCAGGGACCAGTTTGTCACCCGGATCCCCAGTGGCTTCAGCTAGCCGTCTGGCGGTTGAGCACGAGCTTTTAGTGGCAGGGAGCTTCTCGGAGGAGGTCATAGTTACGCTACAGGCTGCAAGGCGTGCATCCACGAACTGAATTTATGATTCTACGTGGAGGGCCTTTTGTAAATGGTGTCATGGTCATGGTGTGAATCAGGCCAGCTTGTCGGTGGCTCAACTATTGCAGTTTCTCCAAGACGGCTTAAAGAGGGGTTTAGCTCCTAACACCATACGCAGACAGGTAGCGGCATTAGCATCTGTCTTGACATGTACTGGAGTGGACTCTTTAACACAACACCCCCTCATTAAGAGATTTTTAAAGGGGGCTACTAATTTGAATCCTCTGGTAGTCCATAGATACCCTACCTGGGATCTCCCTCTGGTGCTTCGGGCTATGTCAGAGGACCCATTTGAGCCTCTAAGGTCAACACCTCTAAGGAATTTGACCCTCAAGGTGGTTTTCCTGATTGCCGTTACGTCAGCTAGGAGGATTTCGGAATTGGCCGCCTTGTCTATGAGGCAAGACTTATGCATTTTCCATGAGGATAGGATTGTGCTTAGATTGGATCCTTCCTTTATGCCTAAAGTAAACTCCATTTTTCATAGGACACAGGAATTAGTGCTCCCCAATTTTTGCCCGGATCCCAGGCATCCCAGAGAGGAAAACTGGCACAAACTGGATGTCAGGAGGGCTGTACGCATTTATTTGAAGCGAACGGCCAGTTTCAGAAAGTCAGAGGCCCTGTTTGTTTCCTTCACGGAAGCTTCCTTAGGTCGGAGGGTCTCTTCTTCGACCATAGGTAGATGGATCAGGGCGGCCATTGCCATGGCGTATGATGTTCAGAAGCTGGACAGGCCCCAGGGGGTAACGGCACACTCCACCAGGATTGCGGCTACCACGGCGGCCTGGTCGACTCAAGTATCAGTGGAGGAGATTTGTAGGGCAGCAACATGGGCCTCTCCTACCCCTTTCATTAGGCATTACAGGTTGGACGCATTCGCTTCGAGGGATGCTGCCTTTGGCAGGAGGGTTCTGGAACAGGTAGTGTCATGCGAAGGTAGCCGGGACCATCCGCAGGCCCTCCCTAGTATGAGGTAAACTTGGGTATGTCCCATACTTCCTGACTTCTGCTGGATGCCGTCACCTTTATAACTGGAGAAGAGGCGTTGGTCTTACCTGAACGCATCTTCTCAGCATAAGGTGATGGCATCCAGCCCCACCCCGGGTGGCGGCTGGTCCGAGGTGAAACTGAGGACGTCGGGAGTGGACTTCTGTTGACTTCGCTTCGACCTCGCTGAAACTGGGAATAGCAGGAAGTGACCTCAGTTTTAGCCGTGTCTATAGAGATGAGGATAGAGAGTCTACCCATACTTCCTGACTTCTGCTGGATGCCGTCACCTTATGCTGAGAAGATGCGTTCAGGTAAGACCAATGCCTCTTCTCATCTTAGCCATGAAAGCCAGCTGGATGACCTTGAGCCAATCATACTCTCTTAGTCAACTCCCCTCTCAGGGTTATTGTTGTGGGGGAAGTAGGAGTGAAAAGGATTATTACATACATTCACTGCCTTGAGTTGTGCATAAAAAAAATAATAAAGGCGGAATATAAATACATAAATACAGAAAGTACTTAACTTATGACCACAATTAAGTGCAAAATTTCTGTTGCTAAGCAAATCATTGTTCAATGAGTTTTGCCCCACTTTATGATGTTTCTTGCCACAGTTGTTAAAGAAGCAACTAAAGTCTGCAAAGATTATAGAATATATGAATGCATGTAATTATTTTTGTTTAATTTGCTTCTTATTTCATATATTTTTTCAGTTAATGGAGGAAGTAATCAACTTCCTCTGAGTACATATTTTCAGCTTTCCCCTTTATCTCAATCCTTTTCGGTTCTATTCTCATTCATTCTATATGAGCCAATCTCTTCAGTGTTTTTGTCCTGTACAAGTCACTCACTTTTATGTTTGATCTTTATTAAGAACCCATTCATCCTTGGGCATATGTCTTGATTTATCACAATCACTTCTGAAGCAAATCATTCCTGGTGCATTTAACTTATTTTGATGCTTTTCCTAGCATGAACTCTTCTCTTCCATACAAAAAAATTAACAGAAGCATATTTTTATATAACTATTTTTGCGTTTGACTTTCATTTTTTGCTGCAAACTGTATAATACCTATTACCTTCCTACCAACATTTGTGTGTTCTGAAGTGTCTTCATCCATTTCCCCACTTTTAATAATTACCCAAATACACACACAGACACAAACACATATACACTAACAGACAGACAGATAGACAGACATTAAACCATAGATGAATGATAAGTACAGTGGAACCTAGGGTCACGAATGCCAAATTGGCTAGCAAACAAAAATCTACCCGATTCAAAAATCGGGTGAACAAAATCGGTGAATAAAGATTCCCTTTCCACACCATTTGCACCATTTTTTTTGTCTGTGCATGCGCAGACAGTCGTGCTTTCAGTCACGACCAAATCAGGTTGCAGCTGAAATCCTGGAACAGATTACGGTCGCGACCCGAGGTTCCACTATACTTTAGTATTTAATAATTGCTGAAAATTGTTCTGGTTCCTAACATAGCACTAACTGCACATATAGTCTAATATTCATTCAAATTCCAAATTAACCCAATTCTAACATTGCCAAAGGAATTTTAAAAACATATATCTATAAATATGTTAAATAACAAGTGGACATTATGCATATATTTTATATCCTGCTCAATATTAAATCATTTATTAATAATTTCTATGCATATGTGGGAAGCTCCCCCCTTGAAGAATGAAATATTTTGAAGAATAGCAAAAAGGCAATATATTATATTTCCCCTAAAGAAGAAATGGAGAAACATGTTTTTTAGAGGCAGAAAGCAGCCCCACTTTTTCTTAACAGCCCACAGCAGATGTCAACAGTGAAGAGATAAAGAACTTATTGAAAGAGGAAAACAAGTATCTAGATACCTCTATTCATAAGCAAAACAAATACAGGCAGAAATTCATTCAAGACAGGATATTTTGAAACTCCCTGTAGTAAAGTCTGAACAAAGACAGAATGGTAGGATTAGAAACAACTCCTCTCTTAACAGCCAGCACGGGACAAAAGCCAATAAGCCACAATAGGAATTGCCCAACACCCTTCCAGAACACAAGCCCCTTCATTGCACCATTCAGAGAAGTCCAAACTTCAAACTTGGGAGTTCAGATAAACAGTAAGCCAGAGGTTGGCCAGATTAGCTCAGAGAAACTCCTTAGATTTGCATTTCCTCTTTTCCCTATAGAGACAGCTATGACCCTTATATAACCACCTACATGACCCCATAGGAATCTGACAACAGCCAATAGAATACATGTTCTTGCACAGGAACAGGACGCTCAAACACAAAGCCCAAAGAAGGTATAACGCACACACACCACTCTCAACTCCATTTTATCAGCTGCACCAGAACCATAAATGCTGGTGGTTCTGTTCCCAATAAGCCATCTTTCCAATCAGCCTCCATGTTTCCAGTGTCTTTCTCCCAGCTTGGAACTGAACCAGATGGATATTTCTTTCAACACATGCCTTATGTTGATTATTTAGCTTTCCTCTTGTTCTTAGAAACCAATAATCTACTTAATATTTTGGGGAAACATTCTATAATTCAAATTTGTTCACTTTGTCATATTCTTTCCCTAAATGAAGAAATTTATAGCAACTTTCTTAGTCGCATTCAGCTTCTTTCACTTTAGTTTCCCCTATGATTGGTTCATTATACTTTTAATTCTGTTCCTTTGCTGGAGTTCTCCTTGTTTAATCTTCATCACACAGTAAACCTTTTTTCCATTAAAATTGCTTTGCATTATTTCTGCCTTTTTTATCTAAACTTTCCTTTTTCCCTTTTTTTATTTTTAATAAACTTTTCATTGACTAATTCTTTGCAATTATTATTAGTCTTTATACATTAAATGAATAATTTATATAATGTTGCCTTCTCATCTTTGTTTTTTTCAACATATATGTATTTTTCTTAGACAACTTTTATCCATTTCATCATTTCACGAAAGATCCTTTTTTATAAGCCATCTAGCATAATTACATACATTTCCATGGCATGTTGTAAGATTTTATTTTAGTTTCCAGGAGTCGTTGCATTCTTTTACTGAACTGAGAAATTAATCTGTATTTTTATATTCTTCATGTTAGACTTTTACTTCATCTTTCAAAAGTTTTCCTTTTGTTTCTTTTCTTTTTACTTTCTCCAGTGTGGCACAATGGTATGCAGGTAGGCATGGGTTGACTTCTCTATTCCTTGCAATTAGACAGAGTTTGAAACTGAGGACAAGCCCATCTGTCACTCATCCTCAGTTTCAACTCTGTCTATTGCAATGTACAGAGGTATTAATCTGTTCCTCCTCAAGAGAAAAGGCGGCCTACCGGAGCATGATCCCTCATACCAAAAACAACTTTTATTGACTGTGCCTTCTGAAACAGACCCGGCTGTCAGCACTCCATGGTCTGTGGGGCTGTCTCCTTCCCCCCAACAGACGGGGCCAGCCATGAGGTCAGACACCTTACCTTCTGCCACCTTCACTCCAACCGTGGCCAGCCTGTGACAGATGGAGCCACCACAGATAGATGTGGAGTGGCTGTTATCAGAAGCAGGATTGCTTCAAAACAGGAATACGGCTGTTCCGGTCCCAGAAGCAGGACCTTCCCGACCGCAGATGACTCACCTAGGGCATGGCTTGGCTTCCAGCTCGGCAGCCTCAATTTTTCCCAGACGGTTGGAAGTTCATGCTGCACCTGAGGAAGAGAAGGAAGGAGAGATAGGCTGTGAATTGTCGGACGAAGAAGGCTTACAGGAAGACCAACCTACTTTCAGGGGTTTATTTCTAACCCTTATGTTCAAATCTTTGTTAAGTAAGGCCAAAACAGTTACCGGTCTAGGCCTGGATGGCCCCCCTGACAACAATATAACCGGGGGGGGGGGGTCCCAGGGATATCCTTTTCTCTGAGACCACTGAGACTGCGGACACTATCCCGGCGTCCAAATTATTCTTACAAATGATTAGACAACAGTTGGAGGTATCAGGGGCTTACCCTAGCCCATCCACTTTCGATAAAAAAATATTTCAATGTTTCCTCCGATCTTTTAGAAATGTTAAATACACCGGAGGTGGACGAACCCATTGTGGCTCTAGCCACTCCATCGGCCTCTTTGTCGGACGCGGAGGACGTCCTGAGACCTGACGACAGGAGGGCGGAATTAACACTCAGAAAGGGTCATCAGGCAGCCGCTTGGCCGGTTAAAACAAGCACAGCGGCCTTCTTTTTCACCAGGGTGGCCCTTCTATGGCTCTGCCAATTACAACAGAAAGTCCCATACAAGAATACCACACTCTTTGGTTAGGTTTTGGACCCTATTTTGGTCGAGTCCAGGGATAAACGAAAGAGGTTTCCCAGTCTGTCGAGAAGAGAAGACCGTTTATCGTCTCCTTCTTTTCGGAATCAACCCTTCAGACCTACTTATCCGGGCTCTTATTACCAGAGACCATTTAGACCCTTTAGTCTGAGGCAGGGTTTTCAAACCGGACAAGGGTTCAGAGATAGGAATAGGAACCAGTTCCAATCCAAACGGCCCTTTTGAGGGGGTGGCGGCCGTTCTTCCCGCCGATCTCGATGACTAGGAGAGGGACGTCCCGATTGGTGGCAGGTTGGGTTTGTTCTGCGACCAGTGGGATATTACAACAACAGACGCCTGGGTGAGGGACACCATCCGGTCTGGGCTCAGACTGGAATTCGTCTCTCATCTTCCCAAGCAATTTATCAGATGCCCAATTTCCAGGGAGATCTCCAAGCAGAAGCTGATGGAGGAGGCCATGCTACATCTGGTCGCCATCCAAGCGGTGGAACCTGTTCCGATGGGGTCAAGGTTTCTATTCAATGTTGTTCCTCGTCCCAAAGACATCGGGCGGCTGGAGAGCCATCTTGAACTTGAAGGGTCTGAACAAGTTCATCAGATACCGGAGGTTCAAGATGCATTCCTTAAACTCCATTGTCCTTGGGATCAGGAGCAATGACCTCATAACATCCATAGACCTCACCGAGGCTTACCTGCATGTCCCAATTCATCCAGATCATCGCAGATACCTTCGATTCTAATATGCTGGACAACATCTGCAGTATCGGGCGCTCCCTTTCGGCCTGACTTCTGCGCCAAGAACCTTTACCAAGGTTCTAGCGGCCTTGACAGCCTCCCTGAGATCAACTCCAATCAGACTACAGTGTTATCTGGACGACATCTTGATCCAGTCGTTGACTGTCAGGCACATCAATACCTGTAAGCCACCATTCTGGCTCTGCGGAAGCATGGCTACTTGATAAATGTGGAAAAGAGTCACTTCTCCCCCACCAAGAGATTTAAACATTTGGGAGCGGTGATAGACACTCAGTAGTGTCTGGTGTTTCTTTCACAAAACCGGCTGAGGGACATTGCGACCCTAGTAGGTCAGGTGTTTTTGTCCAAGTCGGTCAGTTTACTATCTCTATCCCAACACCTTGGAAAGATGATATCCTCTATCGGTATCGTACCCTGGGCGAGACTGCATGCCAGGGATCTCCAGTGACTCCTACCCTTTCAAAAATCGGGGCAGGGAATTCCACGAAAAGGGTCAGGCTGCCGCTGAACGTTCGGGACTTCCTCCTTTGGTGGTCATCAGAGGCAATGACTATCGGCAGTATATTCAGCGATCCTCCATGTCTATCCATCATGACGGGGTTGGGGTTGGGGAGCCCATTGCCAGTCGAAGGTGGCCCAGGGAGAGTGGTCTATATAAGACCGACGAAACAACATCAATTGGCTGGAGTTGCGGGTCATCAACCTGGCTCTCAGGGCTTTCCAGACGGAGATGGAGGATCATCACATCCTGATCCTCACGGACAACATTGCAGCCAAGGCGCATGTCAACCACCAGGGAGGCACGCATTCCAAGAAGCTCATGGAGGAGGCTTGAGCCCTGTGTCTCTGGGGAGAGAGTCACTTACGGTCAATCAAAGCGGCTCACATCTCGGGATGCTTGAACTCCCGAGCCGATTGGCTGAGCAGATCCAGGGTGGATCAGGCAGAGTGGAGGTTAGACCCGTCTTGTTTCGCAGACTATCGGACCGATTTAGTTTGCCGGAAGTAGACCTCTTCGCCACTCTGACCAATACACAACTACCTCGCTTCTTCTCCCGTTTTCCATCGTTGGGGGCGGAAGGGGTAGATGCTCTGCGCAGTCAGTGGCCGCGAACCCTCCTTTATGCTTTTCCTCCGATCCCTCTGCTGCCAGCTTTTCTTTGGAAGCTGCTGGAACAGAAGGCAACGGTATTATTGGTGGCCCCGTTCTGGCCCAGGTGACCTTGGTTCGCCGATCTCCTCAACCTGTCGGTGGCTCCACCGTGGAAGATCCCGGAGATCAGTGTTTGACTGTCACAGGGTCCGATCAGTCATCCAGAGCCTCAGTGGTTTCAACTGACAGGCTGGTGGTTGAGCGCAACATCCTGAGGAAGGAGCGATTCTCAGAGGAGGTGATCGAGACTGTTGGCGGCCAGACGTCCTTCTACCAAGCGGATTTATGGGGCTACGTGGAGGATTTTCTGTGACTGGTGTAGCAAGAAGGACTTTGATTGTAATAGATTGTCAATGGCTCAACTGCTTAGTTTTCTTCAAGAGGGCTTGGCCAAGGGTCTTTCACCCAACAACCTCAGGAGACAGGTAGCAGCCCTGTCATCTGTTTTAACTTGTGAAGGGTCGGAATCTCTGGCCAAACTCCCAGTTATCCGGAGGTTTTTGTGTGGAGCCAATAATATACGGCCTCCTACGTCCACAGATTTCCTTCCTGGGATTTGGCTCTGGTGCTACAAGCTATATCCTTACCTCCTTTTGAACCGATTAGGACTATATCTCTTCAACTTCTGACATATAAGGTCATTTTTCTAGTGACAATTACATCGGCCAGAAGGATATCAGAGCTAGCGGCCTTCTCTATCAGGCAAGATTTATGTATCTTCTACCAGGACCAGGGTGGTCCTTCGTTTGGACCCCACCTTTATTCCAAAGGTTAACTCCTTATTTCATCATACTCAGGAGTTAGTACTTCCGAATTTCTGCCCAAACCCTTCCCACCGTAAGGAGAAAGTTTGGCACAAGTTAAATGTACGTCGAGCCCTGCATGTTTACATCGACCGAACGGCGCCTTTCCAGAGGACTGAAGCTCTATTTGTGGATTTCCATGGCACGTCTATGGGGCTCAGGGCCACTCCTTCCAAGATCGGGAGATGGTTACGGACTGCAATTTCCAAAGCGTACATCAATCAAGCTTTGCCAGTGCCGGAAGGGATCACAGCTCACTCTACATGGAGTGCGGCCACCACGGCGGTGTGGTCAGCGCAAGCGACAGTAGAAGAGATTTGTCGGGCCGTATCCTGGGCGTCCCCGTCTTCTTTTATTAGACACTATCGTCTGGATGCCTATGCTTCAGCAGATGCCGTTTTCGGTCGAAGGGTACTACAAACTGTTGTAACGGGTGCTAGGGGTCTGGACCAGTCGGCTCCCCACCTGTCATCTCAATAGCTTGGGTATGTCCCATGCCTACCTGGATACCATCGTACCACACTGGAGAAGGGGCATTGGTCTTACCTGATATGCTCCTTCTCTGTGGGGACGATGGTATCCAGGCCCACCCTGTGGCCGGCTGGTCCAGGGTGCAACTGAGGACACGATGATTGGTTTTTCTGGTTCTTCTAGCAACGCCATCGCCGAAACGGGATGAGTTACAGGTGGGCGTGTCCTCAGTTTCAAACTCTGTCTAATTGCAAGGAATAGAGGAGTCAACCCATGCCTACCTGGATA
>JAOYMU010100161.1:0-12819 GCA_025802295.1 Psammodynastes pulverulentus | reverse complement strand
AGTCCCGTGTGGAGATGGGGCGGGATAGAAATCCAATAAAATGAAATGAAATGAAAATGAAATAGCAATTCAAAAGGCTTCTGCTGAAATTATGATTATCTGTGCCATGGGCTATTCCTTCCCTGGTTATGTTTCACACTATAGGACAACATTCTGTAGAGATTCTCAGCTTATAGAGATTCTCACTATAGGACAACCTTTTTTCACAATGGCTAAATTGCGTGAATATATTTCAGCTTAGGTTTGGGTGATTTATAGGTTACTCAGAGCCTATGGGAATTGAGTAGTACAGGTAGTCCTCTTTCAGTGACTCTTGGCAGTAACAATTGATGATGAAAAACTTACAACTAATCCTTCCATTTATAACCTTTGCAAGTTTGTAAAGGAAAGCTGAAATAAGACCACAAGTAAATAAATAAGCAAGCAAGCACAGGAGCAATTTGACTTGGTGACTGCTTCGCTTAACAACCAAGTTGTCAGTCCCAGCTGGGGTTGCTAAACAAGGACAACTTGTATGGAAGCCTCAATCAATCAATGCATGTGTAAATAAATAGTGAAACAGTCAGTAGGATAGTTTGTGGCATAGATAGAGGTGTGTAAGACAAGGTCTACTAACCTAAACACAGCCTACCAGCTACATCTTGCAATCTGCCATGTGTTTATCAACCTCATTTTTGCCTCTCTCAGACAGCTAAAACTGACTCTCTTTCATGCCTCTGGTGGTCTCTTCTTCATAACTAGAACCTGCATGAACTCTGAACTCTGATGGGCCACACATCATGGGAATGCGTTCTATCACAATCAGTCATGCATGCTACATTCCTGGGCCACTTGAGATACTCATGGGTTATTTCTGGTTAGGCTCCTTATTTTTAATAGCCATAACTAATAGAAAACATGCTGGAAATAAAAAAAAAATCAGCAATCAGAAAAACTGAATAGTCATGAAGGTGTGATTCAGAAGTACCAAAACCTTACGGCCCTTGAAAGAGTCACTTACTTTTATTTATTATGATATAAGCCTTTGCAGGTTGGAGTCTAGCTTATTAAACACATTTAGTAAGTTAGAATCCAAGAGCATTCCAGGAATAATATTCTAAATATTTAATAAATATTCTAAAAAGTTAGAAAATATTCCAAGAATTTGATGAAATGGGATCTGATCCAAAGCTCCTTTCATAGTAAACACGCTAGTGTCATAAAAAAAGCTATGCCAGTTGTACAAACGAGCTTAAGAAGTAATGGCCCATATCTCTAAAGACTATTACGGCATAGAAAGGTAGGAATACGTTTTACATATACACACAAATGCACACATATAAGCACACTTGCATGCCAAGAAAAAGAGAAAAAATAATCAAAATTAGCAACGCCTTCATGCTGAAATTCAGTGTCAAAATGCACTTCTTGATACACAGATATTCTTGTCATGTAATGGTCCCTTAATCATGCTGCCACAATTCCTATCTGAGACACTGGATGCACATTCTTACAAGCCTCACAAGCCTCCTATGTTTATATATACAATTTCTGCCTGAGCCACCTGAACAGAAAATCACAGGGTCTCAGAAACTTACACTAAAATTATTTTTCTTGCCTAGCCTAGGCAGAAGGGGGAAGAGTGGGGAGAATGAAGTAGCTTTTGATGTATGTAATGTAACTGAAATCAACATATGGGGCAGCAGGAATTGGGAGTGAGCTGTGACAGGGATTAGGTATAAAAATGTGATCATGGAAAAAATGAAATCCAGAATTCCCTTATGCTGGCAAAAAAGCCTCCTCTATTCATCAAGCTGGCATCAGGAATTGGCATCTGCCAAGGGAATGCCCATGGCAAAGCCCTGCCTCTATAGCACCAGCTATTGTTACTGCCTACCTTGAAAGAATAAGCAGCGGCTTCTCCTTATTTTGCCCTTCCCCTTTTGGAAGGTTCATGGATTGGGCCAAGAAAACAGGAGCAAGAAAATAGACAGCAATTGTGAAAAAACAGGAAAGAAGGCAACTTTCTGAAAATAACCCATCCAGAAACCACCTAAATGTGGATTGGCTGAGGGGGCCTACTCAAAGCTGTCATGGAACTCCAGAATCCTGGTGGACATGGCATTCTGGAATCCTGACTTGGGGGATCAGAATTGCTTGCCAGTGCTGTTAAGTCTCCTTCCCTCCCTGGGCTGCAGGCTATGAATGATGGAAATGGTGGCTCAACACATCTCCTCTGCAAGAAGGCATTTTCCGCTCCACCCCACCACTGCCTCAAAAACCTTCTAAGGGATGCTGGATTTGTGGATCAGGTGGCATGTCAAGATATGACAATGGCTTCGAGTGAGGACGTGGTTGGTTGGTTGGTTGGTTGGTTGGTTGGTTGGTTGGGGATTCTCAGTGGCTTACCTGCAGCCTGTGTGCCTGGCAGGGGAAGCTAGTTGCGAGTGGAGAAGCGACTGAGCAGAGCAGCAGTACTGGTGCAGAGTGGGACACGTGGACGACCTACAGAAGGCAGCAGAGACGGAGCAACAGAGAGAGAGACAGGAAAAGAGAGAAAGATAAGAGGGTTGGATGGAAGGAGGGGAAATAAAGGGAGGAGTTGATATATATGAAGATAGATGAAAGGTGTGTGCGGAAATGGAGAAGAAGAAAGAGGGGGAAGGAAAAGAGAAGAAAAAACACAAAGTCAAGAAAAAGAAGGACAGCACTGAACAAACAGAAAAAAACATAGCAACGCCCCCAAGCCAAACAAAGAGACTCAGCCACACACTGGGCCAGGGAAGGAAGGAAAAGAGGAAGAAAGGAAGAGAAAAAGAGAGAAAACAGACAGCGGCAATTCCCAGGGACAAGGATGTGAGGCCAAAAAATGCCACAGGAGCTAGGCACAAAAAGGAGTTACTAGGGCAGCCCAGACCAGCACAGAATCATTAGGGTGGCCTAATCCAAGTGAGCAAGAAAGCATTAGGGGTCAAGGACATGAAGAGACAGAACAGTGACCCACAGACTGAGAGACAACCTAAACTATGGGCCACTTTCAAGAAGTGAGCTACTCATTCCATAGGAAGAGTCAAGAAATTAGGTAAGAAGTACCAGAGGTTGGATGTCCTTTAAAAAAAAAAATCCAGAATACAGGAGGGAAAACTCTTGGGTGACAAGGTGACCTAGAGGTCCTCTGTCAGCCTCCTACACAAATTGACCAAGAAGTTAGGGAAAAAAACCAGCATAATCTGCCACAGAGGGAATCTTGTAGCCCCTCCCTGTGATTCTGCCTTCCCAGTTCAGCCAATGGCTACCTGACCCATAATACCCTCCCTCCTTCCCAGAAAGGTACAGCATGCTTCTTACTTTGAAGGTTCAAGATGGGAACAAGGACTGGGGCATCCAATGGAAGGGGGAAAGGAAAGCATATACATGTAGCTAAAGAAACAGGGTTTACTCTCATGGCTATACAAGGTTAAAAGAAAGGCCTGCTGAAAAGAAAGCCAAAGGAGAGGGAAAAGAGCAACTTCTGGACTAACCCCAAACAATACCACACCCCTGCAAGTCAAGAAAAATGCACTAGGGAGGATTACAGTCTAGCCCCACCCAGGCCCCAGAAAGACAGAGAGTGAGGAAGACCACACCACAAAAATCTTAGGACTTTCTCAGCCGCCACGTACAATGAGATAACCAGCATGAGGAAAGGGGAAAACAATGACTTTAGGGCCATAAATTTGCAAATCCTCGGCCCACCCACAAATAAGGAAGCCAGTTTGGGGAGGGGGAGCAGAGGGGCAAAAAAAAGAGATTAAGGTAAGCCCCATCAAAGGCTTTGCATTCCAGCCGCCAAAGACACAGAAAGCTTCTTCTGTTGTACTTAGCACAGGGATTTCATCAGGACTTAGGTCCAGAGAAGCTATTTTTAACCATGAAACTTGAGTGGGTGTGTGTATCCACCTATTTATTAAGATCAAGTACTGGTTTTTCAATCTCACTCCACTTGCAGCCCCTGCTGCCACATAAACAAGCAAACAAATCAGTCTTAAAGTGGGTAAGATGGGGAGGAGGTAAATTCCAGATGGGAATGACACTCATTTGCTATGGCTTTCATCTTCAATTATGGAACAAAGAATGACAAGGGAGGCAAACGGCAAAAGCTGTGACAGGAGAGATTCCATGCCCAGGGCAGCTTTATTTCCTTCCATATAGGGACTGACTTGTTTTCACTGCAGTGGGGAAATCTCATTTGGAACACTCGAGGCTACCCCCACCCTCAGCCCCATTGAGTGTATGGGCCTCTGCCTTCCCCTATCATAATTATTGGGTCATTGCAAAAAGAAAAAAAAAGTGCCATGGCTATGTGCAGAATGCCACCACCAAGTAAACCTTAACAGTTCTGGGTACATTCCATAACAGGAGGCAAAGGTAGCAGGTGGAATGTGTGCACCAAATCCCTCGCTTTAAATTAAAGGACATATAGGTGAAAAATAATACTTTTCCAGATGGGTTGAAGGCTGAGATATATACACTGTCCCAACTGCCATCAGACTACAAGTCCCATTATTTCTGATTATTAACCGTCCGTCCGTGTGTGTGTGTGTGTGTGTGTGTGTGTGTGTGTGTGTGTAAAAAATTCCCTTCTCTCCCCTGTGGGTGGCATTTGTCTTCCTCAGTCCTCTACCAAAGGCCCAGGGAGCACTGCACTCTTCTGGAGAGAAAGCTCTGACACTGTTCCTGGGATCTATTGGAGGCCATTCTCCCAGCTGAGAAGTCCCAATCCTATGACTGAGATTATTTTGGCCTTTACTTCCTCTCTAGTTCTTTCTTCAGCCCTGGTATTCCTCCAACTTTTCATACTCCTTCTGCTTAACCTTATTGACACTTGGCACCGCTACATCTATCACCACCTTATCTATTGCCATAATGTCTAGTTGATTGGGTAGTATCTGCAAGTCCCTCCGAGTCTGGAAGTCCCACAGGATCTTATCCTATTTATTTTCCATGACCTTCTATGGAATTTCCTATCTCAGGGGTGTCAAACTCAAGGCCTGGGGGCTGGATCCAGCCCGTGGGGTGCTTAGATCTGGCATGTGAGGCTGCCCTGGAAACAGTGAAGGACCGGCCCGCAGTGCCTCTGCCAGAGAAAACAGAGTTTGTTTTCGCTGGCAGAGGGCTTCAAGAGGCCATCGCAGCTGAAAATGGAGCTTGGGAGCTCGTTTTTGCTGGCAGAGCACTCGGGTTATCACAGGTGCCCCTAACGTGAGTGATGTCGAGCTGGCCATGCCATCCTGGCCACACCCACCGTGGTCCCCCAAGGTCAAACACCGCCCTGATGCAGCTCTCAATGCAATCGAGTTTGACACTGCTGTCCTATCTGGTTTGGGAAAATCTAGAGCATACACTGTGCAGATGTTCCTGTATTCAAAGCCAGCTACTTGGTTGCTCAAAGTATGCTGCTCCTACCTGCATCTTACACCCTGTCATTGTATTTTGAACTGTCTCAGAGGCTTCTCTACACAGTCTGCATTTTGGGCCCTATATAATGTGGCAGAGCTCTGTTTCTATGGATCTGGCACTTAGCACCTGTTCTTGTGCTGCTATGATCAGTGCTTGATCATTATAGTAGTCCCTAATTCTCATTCCCAAGAGCAGCTGAGCAGAGGTTACTAGTTGAAGCAAAACATGGATTTTTTTAATATCATGTGTGTATGTGACCAAAATATAGGAGCACCCTAGATTCCAGTTTTTTGCTATACTTCATTGTTATTTAAAATATTCTCAAATGGCTCCCCCCCCACTTTCTTTTTCCTTCTGACCTCAGACCCCTCTTCCTTTCTAATGCGGGCTCTGCAGAGTACAGGGCTGTAAACATGTTTGGCTTCCTTATTACAACAATGTGCACACATCACTGAATTCACTGAGAAAAAGGATTTGCTAATGCAATTCATGAAGTGCAGCATGAGAGGGCAAGAATGGGGAAATGAATACTGGGACAGCTCAGTATGAAAATACGGCTCTTAAAAAATTAAAGAGTAAGATCAAAATATATTTCAATCACACCATTAGAGCCATAGTGTCCTTTTGAAAGATGTGACTTGAAACCCAAGAATAATAATAGGGTCATCGAAAAAGCCTTCATTCCCAATATTTAGGCCCCTTTCCTTATTCTGTAGAGTGCCAGTCCTCTCCCCATATCCATTTGCCATATTTTGCTCTAACCAGCTTTGGTTATTCAGAAAGTCTGACATTTCTTCCAATCTCACATTCCTCCATTTCCTCCCCTCCCAGCTTTTCCCCACAAAGGAAATATTCCTTGCAGGCACAGCAAAGAAGAAACTGATTGGCGACTTCCTGCAGCAATGTTTCACCTTTCCTCCCACCAAGCCTAGATGACAGCTAACAACTTGCACCTCCGCTTTTGAATCTCTGTAACTCCTTTATGCATTCCTCAAAAGATTATAAAACAAGAGAGCAAGTTTCTGACTAGTTCAGCATTAACTACTCCGTGTTGGGCTGAGTAAATCCACTCATTTAAGGGAAAATACACCTCCCCAGCTGGATCTGACCAAAGTCCTCCTCTAACATAGGACAGGAACCCAGCCTTCAGCAGGCGCCAGCAAACACCCATCGGCAATTGGCCATTGCTTTGCCAATGGCTCCTCCCCACCTTTTGATAGTGGCTCTTCCTGACTGGCAACGCTGTACTCTGTAACGCCCCTGATCGATCGGCAACTGCCTTTAAGTTGCTTATATCCCACTATGTCCATCTCTACCAGGAAAAATAGTAAGGATTCACTCACAGGTCAGACTCCATAACTTTTCTGTGGTCTCCTTCTGTACTTCTTTGTACGTATCTTCTTCCTGCAAACGCCTTCCTTTTCACCCTTGACCCACCCACTTCTTCAGTGCAAGGGGGATCCAAGGAGCCTAGAAAAGTGGCTCAGGTCATCCCTCTTTGAAGGATGCAAGGCACAGAAACATGCAGGGTGTAACTCTCTTCTCTTCTCTCTCACCCCATCAGCTGATCACTGTAGACAGAAATAGAGGGCCGGGACAAAAGGACCAGGCAGGGAGTACCTCTGAATTAACATGTTAAATGCTGGCTTTTTTTTTCTTCCTAAGTGTTTTGAGACAAGCTATGAATCTTATGAGAGAAGGGATTCTTCCTTGCTTGAGAAGGAAGACTAACATCTTGCTACTTCTCTTTAAATAACTTTAAAATAACATTAAATGATTTGAGAAAGTGGTTTTTCAATATACGTATGCACAGCAATGTGAATTAGAAGGCACAGAAAAATTGGTAACATGCAAAAGCCAGTGGAAAATAAGTATCAATAAAATTAAAAAGAGGAAAAGAAAGAAAATAAAACCACACAGAAAGAGAAATATGGGCACAGAAACTAATTCTATCATTCTCCACCCAAATTAGAGTGAAGCTAAATGAAATATAATGCATCCTTCATAAATTAAATAATACAAATCTCAGTACTTTCCCCAGCCTACAGCTATTCTTATAGATATTTAGCACATGAAAAAAGACACTTAAATGACCATGTGCATATGGGTATGCTTACAATTACTATTTCTACTTCAGTAATAAATTTATCCCCAAATGAAAATTCTGCCATTTCTGAGACAGTGTAAGATCTACAAATGCAATTGAATCTAGCTATTCCCCACTCCAAAACCTAAAATCATCAACTGATTTTTAAGAAAGTGGCGTGCAAAAATTAGCAGGTAATTTGCTATTTGTTTATTTATTTCCCACCTATTTATTATTACAATAAATAACTCAAGGCAACCAACATGCCTAATACTTTTTCATCCTCCTGCTTTCCCACAACAACAACCCTGCTTATGGGGTAAATTGGGCTAAAAGAAAGTGACTGGCTCAAAGTTATCCAGCTGGCTTTCATGGCTAAGGCAAGACTAGAACTCACAGTATCCAGGTTCTAGACTGGTATCTTAAATGGCAGTGAATAAAATGATTATCAAACTTAGCGGTTCTTAAAGGTACCAGATCCAAGAGAGGTTAACAAGTTGGTAATTCTTCTCCCTCTCCTTAAGGAGAGGAACAATTGTTCAAGAATTCCTAAAAATTCAAGTTTTTCTGGTCACTGTATTCTATAATTTAGTGGGTCTTTACATACAAAAAACAGACTGCCATTCAACTTAGCAAAGAAATATAGAAAATTCTAACTCTCTGCTGCCACCTATTGCTTTTCCAGATTTTGGCAGCCGAAATATACCAACTGTAGGACAGATTTTGCCTGCTAGTCAATACAGCATGGCCATCCCCAGTCGAATGCCATCTGTGGAGGCCTAACAAATAACAGGACTGTCTGAAGATCAGTACATTGGGAAAAGCTGATACAGTTGTTATTGAGCTCCAGAGAAAGCAAGCTGGCTATAAGTTAGTTTCCAATGTGTATTAGCTCAAATTTTAGTTTAATGGATAATAACACACACTTGCAAATACTGCAATTTTCTCACACCGTATCAACTTGCAAAGGTGCTTTTTGGTTTGCAAGAAAAAGGAAATGCTTTGAGAATCATTTTTCAAATTCCTTTGACAGTCTGTAACAGATCACACATACCATGAACCCAAGCATAAAATGAACACATTGAGAGTTTTTTTTCACTAGAGGCTATTTGAGGACAGAGGGAAAAAGGAAATGAAGATGTTCTTGGAATTTCATATTTGTGAATTCCAATATGAACTGATCAACTATCATAGATCAGAATCTAGTTATTACTGCTGGTTGCATTTTCCTGGAGGTTATAATAATGCTCACAGAATGTTTCCTTCTCCACAATCACTAGCATATTTATGAAACAAAGGGAGGAAAGGGGTTGAATACCAATTTTTATCATTCAATGCAACTTGCCTATTAGGATTTGGATGAATGAATGGATGAGTGCCTTTGATCTCTACCCTTTCCCAGTTGGATGTCCAGTAAATGGATCAGGACTACAATTTCTACCCAGCATGTCTGAAATTTCGGGGTACTTATGGTAGAGTCCAACACTATCTGGAAACATCAGGTGGAGGAAAACTATTGTAAAATCTATCCCAAACAACAGATAAAACAAGAACACAATGCTAGAATTTTAAGAAGGCAGTAACATCAAGTTATTTTACAGCACAGACATCATAAAACAAACCTGCACATTAAATTTGCTTGGGTCACTTCAAGGTTTGTGTTCCTTGAAAAAAGTCCTTCTTTTGAGGAGCGTTTTCCAGAGGGCAGCTTTCATTGTACAGAATACCCTGAAATCTCTGAACCCCATTTCCTTGAATTTCTTTTCTACCCTTAATGTAAACAATGAGAACCTCCAGCCAAATATTAACAGCAAACTTGAAAGGCATGGTCCATCTTTGAACACAAGATGTTTGGGGCTCAGTTCTTTTTAGGACAGTGTCATTACTCACACTTGAAGGTTCCATTATCTCCATTGCGGTTCTGTGGCACTGAATGGGCACGTCTTCCATTCAGACATAGTAAAACTGAAGCTGTTACTCTTTTTCCACAATTCTTCCTGTCTCGAGCAATAATAAAAAAAAGAACTAAGCTAACCTCCCTTTATTACAGCTGGTAATCCTGGTTTCCTAGCTACAGTACAAAATAAAGCTTTTCCCCCAAGGGAAGTCAAAGACAAATGCAACCTCCTTGCTACAAAACCAAAGCTGTTCATATTATGAAGTATCCAGACCAGCTTGGTTCCAGATATTCCAACAAACTGAGGCCAAGCCTAGTTTGCTTGGAAATACCTAGTCATGTTGGTCAGTATTTGGAGCCTGTTGTGTGCAGGAGGATCAGCTGACACTCTTTAGTTTATCAAAGTTGTAATTTAAAAAAAAATCATGGTAGATTTTAAATTGTGGCCAGAGTCCCTCTGGAGAGGATGGAGGGGGACACACTAGTTACAAGAATCCATCTCCAGCAGTTCCAGCATCTTGTCTAATTGTCTAGAAGACAAAGATCGATCTGCCTAGAAAAGGATGCTAAGAAAAAGGTTAAAAATCAATTCATTGTAATAATAGAGTAATAAAATATGAACATTTTTTGCTTTATGTCAGATGCAATTTTTAGTATGAATAAACCTCAGTATTCAGATTTACTCTATTGAATCCTCTAAGTCATTTATTGCAGTTTTCTGGGTCTTTTTTCCTGCACTGTTTTCTTCCAGGAGTTCAGTAAATGTGTCTTCCATACCCTTTTAGCTCGGGGATGGGTAGCAAAGCTTGCGTAATGGCTATGCTGATTTCTTGTATATTTGTATCTCAACTGTATATGTGTGTGTTGTTTTTATGGTTTTATGTTTTAATGGGTTTCTTTTTACGTTGTTAACCGCCCAGAGTCATGAATTTGAGACGAGCAGGTTTATAAATTGAATAAATGAATGAAAAAATGAATGATCTTACATTAACTCTCTTCTTGTCCTCATATTTGGATGACATCAGAAATGAGAGTTAAGGACAAGAATTCTAGAACCACAGAATAATAACTGCAGTTAAGACATTCCACCTTAATTACAGTGCAAACACAGCCAAGAAGAAGCACTCCGTTTCCGCTCCCTCCTGTAGAATTCTATCAGTCCATCCTTTTCACTTGTGACCAATGAAGAGTCACAAGTTGGCATTTTTAGAAATCTGCTTTTCATATTTCCCAGGTACTGCTGCCCTCTGGTGACGGAGCAACATTATTGCTTAGAAAAAGAGAAATAAATCTAATTTTGTAAAATAACTACAAGGAGGGAGAAAAATAAAATCAGATCTAATATTCAGGCAGAAAGTGCTACTGTAGCTTAGATGCATTTCTGCAGCATTGTAGGAATATAATTAGCTGCCCAAAGTTGTCTGGAGTTGGGCAGCATTCAAACTGAATAATAATTACAATGGGTGCATTTGTTTTTTCCCTCTTCTCCAACATGCAAAATAGATTATATTCAAAGTAATTACAATAAATATGCATCTAAAATAAGTTCACATTTGTATATAGTAAATCATGCTAACCACATATCTGTTAGCTCTTAAAATGTTTTGATACAACCAAATGGCCACAATCAAATACTACATAAAATTGTTCTCCTTCTGGAAGCTTCTTCGGGATATACTTCCTATGATTTGTCATAGTTACAGTTTGTCTTAGTTACAGTTACAAGAAATTCTTTACAAGCAGACTACATTTGTTAAATAACTGCAGCGGGAAGAGTATACACAAAGTTAAATAAATTGCCAAGATGAAAATTAAACTAGGGATAGTGTTGATGTACAGTACAATATATTGTGCATACAGCGGAACATATTTACCATACTTCCTAAATTGCTCCCATCCTCCAAATCATCTTTTCTCCAATATAGAAGGTTTGAATCACACTTATATTTTAATTTAGCATGCATCTTGGCACTGATCAGCATTAAAACAGCTAAATTACAGCATGTACGGTATCTGTGACCAGAAGAGATGGATAAGTTTACCCTGTGGTCATTTATTTGTGAATACAAGCAGAACTAATGGAGATATAGATAGATTTTGCATTAAATCAAAGTTAACTTAATAATGGCTTATTGAATAAGCTACAATGGCTGAGTTTATATATAATGCGCTAAGCCACAAATACAGTCGTGTCTTAAAGTCTCTCTTTCTCAGCCCAACCTACCTCACAAGTAGTTGTTGCAGAGAGGTAAGAGTATTAGGTATATTTGTTGTCTTGAATCATAAATACTAAAAAAGGTAGGATAAAAATCTAATAACAATATGAGAACTGATCTTTCTGCAGTATTTTAGGGATCTCTATTCATAGGTAAGTCTTATATTCAGCAAAACCTGATCGAACTCAAGTTCATTTAAAACAATACATTTCAGTTGCCTGATTCTGATTCTATAGTTACACTACAGGCCTGAGTATGTTCACTTTCTTGAAGAAACCATAATTAACACGACATAGGAGAAGAGTAGGCAGAGCAGGGAGCGGAGTTAAGTATGTCATCAGCTTAGAATCATTATATCATCAAGGAGATCCAAATCCAACCCGTCTTGAATTCCATTGACCCTTATCTGGCATCAATTGAACTTTAGTTGATTAGAGTCTTATGTATAGGAATAAATCCTTGAACTTCAACTTAATGTATGGTCTTGATCCTTTGCACCTAACACAAGATTTGCATAATATTGTAAGCCAGTGATGGTGAACCCATGACATGCATGTCAAAAGTGACACACCACAATGTTTTGGGTGACATATCAACATTCACCAACACCCAGCAACTATTCTCAAAATAGGCTGCAGAGGCCATGTGACAATGGGATGTATTCTCATGCAGCTTCCAGACCCTTCAGAAGCCACACAAAAGAGACGCTCTCTCACAGACTCTGAAGCCTCTGAAAATTGTGTGAGAATACGGTGTGCTTTCGCACAGTTTTTGGACTCTAGGCTACAGAAGAGCATTCTCCTAAGCTGCTTCAAGAACGAAGGCCTTGGGTGAGCTGGACCTACCTCAGGTAGATCGCAGGGCATTTTCAACAGAAAGAGAATATTGCCTCAAGGTAAGTGGCACACAGCAGAACCTGGAAATCATACACGATTGGACTGTTCTTTTAAAAATAAATAAATATGTAAAGAATTGATTCTCTTTTGTTTGGGAGGAAGTACACACCAACAGATTCCAATTAAGCATTTTCTAAATTTTGGGCATGCCATCACTGTTCTAGGCCAAAAACATGGCACAACTGGTTTAATGTAATATATTAAGCCAGAATAACCTTGGAGCTTTATATATATATAAATATATAAATATGCTGTAAGGCAGAAATCAGAGATCATAATGTGTATGTGTATGTGTGTGTGTGTGTG
>JAOYMU010100126.1:0-12846 GCA_025802295.1 Psammodynastes pulverulentus | reverse complement strand
TGCTGTCAGAGGCCTTCAGGAACTACTTCTTCTGCAGTCGGCAAGGCTTTCCTGAAGGCTTCTGCAGCCGATAACAGATTGATCTGGAGCTTTGTTATTGGCTACAGAGGCCTTCAGGAAAGCCTTGCCAGCTTTGCCGGCTGAAGAAGAAATGGGCCAGCAAGGCAGGTGTCGGGGTGTGCGAGGCCTGGCTACACCTGTCCAAAGATAAGTAGTAGGGCAGCTCCATCCCCCCAAGCTTAATTTTTACCCGTGCACTCTAGAGTGAGCAGAAGCTTAATTAAGGCATATTTTGGGTGCACATGTAAAAAATCAAGCTAGGACTTACTTTCAGGGTAGGTCGTATTTTGGGGAAAACAGGTTATTACTATCATTATTCTGTTGATTTGCAAGTACACTAAGAGCTTCTGCACCAGAGGCAAATTCCTCCTGTGTCTAATCACACTTGGCCAAATTAAAGTACTCTATTTCTATTTCAATTTCTATTCTAATTATTTCTATTCTATTCATTTTAGTCCAGATCCTGAAACAGAATTGCGTACTGCAATCTGAAACAGATCCGCTCAGAAACAAGTTTAACTGATCTTGCAAAATAGATGGAATTACGATTATAACCTTCCTTCCCTATTTTAAAGAATCAGTCCCTCAACCCACCAAATAAAAGTTTCTACAGTATTAGTATAGTGATTCTACACATGCAAAAGCCATTCTGAGAAGACGTCTAAATCTATGAACACAAACAACTTTCTTAAAGCCACTAACACACTATATACTTGGTTCCAAACTTGTCACATTCTGCCCAATAGCCATATTACGCTACATTATTTGAATGTTGAATTGGGTCCTGTTTAGTTAAGATGGTTTTTGAGCAGGAACTACATTCAGCATACAGCTAGTTCTACTTCATTCTTTCTTACCACCTCAAGTTCTCAAAATGGTGTTGATGGTGTTTTAGCATCACATTTGCTATCAAATACTGATTTATCTAGCTGAAACGATCTTGCTGTACACACTCCTACATATCTATGTCTCTGATAGCACTTCACTCACCATTCAAGCCACAGAAGAAAGAAACATGGCTTGCATTGTTTAAGATTCACAGCAGAGTCTATTCCACACACATAACACACAAACACTTGACGTTTCATGCCAATATCACTTTTGACTGTGAATCTCAAACACCAAGAAGCCACAAAGACTACAAGAGCTAGTATGATATGATGGGCTACACATCAGACTTGAACCAGTGGTTCTGCCATGAAATTTACCATGTGGTCACTTGTAGTCTTATAAAATTGGATTATTCCCAAGGATGTTGACCTGAGCTCCTTGAAGAAAGCATAGAAAATTAGTGGGATTGACAGTAGGGGAGTCCAGCTTTGCCTGCGTGAGACAGTTTACTTGAAGGAGCCAGGTTAGTATAGCAAAAGACTCAGAAGGAGAGAAAAGAGAGGACAAGTGATCTGGATACTAACTAACCCTTGGTTTGTTTTATACTTACTGCACCAGTACAGATATAGCATGGACTCTTTGCCAAGCATCATTTACCATTCCTCTTCCTCTTTTCCTTATCCAGCATCACCCTGATTTTATATTATCTGCGCACTGGCACCACGTGGATGCTAATCAGGGTTGACCTCAGAAAGAGTGTTGGCAGACCTCTGCTTGCTTCAAGCACTGATTCTCAGGATAACTCTGGTTAGCACAAACTACGGTCTGGTTTAATTATAAGGTGAAATCCTGCTAATGCAGGGAACAATGGAACTAATAAGGAGAGGAACAGGAGGGAAGAAGTGATTTCAAATGTAGCTTGGATGGAGTCCATGTTACGGCTGCACGGGGCCCACTGTCTGTTTTTCCTCTCAGATTCCAGGCCAGAATCAAACTGCACCCCCTTTGTGTTTATGCCAACAACAATTAAGACGACACACAACTAAGCACACTTCACTTGCCAAAGATCAACCGCAAAGAGAAACACCTGCCTGTGACGTACCTTCTGACCCATTTCTTCGTTTCGGTACTTCCTGAAATAGCCTGCTCAGGTTCTGGCCTGGATTCTCTGTTGAAAAACAAGTCGGGTAAGAACAAAACAATCAGGGGGTGATTCTTCTTATAACTTTGGGCTTTGTGCGATGAAACAAGACTTGTCTAATATTTATAGGGGTTGGAGGGAGTGGGGAGGGAGGGAGTGGACGGTGAGCAAGGGCAGCAGTGAAATCAAGCAGCTCATAAACCTTTTAGGCCTGGCTACTTTGAAAAAAGAAGCAAGGCAGACTACTGGTTAATAAAGATTATAGTTACGCATCAAAAGGAGATTAGAAAGATATAAATAAACATCTAAAAAGGTACAAAAAGACAGAGATGGGTCAGTAATTCTTACAAGAGCGGATGACCCCAAGGAAGGGAACGTGCTGTAAGATGCTATAAACACTTCTTGGCAATCTAGGGAAGCTCCGCTCCCAAAAAGCACACAACACATCCTCAAATCTCTTTAAAGCTTCCCTTCCAAATGAAATCACACTGCTTAGAAAGGCAAGCAATTTCACTTTAGGAATTGGGAAGGGGAAATCTCCACCTGCAATATTATTTCATACAAACACCAGCAAGGAGGTTTGTTCCCAAATGAATATCCAAAGTACCATGTAATATAATAATGAGGAGGAACAAGCCAACCAAACCAGTTAGCATCTTATGAAAATAAAAAGTGGGCAGGAAATTGTTGATGATGATAATCCTTATTCTATACCGTACTTAAAAAAAAAACCCAACGTGATATACTGTTATTTTATTTTAAATTATGGGTGGCAGAATATTGGTCATATCACATATCCTGAGAGGGAGCTCAGCAGAGAATAATCGGCTCTTCACTTCAGGCCCCAGGTCCCATACAAAAAGGAGACAATAGAGAACACAGGAAATGCCCTTTGCACATAGCATTCACATATTATTGTAAGCACTAGACAATTGTGCGTAACCTTTGTGTGTTCAGGTGCAAGTAACTGGGTTCTCTTTGACTACTGTTATTAACGGTGCATTGTATGAGAAAATGTATGTGGCTAAGAATTCATGTTTTCAGTTCTCACAGTTATAGAGAAAAAAAACGACAGCTACAGTTGAGTGCTGCCTGCCTGTTTGCCTCTATAGAAGGGCTGTCAAATTCCCGGTCTTTGGCCCGGATGCGTCACGCGCTGGCCATGCCCACGCCCGGTTTAGCAAAGGGGGGGGAAGTCCCAATATGTCACATGATGCTGCTGTGACAACGTGACACTCCTGCTCTATTTAATTTCGTTGTACGAGGTACAATGACAATAAAGTGAACTAACTAACTAACTCTATGGGGACCAAGGAAGACATTTTACTTTTAATGGAGAAAGAAACCAGCTCTCCCACTTTCTCCATGCAATGTATTTCCCAGCATTTCCCATCCTTGGATGAGGTCTTATGCCATATCACACTTCAGGGATAGTTACAAAATATACAGTCATTCGATATTTCTTAATAAAATGGGAATGCTCCAGTTTGCAGCAGGTACAGACCAGCATTCTTGTTAAGTTCCTTTCTGTCCCTCTGTAAACCCCATCCTTGAATAGTAACCTAGCAATTCTTGCCTATGAACTTTTCTACCTTTCAGAATTACATAGTTTGATCTTAAATGAGGACCCAGATTGTGGGGGCAATATGCTGAGTCTGTAAACCGCTTAGAGAGAGCTGTAAAAAGCACTATAAAGCGGTATATAAGTCTAAGTGCTATTGCTATTGCTAAATGTTATCTTATATGACGGTGTGAAACTTGACCAGTGTCAGTCCTGTGCTATGTTTAACATTTACTGCACGATGTCTGAGCCATTTAAGAAGTCTCCCATGGCTACATATTTACACTTCTGGCTCAAAGGTAAAATACAATGAACAAATTCAGGGTGCAAATTCAGTCTCAAAGAGTGAAAATCATGCTATATGGGAGGACAGCGGTTATAACCACTAAAGGGGACATTTCTGAATCCAAGGAAAACCCACAAGATCTGATTATATTTATGAAGGTACGATTGAGACATGCAATTCTCCTGTAAAAGAACACTAATTTTACAAGTGGGATGGAACTGACATCTCACTCTCTTCTCTCACCTCTTTCTATGATTATACAGTGAATAAATGCTGCTGCTGCATTCACATCAGGTCTGTGTTTCAAAGCCCAGTGCCACCTCTTCCCTTTATGCATATACTTTATATTCCCAAGCTACTGAATCTCAAAAGCTGTGTGTGTGTGTGTGTGTGTGTGTGTGTGTGTGTGTGTGTGTTTAAAGTCTTTACACAACAGGTATAAAAGCAACCACAGCTGGGGCAGTCAACTCAGTCGTTAAGTGAAGTGGTCGCTAAGTGTAACTGTGATCTTACTACAAGCTTTCTTCTTCCTTTACAGATCTGCAAAGGTAGTGAATGTGAGGGCTGGTTGCAAAGGTTTTTTCCCCCCCCCTTGCCATTGTAACTACAAATGGTTGCTGTACGAGGCAGTCGCTGAACAAGGACTACCTATGCACTTTTATTCTATTATCAGTTAATGTTGGTTTCGTTGCGCTTATCAAACTGACATACTGCCAGAATCTATTTCACAGTTTGCATTTTGTATCTTCCTGAGGTATTATTTTTCCCCGCTCTTTTACTGCAAATTGCCAGACAACACTGATAACTGTCCAGGATATAGATTTTAATACTTTAGAGTAAATAAAGCATACAATAAATAATTCTAATATAGTGCACCTCCCAAATGTATATTTGGAGAACAGGTGAACTTTTGATCTTAAAAGATGAAGATTAGCAGTGGCTCTTCCAAATTTCCCCCCAAACTGCAATTAAGATACTTTCAACCTCCCTTTGCTTTACATTTACATTGAGTTTGCAATCTTGCAAGAGGTTGGTCATTTGATTTTTGGTGAAAAAAAATGTAAATTAAAATTTACATAAATCTACAGTCTATGGCAGAGGTCTCCAAACTTGGCAACTTTAAGACTTGTGGACTTCAACTCCCAGAATTCTGGAAGTTGAAGTCCTCAAGTCTTAAAGTTGCCAAGTTTGGGGACGCCTGGTCTATGGACATGATTTTGAGGGATCATGCTTTCAGTGATGGTGGTGCCAGAAAACAAAAGAAAAGGGCTGGAAACTCCTTCCATCCTAGAACACTTAAGCTGATTTTGGAGAACTTTAGTTTCTGCAATGGATTTTCCAGAGAATGGGGCTGGAGTGGTTAAAGAGAAATCACCCTTGGACATAATACATGCCTAGGTCATCTCTGTATCACATGGGCAGGTTCTAACTCCATTCACTAAAAACTCTGTGAGATTTTTTTTATCTGGCCTGCTTCTTCCTTATACTGATGAGCCATGGTGGCGCAGTGGTTAGAGTGCAGTACTGCAGGCTACTTGTTAACTGCTGGCTGCCTGCAATTTGGCAGATCAAATCTCACCAGGCTCAAGGTTGACTCAGCCTTCCATCCTTCCGAGGTCGGCAAAACGAGGACCCAGATTGTCGGGGGCGATATGCTAACTCTGTAAACCGCTTAGAGAGGGTTGTAAAGCACTGTGAAGTGGTATATAAGTCTAAATGCTATTGCTACTATTATACGCATCTCCCCAGCCAGCCAGTCTTCCCACTAACTGCTTTTGTCATCTATGAATCTGCATGGCCCTAATAGACCATAGTAAGTTGTTTTGCGTGTAGCAGCCCAATGGACCAGATGGCTCATAGGCAAGAGGGCTAGATTTACAAATGCTCAGGAGATTCCCCTGTAGCTGCTGTAAAGACAGTGAAATGTAACAACCCTCCGTTATTAGAATTCATTTCAAATATTACTGTGTTTTCCATTGGCAATCAAATGAGATTGGCCAAAGGAATCCCAAGGGATCCTAGTACAACTTTTACTTTAAAAGAAAAACACTCTCCTATAATGTATGCTTAACAAAATTAAGAAGGATCATGTAATGATAAAACCTGCCCTGCTGTGGTTTGATCAGGCAAGATCCGTAAAGTTTCCTACAGAGTTAAACTTCAGAAAAAAAAAACCAGGCCCTCCTTTCACTGCTGCCCAATGCATGAGAGATAGTTTAAGAGGTGTACTCTCAATCAGCTTACACAGGTCGCAGCCCATTGGAATCAGCCCCATTGGGTCAGCCCCACAGAAATGAAGCTGCCCCGGGTCCTTTTTCCTTTTTGCAGTTCACCCCCATTCCCATGGAGCGCAATCCTTAGATGCCTATCTTTTACTCTGCTATTACAGCTTGATTCCTAGCAAGGGGCTCTATGTTCTTTCCACATTAATACTGAACACCAAGTAGACAACTTTAACCACACAGACACACAGACACCGTTCTCTTTTGACAGTGTCTCCTATCTAGACAAACATAGATGCCAAAAGAGAAGCTGGAGGCCACAGCCTCGTGACTCACCTCTCTGCCTGCCTTGGATGCTGCGCAAAGCCAAGATGTTCTGCTCATCAGAAAGGAACTGCTTCATTTTATGGAATGGCTCCTTGCCTCTCACGGTCAGCTTGTTCCACGGTTTAGGTCGAGCCAGAATCTCACTCACAGATCCTTGAGAAAGTCCCAAGACGTAGTGTCCAAAGATCCGCTGTCCGATATTGTGCTTGATCAATTGCTCTTTGACCTGACGTGCAATTTCGGCTGTGTCTATCTCCTCACCTTCTGAGGTGCTGCCGGTGCTTTCTGATTGGTTGGGTGATGGGGCCATGCCGTTGACATCTGGGCTTTGTTGCAAGGGGCTTTGGGAAGATATGGAGTTTGTGCTGTAGGGACCTACTGAAAAAATCATGCTTGTGCTTCCCGCTTCCTGCATTGCCTTGGTGTAGAAGGACTGCATAAGTTGGCGCTGGAGGAGAGAGTTTAGTGCAAATTTTCCTGTAGAAGCCAGGGGTAAGCCGGAGCTTGCCAAGGATGAGCTGAAAAAGTCTTGACTTAAACCCGTTGGTGAGAACTGGTGTGTACCATTAGTATTGGAAGCCTGCTCCCCTGCATTGCGGGGCAACTGAGGAGGAGGGGAGGCCGGCAAGGTTGCAGGACGCTGACTCTCAGGCTGGTCTTTCCCTTTTCTCCTGGCTGACCCTACAAGGAAGGTCAAACATAATGCATTATGGGGGATCAAAAAGAAGGGGGAAACCAAGACCAAAATGCAGAGCTTGCCCCACAAAAGGGAAAAATAGTGCAGGTTGCGTTTTGTTTTGTTCTTGAAATAAGGGCCAATGAAGAAAGTGGTTTGGGTTTTTGTTTTTTTTGTTTGTTTTGTTTTTGTTTGTTTCTTTTAATTTTAATAAGCCAAACAAGGCCCCCAAGACAAACAACATGCATTTCATGTTTGCACCTTTCTTGTATGTTGCAGCCTGGAGAATTCCCCCTTCCAAATATTAGCAGTAGAACAATGACATGAAGTGCAGTTACATAATTCTTTTGTTTTGGTTTAAAATTCATTGACGCACAACACAAAAATTACTTTGGTTCCTTGCACATTTGAGTTGTTCCAAACCCCTCCACACACACACACACATAGGAACAGACCTTGTTTGAGCCCAAATGCAGCAAACATTTATTAAGGCTAGATGAAACACACGCAAGACATAGGAAACCATTGCTCAAAGGAAGCCACAGAAGAACACAGAAACTGAGCACAAGGCAGCAGTCCCCCAACTGCCCATCGACACATTAGGCACCAGCTCTAGAAAGCTTACTTGAAAGAAAGAAAAGGAAAAACAAAACCTCCAGGAAATTCTATTTATCTGGAGACCCCGCTTGTATTGTTCATTTATGGCATGCAAAGCATCCCTTTCCAAACAAAACATATAAGCAGCCAAATGAAGCCAAAATTCATTGCTAATATAAAAAAAGGCAATCAGGATTTGGGTGAATGAATCAGCTATGAAAACAAGCCAGGGTCTCCTTGAAACGCCAATCTACGTTTTGGGGAAAGGTGTGCATAGGAAATAATGTCACGGAAACAATTGAAAGGGAAGGCAGGCTCCAATGCTGCTCATCCCAACATATGAGAACATTTCTCCCTCTTAACCTTTACCATTTTTCTAAGGGCCCCAAAGTCTTAGTCTATTATCTGTAGTATAAGAGGGGACTCCCAATATAAGACAAGATCCTTGCTCACCATTCATCTTTCTGTCATGCAGTGGCCTTGGGTTCACACATCCCCTTCCCTCTCCACATCCTCATCTCCTGAGAGCAAGCACAACCTATAACAATAATTACCTATTTTTCTCCCATCCACTTACCACTCAGGTCACTGTTCGTGATCCGTAGCGTGGCATTTTCCGACTGCAGCAGGCGGTTTTTCTCCAGCAGTAAGACCTCCAGTGGTTTTGATGCAGCATCCTATGGAGATGTAGAGAGAACAAAGAGAAAGAATGGGAACCGGTTCAGGATGATGTCTCGGGACGATAAGGTGGGAATTCGAAAGAGTGTAGAATCTAATCTATGGCATTTCACTGCTTTGCTTAGTGGCTGCAGAGACTGTTTAAATGCTTCACTAAATCATTTTTTTTTTTTTTACATCTGCTTGTCTTCAGACACCGTAATATCAGGCGCTATCTTCCTTGCAACATTATGTTTCAAGTTGTATGAAAAGAAGAGGTAAATGAAAGCGGTAACCAAAACCGTTCCTTATCCCTTTCCTTGCACAGAATCCTCAAAACCACTAAAGGTGCTGGAATCCAGTTTGGTCCAAAGAAAGTAGTGCACAGCAAGCAAAGTTGGCGATACTTTCCTTTTGCACAAGATTTAATTTAGTTCAGTTGCGCATGTAGGATCCAAACTTAAGAGTTCTAGTTAACTGTTTTTAGAACAACGTACATGCAATGAGAATGAAGTCAATGTGGAAAATCTGACACCCTTGAAGTGTGTTGAGATAAATTCTTGGAATTTTCAATATAGTGAGATAATTCTGGCAGTTGTAATGCCAGCAGATTGAGAGATGCCACAACAGGAAGGCTGTTGTACTTTTCAGATCAGGGAGATGGTTCAAATTGCCAAACCCCTATTTCTCTCTGAAACTGATAGTAAAGAAACTATAGTTAACTCCCTCCCCAATATTTATGCTGTAAATGGTTTGGCTTTGTTAATTATTATTCATATAATCAGCTCAGTGCTCACACAACAATGGAGATCATTGTGTTAGTGGGCCAAGGAGAAAAATACAACCTCTTTGGTCATCTGCATTAACATCTTAAGATTCCAGAAAGTTCATCTTAATCACAACTTTCCAAATAGTTATCTATTTGGGTAATCTTCATACATCTTGCATGGCTAACGTCACAATAAACTAGGCTTAGCAATAGCAATAGCACTTAAGACTTATATACCGCTTTACAGTGCTTCACAGCCCTCTCTAAGCGGTTTACAGAGTCAGCATATTGCCCCTAATAATCTAGGTCCTCATTTTACCCACCTCGGAAGGATGGAAGGCTGAGTCAACTGAGCCTGGTGAGATTTGAACTGCAAAATTGCAGTCCGCCAGTAGTCAGCAGAAGTAGCCCCCAGTACTGCACTCTAACCACTGAGCCACCATGGCTCATAGGTAGGCAGGTGCCTGTTGAATCTTTCCACAAATGATGTGTGATGATGATCAAATCTTCACTAGTTGGGGTGCTACTGCGCTATTCGTGGAGGAGCCAGCGAGCCCAAGGTTTCATAAGTTAAAGTACATGTGACAATCGAACTACTATTGGGTCTGATCCATCTTATAAACCCATCGTCATTGAAGGAGCTTGTGATTTAGGGAAGTTCTAGATCACAAGTTCCCACTTTCAATTCTTGTTTTTATTTCTGTATTATTTCCCTCGGTAATATTTATTTATTTATTAAATTTATTTGCTACCCATCTCATTTCAAAGCAACTCTGGGCTGCTTAAATGTACCGATATCCAGAAAGAAAACAGCAGCCACACTGTGAATATCAACTAACAGAGAAAGTAAGATTTTTCCGTAAAAGAAAAAAAAATAGCTCTGATTGCTTACAATTCCTACAAACTCTTATACCTTTGAATAGCAAGTTCACAATCCAAGTGAAGATTAAAAAAAAAAAAAAATCTATCCAGCTTTGCTCTACCAGAAAATCGAAGGAATTACCTGGATGCTTGAGCCGTCAGATGGCGCAAACTCCATGGACTTCAGGATGCTGCAAAGTGGAAAAAGAGAAGTTATTTTCCGCTCTGTCCTTTCCTAACAGCTTTACTAAGGGCATTAACGCTGTAATTTTCAGCTCTCCAGGAACACCCTAAGTGATAACTTTAACAACTTTTCTTTGGAATCGTATAATCTGATAATGAATATAGAATAACTACTAATGCTAGTTATCAGAAAAGCATCCTCTCCAATGTCCCCTAAATCATTGCACAGTGAGGTTCCGTCAGGCTCATTTGTAACATAAATTAAAGGTTAATAAGGATATAACATTTTAAACTGTCAGAAACAATATAAAATTATACGTATGTCGCTTGAAGGGAAAAAGAGAACACAGTCATAATAAAATGGCAAAAAACCAACACAAACAAGCAAATCACAACCACCACCATCATAAATGAATGTTAAATGTGAAATATATGTAAAATACTCTAACTCGCTTATCAAGAAAATTATAGTACACACAAATTATTTACATAGGCCAACACATCGTAGGCTTTTCAAAGGAATTTTTTCCCCATTTAAATAACCAGTTGCTCCAGGGGGACAGGACAAAATAATTGCTTGATATTTCTCACGAAACCTAGAAGGGTCATTGAACATTAAAATCGTTTCTAGAAACATTAAAATCATTTCTGGAATAGCAGTTGTATTATTCTTGATGCAACAAAACCAAGTGGCACCATAAAGTGTCACACACTTACATGCAAAAGCTTTTGTGAACCATCTTGTGACACAGGAATATATATATATGACTTTGTGTGCATTGTATATACAGAAGCAAGTGGCTAGGGTTGTGGGATTCCATCTTCACACACAACTACCATATAGCCTATATGGATCCAGCCATTCCCTTTTTAGCTACTTTCGATTTAATTAATCTACAGATAAACAGAAATTTCCTTTGCAGCTTCTTGGTTAATATGTCATTTTTCTGGATTAAAAAAAATACAAAGAGACTTTAAGATTTTAAAAATTCAAGATTTTTGGGCAAAAAACCCATCAGATGACTGCAGAAAGTTTAAAATGGACAAAGCATACAGTAACATTTTATTTTCACTATTTTTATTTTTGGTGAAAGTACTTCTGTATAAACTTGAATTAAACTAGACAAATGGATCAGACCTTTGTGGGAATGCTTTCTTTTCACATCTAAATAATGCAAGAAATTGGTGGATTTTACCAAACAAAAGGTAAGATAATATGATCCAAGCTCTGATACTTTGTTGCTATGGAGATGTGAAATGTGATGTGGTTTGAAGCTGTGGAACGTGTCATCAGAGATGAAAGTGTTAAAGGCATAGGAAGATGAAAGAGAAGAAAAGAGAGGAAGTCTGTTTCTTTCCTCTGCCAGGGTTACTTCTATCTTTAGACTATAATATCAAATTGGCAACAATGAGAAAAGCTTCAAGGATAGAAGGAAGGAGTGGTTTGGAAGAGCAACCTGCAGAGAAGAGAATGACACCAAATTTGCTTCAGACAATATGTGGCAAGTTGGATAATCTTTGAATAATAAGTTGAAGCCTTTTAAAAAAAAAAGTATGAAAAATTTGCAAAGATGAGAAAAGAGGTTAAAGAAAAAGTTAGGAAAGTGGAAAGTTCTGCAAAACAAATGTTTGGAGAAATAAAACATTAATGGGAAATGGAAATTTTAAAGATGATGTTATATAGAAAGAGTTAGAAATATAATTGAATAATATGGCCCTATTGAAATCGAGAGGAAGACTGAGATTTAGAGCCAATTCCAGAAAAGTCAGATGCAAGTATTAGATAAAAGATTATTAAAGCTTAAAAAACTTTTTGGATTGAGAAGACTGAGACAGAGATTGATAAAGTTTATAGAATACATTCCAGATTTGCTAGAACAAGAAATGTCTGAAAGAAAATTTTGGTGAACTTTGTTAAGAAGAAAGCAAGAGATCACATTTTGCAGCAGCATTTTAATCCAAGATTGAAAATGGATAATACAGATACTTCCTTAGAAGAAATGGATTTTAGAATTTTATGGAACAGAAAGAAGTGGGGATTTTTTTTATTTAAAGTTTAAACACACACACAAAAATCTCATTTAGATTTTTTCTAGAAGGTGTGATATTTTTCTAGAAGGTGTGATATTTACTTTCAAAAAGCAGAGATTTTGACTGAATTATATTCAGAAGGCGAGAAAGTTTTTAGAAAAATTTAAAGATGATTTAGAAGAGATTCAAATGGAAGTGTCAGAAGGGACACAAAAACTGCAATAGATACACAACTGAAACTGGGGGATTTATTTTTGGGATTGATGAACAAACAAGAAAAAAGTTATGTAACTTTGTTTTTATATATGATAAGTAGAGCAAAATTATTATATGCAGAAAAGCGAAAACACGTATCCACAAGGGGGAATGGTTGCTGAAGGAGATGGAATTTGCAGAGATGGCTAAATTAAGGAACAAAATATTTGACAAAAAGAAAAAGAAATACTATGTGCATTCATTCTTGTGAACTTTTTGCATGAAACAGAAAAAAAAATGAACTTATGATCTACATGTTGAATTAGGGGAAAAAATAATAGAAAAAAGAAGAAATTGCTTTTGTAATCATGGAGTAAGAGGTAATATTGTATTTGTAATTGTGATTTAAATTGTAAAGCAGGGGTGTCTAACCTTGGCAACTTTAAGAC
>JAOYMU010100076.1:0-12886 GCA_025802295.1 Psammodynastes pulverulentus | reverse complement strand
ATTTGCCATGATGCTCATAAATATTTTATAGTCAGCATTTAGCAGGGAGATTGGCCTATAGTTCCTAATTATGGTATATCTGTGCCTTCTTTGGGGATCAGTGAAATATAAGCTTCCCTACATGAATCTGGCAACTTTGCTTCCATTAGGACCCCATTACATACTCCCAACAAGACACCATCTAGTCATTGTTCAAAGTTTTTATAAATTTCTCCTGGGAGACCATCCATTCCTGGGGCCTTATTCGCTTTCTGCCTTTTTATTGCCTCTTTTAACTCTTCCATCATTATTTCTTTATTCAATAGCTCCTTGTTTTCATTCCTCATTCAAGTAATCTTTTATTCTCTCCTTCTGTATTGTTTCCTGATTATATAATTCCTCAAAGAAGGCCTGGGCTATCTCTTTCTTTTCCCTTATTTTATAATGTAAGTTCCTATCCCCATCTTGTAACTGTCTAATTATCCTTTTCTCCCTTTCCTTTTTTAATTTATACACTAACCATCTACTTGGTTTATTGGCGAACTCAAAAAATTTTTGTTTAGCAAATAATAAATCTCTCGCATATTTTTCCTAGGATATTCCATTTATGTTTGATTATTGCCCTTCTGTTTTTTATTTGTTCATTCCCCGGTTTGGTCTGCAACTGTGTTTCTACTTGTCTAGCTTCCTCTTGGAGTTCCTTGTACTTTTTCTGCTTCTCCTTTTATTTTTTTGCTTGGTATGCTATTGATATCCCCCTTATATATGCCTTCATTGTACCCCATCAATTTTGTATTGATGTTTCTTGGTTATTATTAACTTGGAGAAACAAATTCAATTCCTTCGTCATACGATCCCTATACGCCTTCTCCTTTATTACTTGTGGATTCACTATCCATCTTCCACATACCTTTTTCTCCTCTTTCCAGGAAATGGTTATTGGGTTGTGATCAGTCCATGTATTCGGCCAAATCTCTACCTTAACTACATCTAAACTTAATTCTGAGGTAATCCAAATCATACCTATCCTTGACCAGGAATTATGTGGACTGGAGTAGTATGTAAATTTTTGTTCATCCCTGTTAAATGTTCGCCAAATATCTACCAAGTTTAATTCTTCCACTAATTCAAAAAAATGTTTTCAGTAAAATATTCTTCTTTTTATTATTGTTTCGGGCACTCCTATAGTCAAGATTTTTATTAACTATCCTATTGAAATCTCCCATCAGATATATATTTCCTTCTCCTATTTCAATGAATGTACAATTTAGTACCCTTTCATGCCAACCCATCCCTGTTGGTTAACAATTATCAGTTCTCTAGGAACCAGGGGTCAGCTAACAACATGGTTTTTGGGTCAGGTCATTTGTGTGAGTCCCTGACCATCCTGTCACTTGTCGCCTGGCCATAATTTTCACAACCGCCTGGGCTGGAGGAATGATTGCATGCACTACCTCCTCCAGACCACTTTTGTATTGCAGTAGTCAGGCTAGGGCATCCACTAGGAAGTTTCTTCCTTCATGTATGTACTTCAGAGTAAGCCTGAAGTGCTTAAATTACTGTGCCCATCACATTTGTTTCAGCAACAACTTCTTTGAGGTCCGCAAGATCTCTAGATTTTTATGCTCCATCCAAACCTTGAAAGGAGCCTGTCTTCCCTCCTGGAAATGTTGCCACATCAGCAATACCCAATGCACCATGAATGCTTCCTTCTCCCAAATTGCCCATCTTCTTTCCACATCTGTGAGCTTCCAGGTGGTATAGGCAGAGGGTTGCAACTTGCCTTTGTCATTGAGCTCTAAATGGCTCTGATGGCTACATCTCTAGCATCAGCCAAAATAAAGAAAGGCTGTTCTGGATCTGGGTGTTTGAGGATCAGATCCTGGGCAAACAGGCCCTTCAAAGTCAGGCACTCCATGGTCCACTGGAGGGGTTGGTTGGGATGGGGCTTGTTTACTTTAGGTTTGGTCTCTAGTTAATTGGTGATTGGCAGAGCTACTTGGACAAAGAAGGGAATGAACTGCCTATAGAAGTTTGCAAACCCCAGGAAATTCCACAACTGCTTATGCATCCTGGGTGCCTGCCATTCCAGGACAGCTTAAATTTTGCGGGATCCATCTCCATCCCCATGCCAGATACCCAGTATCCAAACAGTTCTCATGGAATTCATATTTGGACAGCTTTATGTATAGATTCATTGCAAGCAGTTTTTCTAACACCTGTTGTACCAGGTGAATATGTTCATCCAGTGCAGATATAATCTGCAATATTCCAGATTAGAATTTTGTTCACATAGACCAACACTCTCTTGTACAGATGCTCATGCAGCACCTCATTGATGAGCTGCGTGAACATTGCAGAGACCCCCTGCAAAACAAATAGCATCATCCTGAACTGATAGCTCCCCAGTGGACAGTTGAAGGCTGTTTTCCACTTATGCAACTCTTCCATAAATCCAACTTGGTAAATATCTTGCCCCTAGCCAGGTGAGCCAACCTGTCCTTCATCAGGGGTAATGAGTACATATTTTCTACATGCACTCCATTTATGCCAATAAAGTCCATTCACAAACTCATTGATCCATTTTTCTTTTCTTTAAACAATACAGGGGTGGCGATCCTAGAGCACGCCAGCTGAATGAATCTCCTGGCCAGGTTCTTATCAATGTAGCACTGGGATGTCATTGAGTACATCTTGGGTTTGGGCAATTTTGCCCTGGAGATGATCTCAATGGTGCAGTAAGCTGAATGGTGGGGAAGTAGGATGTCACACTCCTTTTTACTAAACACATCTGCTAACTCCTCATATAATGAGGGGAAGGGGAGACTCCCCAGGCCCTGGAGCTTTGCTGCTCAAGTATGGGTCCTCTTCCTACTCATATATGCAGTGGAGGGAGGGGACCTCAGCTAGAGAGGAATAAAGCTGCATACAAGGCAGATATAACACTTGTAACATCTTCCCCTTTTCATATTAACACAAACAATATTGTAAAAGCTCAGATGAGAACCAGTACCAATATTTTCTACAGATTAAGTCTATTGGGTGGTTGCGAACATCTGCTACTATGGGTGAAGACTGGCCCTCTTGTGCCAACTGGCTCTCTTTGCACTAAGGGCTTCTCTGACCTCATTGAGACTGCTGGACTCTTCTCTCCATTTACTGGGGCATCCAGCATTTGACTGCTGTCGGGTATACTGGCTTGCTCAGAACTCTCATCAACATTGGCCTGAGGCATCATCACTGTGCATTCCTTATTGCCAGTAGATAAGTGTGGTGTGGTAATACCAGATGCATCTGGCTTGTCCACTGGATATGGAAAATCTGGCCACTCAGCCACACACAAATCCACATGATTGTGATGATAAAGAGTTCCTTCAACATCCACTAAATATGAGCATGGTGTCATTTGTTGTAAACACCTACCCATTTTCCAGAGGCCTATTTGATTTCCAGGCAGCAGTCTCATGCAAATTTGTTCCTTACTCTTCAATTCTGGCAAAAGTCTAGCTGGTTTGTCATATCTTGCCTTGACCACTTGTCTCTTCAGCCATAACTTTTCTGGGACCCTTGTATCACAGGGGGCTCAAGCAGCTTATTTGCCAATGGTAAGGATGTCAATCTCTGTGCCGGACTACTGTCCATGCCCTCAGTTGGGGTATTTCTCCAATGTAGAATGACTTTCCACGAGTCTTTACCTTCACTATGAGCTTTCCTGCACAGATTCTTAGCAATCTTCACAGCTGATTCAGCTTTGCTGTTAGCTTGTGGATGACATGGTGAAGAAGTCACATACTCAAACTCCCACTTAGCTGCAAATTTCCTAAATTGTAGGCTTGTAAACTGAGGACCATTATCCAAGATCACTACCTGGTTGGCCATGATATGCAAACTGAGCCTTGCATCTCTTAATGGTAGTCTCAACTAAACAGTCAAGAAGGGGTTTGATTTCCCAAAAGTCAGAGTGATGATCAACTAATATCAGGTACTCTTTTCCTGCATGTCCGTACTGACAATCTGCCAAGTACGTGATAGTATCTCATGTGACATCATGGTTTTTTTTTTGTTGCAAATATGCATGTTCATTGCAGGTGGAACAATTGCTAATAAAGTCCTTGATTTTGCCTTGCATGTTAGGTCAGTAAAGAGTGTCATGGGCTTGTCTATAGCATGCCTCTCCACCAATATGGCTTGAGTATATGTGCAATGGCATCTCTGCTCTCAGTGACCTTGGCACTGTGACTCTTGGACCCTTGTACAAGATACTATTTTGTATGGCGATCTCATCTCTAAAGGACCAATATTCCCTCACTATTGCAGGAACTGCCTCCTTCTCATCTGGCCACCCCACTCAGAACAATAGCCTTCAGTACCTGTAAAGCTGCATCAGTGTGTTTGTGCTGCCTAAGCTGACATAGCTGCTGACTTGTGACATTAAGATAGTCTGCTTGAATAACAATGGCAAAGAAGGTTTGTTTCTGTTGCAACCAACAAACCGTCTGATGCTTGTGTTCTCCAGGTGTCACCTGATGTGCTTCCCTCTCTATTCTATTTGGATCAGATTATGATCTGCCCAATAATTTGGTAATATCTCTATTGATTCAATTTCATTCCCTACCTCTACATTCACCCATGCCATGTCTATCTATCTGTGAACATGATTGGTGCAGATTCGAATAAAAAGTGAATTGTTTTTTCTCTGGGTTTCTTTCTGTCCATATATCAGTTAAATTGAATTCTTTTATCGTCCCCAAACATGTAGAGGGTAGTGTTTTCTTTTTTTTTATTCCTTCTTACACTGACATAATCTCTTTCCCTATCTGTTATCACATTGTAATCTCCTATTATACAAATATTTTTCTGTCCTGTTTTTATTATTTTATTGTGGACTTCCCTGTGAAACTCTTTCAAATTTTCATTTGGTGCATATATTACCATTAATAATATTGTCTTTTTTCCTATCACCATCTTGGTTATTAATATTCTTCCTTGGGGGTCTGAAAAGATTAGTTTGTTTGTATTTCCTCCTTAACACACACACCAATTCCTTCCTTTTTCTCTTCTGCTAATGCTGTATATAATTTCCCTAATTTAGGATACTCTAAATATTTTCTATCTTTTTTTGTGATGTGTGTCTCCTGTAAACTTACTATATCTAGTTTTTGTTTTGTTAGTTTTGTCAATACTCATTTTCTTTTAATCGCTGAATTTAAACCATTTATATTTAATGAGATCAGTTTGATTTCTTCCTCCATCTTTTAGTTCTCCGCTTGTCTTTGTCTCCTATTTGCTCTTGCATCCCTCTGTACTCTTGTTGTTGTTCTGTTCTCTTCTACTTCCTTTCCTCTGTGTTCTCCTTTCTTTATATCCAATAGCTGTTCCTCTTGATTCTGGGACTCTAATTCTTCTCTATTACTCTGGTCTTCTAATTCCACTACTTTATCATACAATTCCTGTGCTTTTTCTAAGCTGTCTACCTTATATCTCCTTTCTTGCCATGTCACAAGCAGTTCTTCTGGCACCAACCACCTTAACAGAATACTTCGCCACACTAATTCTGTAGCCAAGAATTTGTAATCTCTACTCTGCTCTCGTACTCACCATAGTATTTATTTGAGTGTCTGTATCTTCCTTTATATATCATCAAGTCATTTTCTGTCATTCTGTATATTATGTCTCTTACTTTCTTTCGAGTAAATCTGATATGGACCACTTTTGGCAAGTTGTGTTTCCTCACATAATTTGTACTCATCTTATACACCTCATCTAATTCGTTTTTGATCTCATGTTTTTCCTTTGTAGCAATTCCGCTATTATTTCCGCCATTATCATCTTTATATCCTCCTCCCTCGTCTCCACTACATTCTGAAATCTCAGATAAGAGTCGGAACGGTCCATTTCTATATGTATAAGGGAATCTTCTAGTTCTTTATTTGTTGACCTCATCTTTTGTTCCATTGCCTCTATTTTCTTCTCCATTTTTCTGCTCTTATCTCCACTTCTTTTATCGCCTGCTTTTTCTATTTTTTTTATTGATTTCTGAATTACACTCATTTTCTGATCTATTTTATGTATGTCACTTTTCATTTAATTTTCATTTCCCCCATCTCCACTTTGATTTCATCATGGTTCCTACTCATTACTTCCTGGAGCTTAATCATTATTTCTTATACAGCCAGAAGAGTTGTCTGCATAGTCTGTGTACATATTGGTAGGTTTTGTTTTTCTGTTGTTAGCATCCCAACTATTGGTCTTTGTATCAGTGGTGATGCTGTTGTCGTTGGGTTCACTGGCATCTTCTTTCCCAGCTTAGCTGATGTTGTATTGGTTGCCATCTCTCAGTATTGTTTTTTGTTCATTTAAGATGTGATAAATTTTACCACAGCTTCTCTGGTCTCCTAATAACAACAAAGTTGCTTATCCAATTGGTAGGCTCAGATACTGAAGTAATGTCCTTCTGCTTCATACTTATCTAGTTGTTGTCAGCTCCACAACCTCCCTTCTGCCTCCCTTCCGGTTGGCATGGAGACTGACATCATTTCGGGGCCGGGTCGCTGATAAATGCAGCACAAAGATGAGATGAACAGCCAGACCTATTGGACGTGTGCCAGCCACCTGATAGCTGGTGGACGCCTGCCAGCTGTGGATTCTTGCCAGACGTTTGAATGCTGTGGACATTAGTAGCTTAAAAGAATACTTCACTGTGGGATACGGGGTAATGGGGTTAATTAGGGCTTGGGTAATGAATGCTGGCTTGGTGGATTAATTAGTGCTGGCCGGATATTGCATAGATGGGTGTGGATATAAGGCCACGCAGGAGGGGTTTTTTCCAGTGCTGTTTTTGACCGACACTTCGGCTTGTCTGGCTGTCTCAATGGGAGAGCGAATAAACGAAACTATCTATTTGACCTTGGTCTGCTGCTTTGTTCGTTTGTTGATAAGCTTTCTCTCAGACGATACCAGGAACTAACAGAGGGTGGCGGGGATAGGAACAGGCAGAAAATGGGGTGACGGAGGCCGAAAAAGGGGCACGCACAGGCGGCAATAGACGATGTCAATCCCTGCAGCCTGAAACAGCTGGTCATTGGGAAGCAGATCCAACCAACAATCAGCTGCTTGTGCTAATCAGGCTGTGCTGAAGCTGACCAGACTGTTTGCTGTTTGCTGCAGGGAGGCAAATTGCTGGGAGGCAGAGGCAGATTTTTTTCCTTGTTTTCCTCCGCAAAAGCTAGGTGCGTCTTATACTTTGGAGCATCTTAGATCTGAAAAATATAGTATTTGTTAGTCTTCCTCAGGAAAGAGTTTTAGAAAGTAGCGTAACAAATCAAAAGAAAAGACTAATGAACTGTGAACATTTAAAAATAGGTAGCCAATTGCAAGACAGGACTAATTTACAATTTCTCGATTTTTTGGAGCCAGGTTACTGGAATATTGAAGAAGTAGTAGTTCCATGGAAAGCAGCTGAAGAACAATTGCTTGCATTTAGTGACATCTTTAATTACAAAATTAATATTAATGATTGTCGAGATTTTGTAAAAAAAATGTTTTAAAAGATTCCCAGAATTCCTGACAGTATTCAAAAGCTAAAAATATTGTCAGAACAATGCTGTAAGTTCAGCAGAAGTAGAAAGGGTTTTTTAAAAAATGAACAGAGAAGAGAAGTCGCCTAACTGTTTCCAATATAACAAATCTAATGACTATTAGTGTAATTGGCCTGCCTCTAAAGGAATGGGATCCTATTCCTACAGTCAAAAATGGTTGGGAACACATCACACAGCCTATGATGCTCGGGTAAGACTGAAGAAAAGTGCAAGTGAAGGTGCCAATCAAACAGCAATTTGGAAATACCTTCAAGCTAAATAACACTTTTATTGTTCTTATGTAAGTGTTTTGTGTACCTCTTTTATTGTTCTTATTTAAGTATTAAATGCACGAATTAATAAACTACCTTTTGGTATTTTTTTTTAGGCAACGAAGTGATATCTAGTTGGCCATGACCACCCAGTCACATAACCACCCAGCCATGCCCATCCAGCCAGTCTTTAGGACAGAGAACCAGAGAAGCTCTGTGGGGAAAAATGCCTTCTGAAGGTTTCTTTAACTAAAAGTTTGCAAACCACTGCCCTGGAGAATGGTGAGAGGAATCATTTGTAAGTGGCAGAGGCAAAGGCTGAAGTTGAGACTTGTGGGCAATGATAGCTGGCTGAGACTGCTGAAGATTCCAGGCCTCGTTTCCATTCCAGGCCTTGTTTCCTTAGATCTCTTATGTTCCAAGGGATCTGTTTCAGCACTTGTGGTTTCCTTTCCTCTGTATTGAATTCTCTTCAATACTTCATCTGTTATTATTCTCCTCACAAATCTAACATGGACCTCCCTAGGTACTTTGTGTCTTCTTGCATAGCTTGAGTTTAATCTGTAAATTTGATCCATTTCCTCTTGTATTATTTCTTTTCCAATTCGCAATGCTTCAGCCAACAAGTTTGTAATCAAGTCCATTAAATCATCCACCTTGTCTTCAGGTATATTCTGACATCTTAATATATATGTGGCTTTCTCTATTTTGAGTGTGGCCATTGCTTCTTTTATATTTTTGTTTGCCTGTGCCAGTCTTTGGTTTTCTTCTTTTATTTCTTTCATCTTTTTTCCCATTTCTTCTGTTTTATCTTCCGTTTTCTGGATTCTTTGTTCATTCTTTGTGATCCTTTGTTGGAAATTCTCTAGCCGCGAATTTATGTTTAGGACCTGTTCATTTATCTTGTCCATTTTTTCTTCCATTTTGTGTTGATTAGCTTTTAACTCATCATGACTCTTTCTTATATCTTCTTTCTTTGAGATCATTGCTTTTTGAATCATCTGTAACATCTGTATTTCTTTTTGGAAGTTGGTGGATTTTTCTTGTTGAAGCATTGCATCTATTGATCTGTGGTATACAGCAGAGGTCTCCAACCAGTGGTCTGGAAACCACTGGTGGTCCGCAATAAAATTTTGGTGGTCCACAGTGCACCCAGATGTAGGAGCTGCTCCAAGATGACCAATGGGCCAGTCCTGTGACTAGAGCTCTGGAATATGAGACTGGCCAGGCAATCTCCACCATAGAGGGAGGCACGTTCAACTTGCAACTTTGCAGGAGGTGCAATGCCCTCGCCGACCAGAATGGGGTAATGATGCTGTTGCGGCAAGCGGAGGGTGGCGCAGGCGGGCCGAAGCAATGGGTGTTGGCAACCTGTGGCTCTTTTGTTCCCCTGCTGTGGCTTCCTGTCGGCTGAACCCACCAGTGGCTGGCCCCGCCCCTCACCCTCTCCTCTCAGTCACTCCTCACCTGGCCTGAGAATGGAAGGGCGGGAAATAGAGACTTGCTCCATATTCCAGAGTGGGAGCAAAGCTTCATCTCTTGCTGGGTCTCGCAGGCATTTCTTCCGGCCCTTGTTGGTGCTCCACGCACCTTGGTCACCTGGGGAGATACACAACTTCCCCTCTGCCCTTGAGACACTGGCCTGGCACGACCATTTCTCTCTGCCACTGCTATTGGCACCTCCATGGCCTGCCTACTGCTCCTGCAGCACAATTAAATTTAGCGCATTTCACAATGCAGAAGACCGAAGAAGCACCTGCAAGACTCAGAGAGTGCCAGAGAATCAGAATGAATGAGAGAGAAAGATACAGACACAGAGAGGGGGAGATAGAGTAAGAAAGAATAGAGAGAGAAAAAGAGAGATGAGAGAGATACAGAGAGAGATGAGAGTGAAAGAGAGAGAGAGAGAGAGAGAGATGAGAGACAGAGATACAGAGAGAGATAGAGAGATACAGACAGAGAGGTGAGAGAGAAAAATAGAGATGAGGGAGAGAGAGAGAACGATGATCCTGGTATTTTGTCTGAAACGGGTCCAAATGGCTCTTTGAGTGTTTAAGATTGCAGAAACAGGCGGCCAAGCTAAGTGCCTGAAGGAGCCCATCCTGTCACTGCGAGTCCTGGCACCTCAGCGAGCAGCGTGCTGGATTCCTATTAGTGGTCCATGGGATTTAAAATTATGAATTTGATGGTCCCTGAGGTCTGAAAGGTTGGAGACCCTTGGTATACAGGACTCGTGGGGCCCAGAAGTGGGTGCTGAAGAGGAAAGCTTTTCACCAAATTTAGTAAGGTTTGAGACACTAATTTCTATTCCCACCCACCAAATATTCAAATCCCAACTTAGTCATTATAACCATTATCTAATATGGCCAAGCTTGTTCAGTTTATCAGTAAACAATTTAGATTATATCTTAAAACTTATAGCTGTTAATCATACAATTTATAATCTTTCATGTCTAATAGCTCTATCACCTAGCAAATTCCAATGTTTAAATTCACCAGAGCAAAGTAAATTTGTAATCCAACTCTATTAGAGTTGCAGTTCAAACAGAGTTTGTAAAAGTTATAATCCAAAATCCAGATTCTATGTAGTTGAGTTATCTCACCCAATCAAGAGAAGAGAAAGAGAGAGAAAAAGGAGACAAAAGAAAAAAAAAATCCAGGTCAATCAATGTTTGTAATTCACATAGCCTGTTGGCTTTAACTAGTCCAGTCAATAAGTCTCACCAAATAATAAACACTAAAATATTCTGTGCTGTTATCTCTATTTGCTGTTGATAATCTTCCCACTTCAAAGAATCCACCAAGTATTTATGTCTAGGCCCAGCCAAGTCTTTTGTTTAAATATAGCAGGTTTCAACAATTTGCTCCTCTGTGCCACTAGGTGTGACTCTCCCTCTATTAATTTGATACTTCAGAAATCCGTGACACACACCCAACATTCTTTTGAAGTTCTCTTTAAATACTTTTTAATTCTTTAGAGTTCTTTTTAGCTCATAATTTGGTTAGTTAATTAGTTATTCTGACCCATCCACTTTCTCAAAAAAACTTTAAAAATTCTCAGTGTTACTATGGAAAGTTTTTCTTTGTTTCTATTCAGTCTGATTGTATTTCCAGTCCCCCCTTCAGTTGATTGCCGCTCTCTTCCCTCTGATGGGGGAATTTTTTCTTTCTTTCTGTTTGGAATTTATTTGCTCCAGGCAGTATAGTTCAAAGATCAAAGAGATAAAGATAAAAATAAGCTCACCCAAAATCAGTGTACGATGTCCATAGCTTTCTATATCCAGTGTCGATAGCTTCAAGCTGCTGCGAAGCTGCAGCAAAGCTCTTTCTTCTGCCAGTTGGAGGGTTTTCCCTGGATCTATCATGCCAGCCACTGCCAGCCCAGGATCTACAGGATTCCCACTTTTATTGTCACATCTACAGGGAAACTTTCACCCCCTTAGGAGTTTCTGGCAGAAAGAAATCAATCGTGGGAAGCAGAGCCCTGCTTTCCCTTCAACTGTACCCCCTTGACACTGACCTGAAGCCAAAATAATATCCATTTTTAACCACAAAACTAAATGAAAAAGGAATAAATTTTAGATGGCTTGTCCCAGAGGGGATCTTAATTAATTGGAATTCTAGAAGCTATAGTTGACTCTACCCTTAAAGCAGTGGATTTCTATGAGAGACATATGAGTATTTTTGAAAAGAAAACACAAGGGGCACAAGAAGATAAAGAATTCAAAAGAAAACATGGCGAAATAATGATAGATGACACAGTGCCACAAAATGAAGAGGAAGATAAAGAAGAAGAAAAAATAGACCAAGGGGAAGAGGGATTAATGAAAGAAAGGAAACCAAACCCTAAATATAATTAAGCAAGATGGAGAAAGGCAATGGAATCCTCTCAATGAATATAAATGGACTAAATTCCCTCTCCAAACGAAGATTTTTTTTTACATGTTTATGAAAATTCGATACAGAAATAATTTATAATTTGTCTACAAGAAACACACATAAAGAAACATTTTAAAATTTTAGAAAGCCCCAAAATTGAGAAACTATACTTTACATCAGCACAAAAAAGAAAAAAAGAAAAGAAAAGAGAACTAGCCTTATATATCAGAGTCAATGGATTCTAAACAAGCCTCAATTTCATTTACTCTGATGAAAAAGGAAAAATTTGATGGTGGAAACAACAATCAATAAAAAAGACTTGATAATAGCAATATATACACCAAATGATAAGCAAGAAAAAAATTATCAAGCATTACATAATAAAATATTGGAAATGGAAAATCAAAATATTTGCCTTCTAGGAGACTAATGCAATTATGGATGAAAAACTAGATTACAAAAGCACTAAAATAGGGGGGAAAGGAAGAGACTACCTAAGACATTTTTTTAAAATGACAGAAGAAATCTGTATACAAGATGTTTGGAGCCTGACTCGACTTCCGGTTTCCGACGGCGACGGACGCTGGATCGGCTTTCTCCTGCCGCCAGCGCCCGAATCCCATCGCCGCGGAGGCCCTTCGGGGCCAGGCGCCCGGTAAGGGGGCCTGCCGGTTTAGGGCGGCTCTCCAGGGGCCCCCAGCCTGAATTCCAGAGGCTGGGAGGCCGAGGCTGGAGCGCCCGAGGCTTCGCGGGTTGAGGAGGCTTCAGGCGGCGGCCATCTATGGCCTCCGTCTGTGCCGCTGCGCCTAGTGGGACCGGGGCCTTATGATTAGCATCCGCAGCAATCCTGGAACTGTGAGAAGGGAGAGGGCGACCAGACGACGAAGGAGTCCAGTGCTTTCCTGTGTGGTGAACTAGGCGTCCCGGGAGCGGATGGGGGGGCGGTTTCTCCCCCCCCCACGCAGCCGTTAAGGACGCCGGAGCAGCAACGGAGAGGAAAGAAAAATTAAAAAAACGACTTATCTTTTTGGGCCCTGGGAAGGTATGGTGGAGAAAAGATCCAGGAGGGAAGGTGGAGGCCTCCCCCCCCCTTGGAACGCCATGACTGAAGCTGACTTCCTGCTCCTTTAAGGAAGTTTGATGACATCGCCTCCCTACGGTGGCCTGGTTGCTTTGTTT
>JAOYMU010100063.1:0-12901 GCA_025802295.1 Psammodynastes pulverulentus | reverse complement strand
TTTTGTTGCCCTGCACAGGAGAACAGAGCTGGAAAGCAAGTTAGTGGGGTGGGGAGGGAATGGGGATTTTACAGTATACTTCCCCTGCCATGCCCGCCAAGCCAAGCCTACAGAACTGGTAGTAAAATTTTTTGAATCCCACCACTGGTTTAAGTACAGTTGATCCTCATATACAGTTATAAATTCTATATCTATTGTGCTATATATACATATACATTTCTTATAGACATATCTGCATTTCCAAGTTCTTTCACCTTTTCAATCATTCATTCTGCCATCCCATCTATCTTTCATTCTGAGTCCTTCCTTTTTTTCCCACCATTGTAATAACCCAAATCTTGTACTATTCTGATTCATCCTTTTCTTTCATCTCCCACGTTCATTTATCCATCTCTGCGCACGTCCATATCTTTTGAATAACCTCTCGCGTTCCTTGTTGACCGGATTCCCTGAGGGAGCTCTTACTCCTCTTCTTTCCTTGGGCAGGTACCGCTGGCTGGGAAGAGGGACCTCAGCTTCGCCAGACACCCTGGAAAGAGAGCGGTCGCTCTGCCACCACCATCCGCAGGCTCCTGTGTGACAATGCCAGCTGCGCCTTATGTGCTCATGCAGCCAGGGAGGCGGAGAAGGTGGTGCACGTCCAAAGACTGGACCCACAGAATCTTGTACTACGTAAACCATCCCTCCCCACCGCCTCTTACGTGGAACGCTCCAGCCTGCCAACCATTTCGGGTTGGCAGGACAGTCCCATCTTCTCCCAGAGCAGGAGTGAACCCCCTGAGATCAGGCACCTCAGGCACAGCCCAGCAGCCTCCCCCTTACGCAGGAAGAGGCAACGCCTTCCCAGGGACGGACCCCGGAGGAGAAAACCTCTCCCTTCCCATTTGCCAGGCACAAGACATGTCAGACGCCATGTCAGACGTCCTCGCCTCCAGATGGCCCATCCAGGGAGGAGTAATTTCCGCCCCATTGATGAGCAGAAGGAGGAGGAAGGTGACTCCAGCAGTTCTTCGAGCGTGTCTGAGCCCCCTGACCCCAGCAGGGCAGGATATGCCAACTTTTCTGGTGTTTCCACCGTTTACAGCCAGAAGGAACATACGCTCTGGAGACGCCACCATCCTGAAGGCGATGGGTCCTCCAGTGAGAAGGAGGCCTCGTCTAACAGCGAAGGAGAAGACCAGAGGGTCTCACATCTCCTTTCTGAAGAGGAACAGGTTTTTCTGACCGCCTCTCTGACTTCAGCTGGATCCGGCAGCTCCAGGAAGATGGTATTTTCGGCTATAGATCTTCCATTCGTATCCAAAGTTGTTCTGGAGAAGTTGGAACAACATTTGGTGGTGAAGAGGACGCAGAACGCCATAGGACTGCCCGTGATCCTCCTCAGGTCCCTCAAGGCCTTTTTGCCATTTGCTCCAAGCGCCCCTATTCGGTGGCCCCTGAAGAGAGAAGTAGTGGTGGTGACCAGGCCTCAGGTCCTCCCATTTAAGAGTGTGGCCACCAGAAGGAGACTGGAGCAGCACGTGAGAAGCAGGGCTCGCCTCAAGCACTGGGGGCAGCCCAGGAAGATCCAAGAGGCCCTCAGGTACATGAAGACCGGCTTTCACCCCACCGTCCCTGGGGAGACAAAATCTGCTGGAGAAAAGCCTCCCAGCTCAGTAAAACATCCTCCTGTAGCCTCCACAACTAGAGACGCGGCCTTGGGCTATCTTCTCCGTTCCAAACCCAGACTCCAGGTTCACATCGGGAAGAAGTTGTTCCAGGTTGCCCAGGAGGCCTTTCCTAAGCGAGTGGAGGAGTCCCAGAAAATGAGCACCCCAGAGGAGGAGAAAATCGCCCTTCCAAAGCTGACCAGATTGTCCTGGAGGAGCCCCCAGGCACGCGCTGGGCCAAGCCTTGGCCTTCGGAGGAAGGCGGACAGCGTGGAGATGAACATTAAGTGCAAGCGCATCCAGCTCTTGTGGCAGCTGCCTACTTTCTACTCCCAGTCCTTGTCCAAGATGGCTCCTTTCAATCTGACAGGGACCCCACCTCGGCGGTTCAGCCCCCCTGAGTTTGGCCATGCAGAGACCCCCTTTCTGCCCAGCTCTCAGCGGCAGCTCCTGGACGCCCATGTGCTCCGGAAGAAGGTCCAGCACCTGTGGGGGCAGCCCAAGCTTGTGCAACAATCCCTCAGGCACTTCCTCTCAGCTGTGCCGCCAGCGCCCCGCTTCGGCCCTGCTGCCACAAAGGGTCCCCGAGTGGACGTAAAGGTGACCCCAACAAGCATGTGGCCTTTTGTCCCCTTGGAAGCCAACAGGAAGCTGGAGGACCACATCAAGAGGAAGATCATCGAGAGACAGTGGGGGGTTCCCCAAAGAGTGATGAAGTCTTTCCAGATGTTCATGCCGATGCCCCCTGGTGTGGGGAAGATGGCCAGCGAGAGCGAGGAGGAGAAGGTTGAAGAAAGGTCACCTTCTGTGAAGGACCCTGGTCTCCACAAGCTCTCCCAAGGCCTTCAAAAACACGTGGCCCAGAAAGCTCTTGAGATACACCTGGGAAGGGTTGGTCCATTTTCCACGCTGCTTCAGGCTTCTCCCGAAGACAGAGGAGACGCCCTTCCCAGAGCCATCTCCCCTGGGTCCAGGACTTTGCAGCTGCGACCCAAGGAGCTGCCCTTCCTGGAGATGGTGGCCCTGGAGCGCGTTGAACTTAGCATCAGGCACAAAGGCTTGGCTCACAAGTGGGGGCTGGTCACTTTGTACCAAAAGTCCCTCTCCCACCTGTTCACAGGTGTTGAGTTTCAGGTCCCCCTTCCTCCCTCATCCCGAAGGGCCCTTGGGTTGCATATCAGCTCATCGGACACCGTCTTCATCAGTCAAGGAACCCGGGAAGATCTGGAGTGGCATGTGAGAAGGAAGACGATGCAGCACACCTGGGGGCTGGCAAGTCTCGTCAAGAAATCCCTGCAGTTATTTCTGCCAGCTGCCCCCCGCTGGCACCCTGCGGGGCACACAGGGGTAGTTACCCTCCCAGCTGAGATCCCTTTCCTCGGAGATGCCAACATACGTGAGCTAGAGAGGAACGTGCGGAAAAGAATCGTGCTACAGAGGTGGCATCTGCCCAGGAGGCTCCAGGTGCCAGTGAAGATGCTCGGCTCAGAGGTGCCAGTGGCCTCAGGCCCAAGTCAAGGGATGGAGGAACCAAGAAGGACGTCCGTTTCTTCCCCAGGTCAGCCTGAGGACCTCCACCTGCTGCCCCAGGGGAAAGCCCTGATGGAGATGAAGGTCTGCCTGGAGAAGAAACATATGGAGACATTGCTGGGCGTGATGCCTACCATGGCCAGATTCTCATGGCAGCATGCAACCCTTGCACCCAGGCAGACCCTTCCTAAGCTGATCCCTCCTGGCCATAGCTTCCTCCAGCCACGCTGCTCTTTCTTGCCCTTTGAGCGCCCAGAAGATGTGGCCCAGATTGAGCAGACCCTGAAGCACAAACGGTTGACGTTCCTCTGGGGCTTGACCACCCGATACCTGGAAGCCCTTGGAGGGATGATGCCAAAGCCACCCGGGCAGCCTCGCCAAACCAGACTGGCAGAGGGCTTGGTGTTCTCGGAGGTGAAGGCCCTCTTCCTCCAGGAGGACGTCAGAGCAGCCTTTGAAGGACACGTCCGTAGGAAGTGGCTGCAGCACCAGTGGGGGCTGCCAGACGCAATCCGGAGGTCTCTCAGGGGCTTCATGGAAGGAGCCCCCTCACAACTCTCCCCACAAAGTGTGACTGAAGTGCAGGTTCTGCGCAAGGACCTGACCTTCCTCCCTCAGGGCTCCAGCCGGTTCCTGGAGCTCCACCTCCGTAGAAGGAAGCACCAGCATCAGTGGGGTTTGCCCAAGAGGGTGCTGGAAGCGATGAAGGGGCTGGGGGCCGAGTCCGTCGCTGGTCCTCAGCCCAAGGAAATGCAAGAGGTAGATCAGAGTCAGGGGGGCCTGGGGGCCTCCGAAGCAGTGTCCACCAATGGGGAGAAGGCACCCTATCCCCCATCCCCAGGGGAGGGGTCCCCACCTGAGACTCTGTTCTTTAGGGGTGAAGTGCAGGAAAACATCCAGATTCTCCTCCTTAAAAAGAATGTGGAAGTGCACACGGGGATCTTCCCAGGGTTGGCCAGGCAGTCCTGGCAGCGTCTTCCTTCTCCCAGAGCCCCCCTCCCCAAGCCAGCACTCCCAAGCTCCTGGACCCCACAGCCACGCAGGATGTTCCTGCCCTTTGTGCCGGCCGAGGACACTGGCCGGTTGGAGCTGGCCGTTTTGTGCCACCACGTGAGCTCCCTTTGGGGCCTAAGCAGGGTCTATGTGGGAGGCATAGCTGCCCTGCAGCCCAAACTGTCCTCCAGCCACAGAAGACCCCGAGAAGAAGAGCTCTCCGAGGAGAAGCCCCTCTCCCTCCAAGCGGAGGTCCGAGAGGCCCTAGAATTGCACGTCAGGAAGAAGAGGCTGGAGCATGGATGGGGCCTCCCCAGACTCATTCAGAAATCCCTGCAGGGCTTCATGGAAAGAGCTCCTGCCCAGCCCGGCCTTCAGAAGATGGACAGCTATGCCCACGTCCTGTGCCAGGTCCCAGCCTTCCTCCCTCCTGGCACCTGCGCCCACCTGGAATCCCACATCCAGAGGAGGTCTCTACAGCAACAATGGCGTCGGCCAGCAAAAGCTCTGGAGTCCCTTAAGCTCCTCTACCCTCGGCTTGAGTTAAGCCCGTCTGATTTGAGGAGCAGTGAGGATGGGGATACTTTCCCCTACTGTTGTGGCCAGGGGGCGATTTCTGAGCACCCCACTCTGGATCTTGGGCATTTCCAACCAGGAGGGGACATGGAAACTGCTGGCTCGGTGGAGGACACCCCACAGCAGGCTGAGGTTCTGTCTAAAATGGACTCCAAAGATGTGACTCAACTTCAAATCTACTTGGGTAAGAAGAACATGGAGGTCCAGTTGGAAGCACTCCCAAATGTTGCTGACCTTGCCTGGACCCAGAGTTCTTCAAGGCAACACCTCCCCAAGCAGATCCCTCCTGGCCTTAGGATACAGCAGCCCCGATCCTCCTCCCTGTCCTTCTTCCGCGCAGGGGAGATGGAGCGGATCGAGATGGCCATTCGTTGCAACTACCTCGTATCCTTGTGGAGCTTGGGAATGCGCTACATGGAGGTTCTGAGTGCTTTGCCCTTCGCGCCGTTCTCCAGGCCTTTCAGACTGAGGAGGACCAGCATTGAATTCTCAGAGGTCCGAATTTCCTTCCTCCAGGAGCAGGAAAGGCAAAGTCTAGAAAGTCACGTTGCGAAGAAGAAGATCCACCATGCGTGGGGCTTCCCGGTTCTTGTCCAGAAATCGGCGAAGGCCTTCATGCAAGAACTTCCCGTGGCACCCACCCCACAAAGAAACCCGGTTGATGTCCGTGTTACTCACCAGGAGCCACCTTTCCTTCCCCAAGTGGTCTCCAGCCGCTTGGAGTTCCACGTTCAGAAGATGAAATTGCAGCGGCAATGGGGGCTACCCAGGAGGGCATTAAAATCTCTCTGGATGCTCTGCCCAACAGGTGAGGATGCGGAGGTGGAGAGGCCACCAACCTCCCACCTGGATCAAACCTGGAGGAACTTCCCCAGAGGTCCTCGCTTGGAGGCTGCTTCAGTAGGTTGGCCTGGAGGAGCAAAGAGCAGAGAACGGGACCTCAGGACGAAAAGGGATGTCTTAGCTACTCTGGACCCTCCAAGCCTGAGGAGGCTACAGCTTCATCTGGCTAAGAAACATCTGGAGATCCGTCACGGGGTTCTCCCAACCACTGCCAAAGCCTCCCTTCAACTTGCAGATGTCTATTCAAAGCAGCCGCTTCCGAAGCTGATCGTTTCTGGCCAGGGACTGCTACGGCCTCGCAACCTCTCCCCCCTTGCTGTGTCCCCAGAAGACAAGGATCACTTGGAGTGGGTGGTCCAGAGGAACCATTTCGCTTTCTTGTGGGGGATTGGCCTGAGATACAGGGAGGTCCTGGCTGGAATGATGCCCAAATACGCCTCCTCGTTCCCCAGGCACAGGCTGGCACAGACCGACTCCTCAGTGACGCAGCTGTTCTTCCTGCAGACGGAAGACAGAGAAGTCCTGGAAGACCACATGAAGAAGAAGAGGATACAGCACATGTGGAGCCGCCCAGTCCTTGTCCAAAGGTCCCTGGAGAGCTTCATGTCAGGAGCTCCTTCATGCCCCAGCACCCGTAGGTTAGAGACCAACACCTGCGTTTTGTTACAGGAAGTGCACTTTTTACCCCCCAAGACCCAAACCCACTTGGAGCACCACATCCAGAGGCGGAAACTGGTTCAGAGGTGGGGGATGCCAAAAAGGATCCGGAAGTCTTTAAGGATCTTCCTCCCAAGAGCCCCGGTGAAGGCTCCCAAGGAACCTTTGGAGGGACCAAAGAAGGAGAAGTGGGAGCAGCCACCACCAGAATCACTTTCCAAGGTGACTTCCTCAGTCCCCTCTTCAGGGCCCACCAAGCAGGAAACCTTCCGTTTCCAGGAGGTGGAGACGCCGTACCTTCAAGACAAGGAAAAGGAGGCCCTGGAGCATCATATCAAGACGAAGAGACTGCAGCATCAGTGGGGGCTGCCCGTTGTCATCCAGAGATCTCTGCAAGCGTTTTCACCCTCTCCCCTTGGACCAGTCCGTCCTCCAAAGAAGGCAGGTCAAGACATGAAAATCCAGGTTCAAAGGCCACTTTTCCTCCCTCTGCATTCCCAGAAGAATTTGGAGGGTAGCCTGAAGAGGATGATCACCCGTCAGCAGTGGAGACTTCCAAAGAAAGCCCATGACTCACTACGGGCATTCTCTTCTGCCCACCCAGTCAGAAGGCCACAGGCCGATCAGAACAAGGCAGGACCCGATCACGTTGCCAAGAAAGACCGCCTCAAAAAACATCTCAAGAGAAAGTCAGCAGAAATTAGCTTCCAGTCCAGGACAGTCCCTGACGTTTTGCTTCCGGAGTCTCTTTACAGTGAAAGGGGCCCCATAAGCACCACTCAGCCACCGGGGTCAACCTCAACCATAAATGGCGAGCAACCTAACTGGAGAACTTCTCAAGCCGAGGCCAAAGATCTTCTTGAGTTCCACATCCTACACAAGAAGATTTGTCATGAGTGGGGCTTGCCACGAATTGTGCAGAAATCTCTCTCGGCATTCTGCCCACCTCTTCCTAAACCACAAGCTGACCAGGGACCAGTTGGGGAACATCTGGAGACCGTGAAGGAAGATGGTGCCACCTCCGAAGAGAACATCCTTCAAGAAGATGAAATGAAACTCTTGGCGGAAAGCCAACAGGTGACAAAGGAAGAGGTGAGTGAGACTCCCCAAGACTCCAAAACAGACAGCATGGGGGCCACAGAAATGGAAAAAGTGACCTTCGCTGGTGGAATGCCAGAGTCTTCAGAAGAAATCATCTCCACTGGTGGGAAATCCCAGGAGAACAAAGAAGGCCACAGACCCTCACAAGACACAGAAAAAGAAAATGGGTTGAGTCCCAAGACTCCACAGGACCCCACAAAAACCAGCCCTGGTGTTGAAAGTCCTCAATCCTTAACAACAGCCACTACTAATCCACAGAGTCCACAAGCCCCAGAAGAAGCCAACATCACAAGTCAGAGGCCAGAAGCCATTGAGGATGAGAGTCCAGAGACATCCAAAGGAACAACTACTCTGAGTACGAATCTGCAAGCTGCAGAAGGAGCAAATGTGGACGGGTTGCAGACTGATGATTGGGTGGCTAGTGAGACTCCGTGGCCTGCAGAGGCAAAAGGTCCATCAGGCCCAGAGAATGGGAGCGTGGCATTTGGGACTCCACAGGCTGCAGAAGAAAGAGGGGCAGTGGAGACCACGTTGGGGGGAGATGCTACAGCAGAGAATGGAAGATACTCCCCGGAGACTGGTTCTCTACAGATGGAAGAAGAGAGGACCCATGGCACTGCAGAAGAAAGAGGGGCAGTGAAGACCACATTGGGGGGAGATGCTACAGCAGAGTATGGAAGATACTCCCCGGGGACGGGTTCTCTACAGATGGAAGAAGGAGGGACCCATGGCGCTGCAGAAGAGGAAGAAGGCTCCACTGTCCATGGCCTACAAGTTGGACCAGAGGACGTTGCTTCGGACAGCCTTCATGCCACCAAAGAATCCACTGAGGAATTACACATCAACAGCCCACAGTCAGCTGAAGAAACATACATCACCAGCAAAGGTTCCCAAGCTACAGAAGGCGTGATTGAGCTACAGAGCACAGAAGAAGCTGTTGAGATGCCACAGGCCGCAGGAAAAATGGCCAGAGACAGCAAATTCCCACAAGGCAAAGGAGATAATGAGAACTTGACATCTCCTAAATCAGAGACCACGTGGAGTCCTGCCTCTGAGATGTCACTGGCTGCAGAAGGAGAGAGAAAGCGGAAGGGTGGCAAGACATGGGTACAGGACACAACGGGCCACACGGCAACCCCCTTTGGAGGAGAAACTCCCGAACAAACCCAAGAGTCCTTCAGGGAATTTCTGCCCCAGTCCAGCTTTCACAGCCATAAGTCAACCAAAGTGCATTTTCTTATGGAGGCAGAACCGGACTCTCACTCTCGGCCACAGAAGAGCCCACCAACCTACTGGTCTGAAGTGCGACTCCGATTGGAGCCTGGAGGAAGAATTGGCTCCTGGGTGTCTACCGAGGAGCCCTCCCGTTTCTCTTCTCCAAATGCTCTTCCTGTCTTGGAGGCATCAGAAGGAGGGAGCAGCCAGGAGACACAACCTGAAAAAGGTAAAGCCAGACTCTCCAGCCCTAAAGGAAGATCCTCATCACAGGATAAACCAGAGCTGATGGCTCTACACGTCCTGTTGCAGCATGGAACCCCAAAGCAAGACTGGCTCACTTTTTCTGAGCCAGAAGATTATGGAAGCCCATCACCGCTTCCTCCTCAATACACCTATGACAAGTATGATGCCAGCCCTGGAGATGGCCAAGCTTCTGACACCTCAGAGTTCATCTCTTGGGAGGGCGATGCAGAATCCATGCCGAGCGGTTCCATTGAGCAGTTGACCTGGGATAAAGAGAGCTTCTCACGGCAGCTGGAATGCAGCATGCAAGGAATGGGACTGAGACAATCAGGGATGCAGCTGGTGACCTGCTCTACCTATGAGTGTGGCGTCACAGACTGTGAAAGAGAGGTAGGTCAGAAGTGGGGGCAGCGAGAGGAGGCTTCCCCCGTGGCCAGAGATGCAGGAACCAGGTCTGTGGCATCTCCAGAAGACGACGAGACCCAGAAAAAGATCCATCGTGCGGGAATCATCGTACAGGGTCATCTCCCAGAGCAGGAGAACCTTCTCAAGCCTTCTGAAGTGGCAACCAACCCTCTGCTCAGGTCCCACGTTGTCCAGAGAGCCTTGGGTTCCTTCATACTTCCTGCCTGCGTCATCTCCTCATATTCCACCTGTGAGGATGTGGAGGTGGGACTCATCCGGCAGGCAGGCCGAAAGCACCGGCAGCAGTTGAGTGGGCAATCACCCGAGGAAAAGCCAGTTCTTGAGAAAGAGAGCGAGTCCCCACCAGAACAAGGCCATGGTGTTGGAGGTCGAAGACCACCGAGGTCTGCAGCGCCACCTACTGGAGAGCCTAAGGACTGGGCTTACAGGGACTTGCGGAGGCCACCTGCCCCTCCTCCATCGCCCAACCTGAGTACAACCAGTGTGGACCAGCAGGACCATGAAGGTTCCCAGGGAACTGGTGAGGCTTCCAGCGAGGGTTCTGAACTCTCAAAGCCGTCAAGCAAGAAGTTCTCCGCTGCATCTTCTCTGGAGGCCGGTGGGGAATTGCCAGCTCCCCCGTCAGACTGGCTTCGGTCAGAAACAGGAGCCGAGAGCGGGTATGAGGATGGCAGCAGTCTGGTCATCAGAGATGTTCCTCAGACCCCACACCAGCAGTCAACGCAACGACACCCAACATCTTTAGAAGACCAGTCCCAGTTCAGCACAGAATGCGAGTGGGACAGAGTAGGAGACTGGGCCACTGAGGACATGAATAGTGAAAGCCTCACCATGGAGGAGAGGCCCTCAGAAGGGTCTTCACTGAAGGCTGAAGCCAGCTCAGGATCACAGAGTAAAAGTGCTTCATCCGGCTCCAGGAAGGACAGGAGCAAAGGCTTCTCTATCATTGGCTCCATTCTGGAGAGGAAGCTCTCCTTGAAACAGGGGATGGGTCTTTGGCTGCACAGCCAGGACTTCTGGTCGACCACCTGGACAGAGGAGGAGAGACACGGCGTCCCCAGGGAAGAAGAGGTGGCTGAAGGAAGAGCCGGTTTCTCCAGAGACACTGAGCGTGTTCTAGACGGAGACGCTGCAGAACGGTGGAGGGACCCCCATCCTGCACTTCAGAGTAGAGAAGAGACTTCCAGGGTAGGTGGGACTCATGTTCCCCAAAGAGAAAAGTTTCTCGCTGGACAACCAGGCTCCCACCACAGAGGCGACACTTCCACGGCCTCCTTCTCCACGCATTGTCAAGCGAGCGGGACCTCCTCGGAGGACTACGCCCAGGAAAAGCTCTGGGGTCCGGAAGGAGCTTTGGCGTGGGATAGGACTGGGCTCAAGACCTCAACCTCAACATCCGTGGCCAGGAAGAGGCGAATTCCCAAGATCCAAGGCCTCGAAGGAGCAGCTGAGCGGGGGGCTGGCGGCAGGACGTGGGGACCCAGCAGAAGGAAAACGAGGCCTAGCAGGAGGGACTTGGGCACCGGTGGCCGTGAGGAGAGCTCCTCCAGCAGCAGCATAGAAGAGCCAGCCAGCAGTGGCCCTGAAGGGCAGCCGGCCACTCGGGCTCAAGGGCCAGCCAAAACAAGAGAGGGGAGGCTATGCAGGAGAAGGGAGGAGCCCCCCGTGTTTGAGAGGACCACACACCAGCCCCTTCCTCAAGCAGAGCAGGAGGACGAGGCTGGGCAGCCTACCGCGTGGAGGTCCCCCCAAAGCAGGGAGGGCTCCCCAGAAAGGGGCCTTCCAAGACTGAGCCCCCGAGAAGGCCAACCTGCAGGCCGGGAGGGGTCTCCCCTTGAAGACCCACCGGGAGCCTGTGGGGTTTCTGAGGCCACAGGCCCCCCAGGCAGGCCGAGGCGCCCCCTTCCCCACGGGGAGCAGTTCCGCAACCTGAAAGAAAGGATCCAGTTGCGGCGGAAGGAGCTCTGGAGCTCCCCGGAGAGCCAGGATGAGAAGCCGCGATAGCTTTGCCTTGGAGTGGTTGTGGGTGTGTAAATAGTTTGCGTTATTTTAAATATATATATCCATTAAACTTTTTTCAGGTGCGCCTCGAAACGTGGCTGAGATGGCCGTGCGTGTCGCATTTCGCCTCTTGATGGCCTCTCCGGGGTGTCTCTTCGCCTCCCCCTCCCTTTGCATCTCCCCTCGGCTTCCGTGTCCCTGTAGGTTGCCACTGATCTTCTCTCAAAGGGGGGAGAAACCTCTTTTCCAGCCTCCCCCCAAGTTTCCAAGCCTCTCCCAACAGCTCCCCATTCTGTGTGCCTCGGGCACCCCAAATATCCGGGAATCTCCACACTGTCTCATTGTTCAGCCCCCCGCCACTTGGGAGTTATCCCTAAAACAGGAGGCAGCAATAACCACAGCCCTTAAGACTTATATACCGCTTCACGGTCCTTTCCAGCCCTCTCAAAGCGCTTTACAGAGTCAGCCTATTTGCCCCAACAATCTGGGTCCTCGTTTTCCCCACCTCGGAAGGATGGAAGGCTGAGTCAACCTGGAGCCTGGTGGGATTTGAACTGCTGGCAGCTGGCAGTCAGCAGAAGGAGCCTGCAGTACTGCACTCTGACCACTGCACCCCCACGACTCCAATGCTTTGAACCCCCACTCGCCTGCGCCTCCAAGCCCCTTCTCTTGGGTGTTGTGCCCCCTTCCTTCTGGGAGGACCCCCCCTCTTCCGGGGCTGAGATTGGCAAGCTGAGAAGCCCCGGCTGTGGAGGATTTGGGGAGCAACAGGGCCATCTTCGGAGGAGGCCTCACAACCGCCTCGGCAGGAAGTTTTCGCAAGGAGGGGAGGGAAGGTGTGAAGAGCAAGCATTTTCGAAGAGGGAGGAAGCGTCAGAGGAAATGCTTTCGGGGTTTAAAAATAAGGATGCCATCTTTACGTTTCTCCTTATGTAAGCCCTGCCGGTGGACGTGATCTCACGAAGCCCCCCCCTCTCCCACCGCCCACCTGCAAACCTAACTGTGTGCACAAGGCCACTCCATGCAGAGGCCACCACCACCACGGCCAGAGAGAGCCCACCGGCCACTGGAGAAAGTGGCCCAAAAGGGCTCGTTGGGCTGGAAGCCACTGAGGAGGCAGAGTTGTCCACTCTTCGGCCACAGAAGTGAGACCCTGCGGTCCCTGACTTGTAATTTCTAAATTCAGGGCCCAGCATCCAGGGAAGAGCACACCTTGCTGCCTTTTCGTTGGCCATTCTCCCCCTCTCTTCCCCTCTTCCTCTCTCCCACCAGAGTGGGATTCTACTGGTTCAGACCGGTTTGGGCGTACCGGTTCACTTCAACGACCTGCTGCTGGGCTCGCCCACCTGTCCTGCTTTTAGGTCTTTTCTATCCTCTCAGCTGATTGGCGTGGGGGAGTGGATTGCCATACTAATCAGCTGAGAGGTTCAGGTGGTGTTTTTCTCAGTAGCTCTGCACGCACGCAAGCGCTCACCAAACCGGTTGTTACACCGATTGAATTGCACCCCTGTCTCCCACCCCCTCTTTCCTTCTCTCTCTCTTTTTCTTGCCACCTCCCCTCCTTCTCTCTCTTCCCCTTTCTCTCTCCTCTTTTGCCCCCTTCCCCTTTTTTCTTCCCCTCTTTCTCTCCCACTCCCTCTCTCCTTCTCTCTCTCTTTTTCTTG